>JAPVLO010000862.1:0-332714 GCA_027257055.1 Cephalopachus bancanus
TGACACTGCCACGGGGGAGAGGAGTACCTATTCAGTAAATGGTGCTGGGAAACCTGAATGACCACACCCCTACCTATCACCATACACAAATATTGACTGTAAATGGATCAAAGATCTAAAGGCAAAATTTCAAACCATAAGAATCTTAGAAAATGCAGAAGACACCCTAATGGAAATTGGATCTGGCAACAAATTCCTGATCAAACCCCAATTTCCCCATGCCATAAGAGATAAGACAGACAAGTGGGACCTCATCGAACTGAACAGCTTCTGCAGAGCAAAGGAAACTATCAAAGAGTGGGGAGACCACCCACAGAATGGGAAAAAACATTTGCCACTGTATGTCTGACAAAGGCCCAACATCTAGAATCTACAAGGAACTGAAGCACGCAAAAAGGAAAAAAAAAACCCAAAAACAACAACAACAAAACGCTCCATTCAAAAGGGGCAAAATACATGAATAGACACTTCTCAAAAGAAGATATAGGGGCAACAGACATGAAAAAGTGCTCAGTCTCACTAATATCAGAGAAACGTAAATCAAAACTACATTGAGATACCACCTATCCCCAGTAAGAAGGCCATCATTAATAAAACAAACAGCAAGAAATGCTGGTGAGAATGCAGAGAAAGAGAAATGCTTCTACACTGCTGGTGGGAATGCAAACTAGTGAAACCTCTTTGAAATACTGTGTGGTGATTTCTGAAAGAACTAGAAATTGATCTTCCATATTGCCCAGCACTCCAACTATTGGGAATATACCCAGAGGAATTCAAGTCATTCTACCAAAAGATGCCTGCACACACATGTTTATTGCAGCTCTATTCACAATAGCAAAAACATGAAACCAACCATGCTGCCTATCAACGATGGACTGGATAAAAAATGTGGTACATATACACAATGGAATATTATGCAGCCATAAAGGAGGACAAACATATGACCTTTGCAGCAACTTGGATGGATTTAGAGTCTATCATACTTAGTACTCTATCACAAAAACAAAGAACAGAGTACCATATGTTCTCACATATAAGCAGACCTTGAACAATTATCATAATACAATAAGATAGGAATTGGGAAATAGTGGGAAACTGCCAGGGAGGGAGGTTGGGATTGACAGTTTAGAGAAACTTCCAGGAGGGGAGAGTCACACCTCATCCACAAGGTTATCTGCATAATGAACATTGGTATACCTAACCCTGAATTGTACCCCACATCTTTAAAATTAAAAAATGCAAATTCAAACTACAATAGCATGCTACTTTTTAATTACAGATGGGAAAGTATAATTTAAAGTTTTGATAATATCCTCTGTTAGGATGTCAGAAAATAATCACTCATAAATTGTCAATGGGAATTGAAATTATCATAACCTCTGTGGACAGCAATTTTTTTTGATCTGTAAATGTTAAAATTATATATATTCTTTAGCATATGCCTTTCATTTTAGCCTATGTTTCCTAGAAAACAGAACCTGGAAGGAAGGATAAGTTGCTAATATTTTAATGATGAGGTCTAATACTAAGGTAATAAAAATGAGGCAAGGAAGAATAAAAAGTAATGCAAGGTGATTAATTCCTATGCTGGCCTTTGCTTCATAAAGACCATGAAGCAGGTTCCTAATCAATTACCTGGGACATCTTCAGACAATCTGTACAGAAAAACTACACCTGTGTTCAGTCCATCAGAATGATGAAGGAAGTATTTGTCTGCCAGATTTTTTCTCCATTAAAAAAAAAATCTTCCATTGGTAAAAGTTCATTTATTAACTTTCTCCAAAATTTTTTTTTCTAAGCTTCTAGTTTACATTATCCAGCTCCTTAACAAGCCATTTAAGAAGAAAATCCCATGCTCTACAGGTGTTGCTTTTCATCTTAATCCAGAAAGTGCAAGTGGAGCCAGAAACTTCAGGAAAATGACTAGTTGTCCTCTGGAAATGTATCTGCATAGACCCTGAAACCAACTGATTTTCCCTGGTGGTAGCTGAGGTATAACAAAGAGTTCAGAATTCAGGAGACACTAGATGCCAAGAGGATCTGAGGATGTGATCAAGCCTACTCCAGTAGAGCCTATCCTTATACCACTCAGATCCATTTGTACTCTGCCATAATATCTGACTCTTATACTGCATTTTTCAGACGTGTGCATGTGTGTGTGTGTGTGTGTGTGTGTGTGTGTGAATGCCTTGACTTGTTTCCTGGGAAAAAAAGTATTAGACTGGTAAGTCACAGAGTCTACTTCAAGGAAGTGAATAGACATGAATTTTACACACAAAGCAAAATAAAAATAAAGCTTAGTCAACAAGATTGGTTTTTAAATAGGCCACAATTTCCATTGTTGAGCCAGAAATTATGTGCAGTAACGTGTATGATTTTTCCTAAAATAATGCAGGACAAAGATGTCATACACATGAGCACATGCTGTATAATTTGTTTTATTCAAATTTTTAAAAAATCCAACGTAGGGTTTCAGAAGTATCAATACTGATTATATTTTGTAGTCAATGTTTCTGTTCCTTTAAATTTTCTTATGAACTTGAAAAATAACTTGTCAATTCCCAGCAAAAATTCACTACATTTTTGTTGAGATTCTATTGACTCTCATCAGTGTTCTGTTGGAATTATTGGAAAGTGCTAAACATTTTCAGACATGTGTACAGTTCTAAATAGTATGCTTTGTTACAAAAAGATACTAAAGTAGTTGCATTTTTGTGTTGATTTCATTAAACATTTCTTTAGTATAAATGTATCTGTTTTTATGAGGTGGACAACAAATATGACTATAGAAATTTCTCAGAGCTCATTTGACATTCTGATATGAATATGATGCGTGTATAAGTGTGTGTGACGGAGTGGGAGGTAGAGAGACAAAGACAGAGGGGAAGGCACATGAACAAGAAAAGTACATTTTTAAAATTCACAAGAAGACTTATTTGGTGATGATCCCACTAACCAAAAGGTCAAATTGAAACTCATTCTTGTCACCAAACCTGTGTCAAATATATGCAAAATATATATAAAAAGTATATGATTTTTATAAATATTTTCATGATATATAAATTATATATAAATCTATACTTTTGTAGATTCCATATATGCAAATGTTGGATAATATTTGGTTTTATTTTGTTATATTTATTGGCTTATGCTAAGTTGATTTAATAATTTCATTGTATGTGAAAATATATATAATTTCCTTTTGTGTTAGCTAATTTATATTTTTCACTCACAAGTCATAATTATCTATGTTTATGGAGTCCAATGTAATGCTTTGATCTATGAATACAATACAAAATTTTAAACAACTTAATATATTATCTCACTTATTTTTGTGATTATATATTTACTTTCTTAATTACTTTAAAATATATCAAACATGATTTTTTAAATAGAACTAAAAACTTATTTTTTTCTAGTTAACTCCCCATTCCTTCATCTCAACATTACACTCCCTACTTTTGTGAGTTCAACTTTTATGGATTCCACATATAAATGAGGTCATGCAGTATTTGTCTTTGTGTGCTTGACTTATTTTACTTAATATAATGTTTTCTGGTTCAAGCATGTTGTCATAAATGATAGTATTTCTTCTTTATTAAGGCTGAGTAGTATTTTACTGTGTATATACACCATATTTTCCTTATCCATTCATTCTTTGATGGACTTTCATGTGGATTTCATATTTTTACTATTGTGCACAATGCTACAATAAACATGAGAGTGCAGATAATTTTTTAAATATTGATTTTAATTTTTCTGAATGACTACCTGGAAATGTAATTGCTTGGTCATATGGTAATTACATTTTCAGTTATTTTAGGAACATTCATATCTTCTATAATGTCCGTACTCATTTACATTCCCACCAAAAGTGTTCAAGGGGTTTCTTTTTCCCCAAAATTTTTTGCCAACAATTGTTTTTTTTCATCCTTTTTATAACAGCCATTCTGGCAGTTGTAAGGTAATACCAAATTTTGGTTCTAATTTGCATTTCATGATGATACATGAGGCAGAAAATTCTTTTTTCATCAGCATGTTGACCAATTTGTCTGTTTTGAAATGTGTCTGTTGAGGTCTTTTGGTCATTTTTCAGCTGAATTATTTGCTTTCTTGCTACTAAGCTGAATTCCTTGCATATTTTGATTATTAGCCCCTTAACAGAGGTATGGTTTGCAATTATTATTTGCCACTCTATGGGTTGCCTCTTCATTTTGTTAATTGTTTCTTTTACTGTGAAGAAGGTTTTTTGCTTGACAAAATTCTATTGTCTATTTCTTGCTTTTTTTGCCTGTATTTTCAGGTTCAAAAAAAAAAAAATTCCCCAGACCGGTATTGGAGAATTTTTTTCTTGTGTTTTCCTCAAGTACTTTTAGAGTTTTGGTCTTATATTTAAATCTTTACACAATTTTGAGCAGATTTTTGCATAAGGTGTAAGATAAAGACCGAATTTCACACTTCTGCATGCGGATAATCAGTTTTCCCAGGGCCCTTTATTGAATAGACTGTTCTTTCCCTATTGTGTGTTCTAGACACCATTGTTAAAACCCAATTGACCATAAATTTATAGTTTTTTTTCTGGGCCCTTTAATCTTATTTTATTGGTCAATGTGTCTGGTTTTGTGTCAGTATCATGCTATTTTGCTTACTACCACTTTGTAATATATTTTGAAACCAGGATGAGTGATGCCTCCATCTTTGTTCTTCTGGTTCAAAATTGCTTTGGTCATTTGGGGTCATTTGGAGTTCCACGTAAGTTTTAGGAATGATTTTTCTGTTTCTGTGAAAAAAATATGACATTGTAATTTTTAAAAGGGATTGCATTGAATATATAGATTTCTATTGGCAGTATGAACATTTTAACAGTATAAATTATTCAAACCCACAGGCATAGGGTGTTGTTCCACTTATCTATGTTTTCTTCAATTTTAAAATTCAGTGTTTTATTTTTGCTGATGTAACCATTTGGGGTTTTTTTGTGTTTCTATATGAATCTCTGTATTGTCATTTTCAGGTCTGAAAATAATGATATTGTTAATTTGATGAGTATTGAGTTAAATCTGTAGATTGCCTTGGGTAGGGTGGCCATCTTAACAATATTGATTTTTTCCAATCCATAAGCATGGAATATTTTTCCATTTGTTTATGTCTTTGATTTCTTTAAGTAGTGTTTTGCAGTGTTCATTGTAGAGGTCTTTCACATCTCTGGTTATGAAGATGCCAAAATATTTCTCTTTTTTTCTGGCTGTTGTAAATGAGATGGTGCTTTTTTTTTGGTACTCTGCCTATTTGATGTTGGCATATACAAATCCAACTGTCTTTTGCACATTGATTTTGTATGCTGAGACTTTGCCAAAGTCATTTATTATGGCAGGAGGTATCATGCTTCCAGAATTTAAACTTTATTATAAGACTACAATAAACAAAACAGTCTGGTACTGGTAAAATAACAGGCATGTAGACCAAAGGAGCAGGATAGAGATTCTTGATGCAAACCTCAATTTCTCAACCAACTCATCTTTGACAAAGCCATCAACAATAACCACTTGGGAGAGAAGAACCAATTTAGTAAATGGTACTGGGAAAACTGACTGACCACATACAGAAGAATTAAACAGGTTTCTTTTCTATCACTGACACGGATTTTTATCCAGTCAGCCTGGGTTTAGAGAGTGTCAACTCAATGGTTTGAGGCAAGCCTGATTCCAAAAAGTGTCAGCTCTAGTTGGCTGGCAAGCCAAGTCCTAGGAGTGTTGGCTCAAGTGGGCTGACAAGACAAGCACTAATAGTGTTGCTGATTTGGTGGGCTGGCAAGTATCTCGGCTTCAGAATCTTTCCTTCTGCTGGCAGCTCTACTGGATCAGCTGGCTCCATCGACTGGCAAGATAGCCTCCAGGGTATGTGGTCCTCCTGCTGTGCCAATGATTTTCTGCAACTATTCAGGTCTGCATTTTTGACTCACACCCAAGAGGAATGAGGGACACAGACAGTCAGAAGGTGGGAAAGTAGGATTTATTCAGAGGACACAAAAGCTCTCAGAGTGGGAAGGGACCTATGGGGGTTGCTGATCTGGGGCTGAAACCTGGTGCTTATATAGCCCTAAGACCAAGCCAATTGGCTAGCACTTGGTGTGAGCTGATTGGTTGGCACTAGCTGTGCTGATTGGTGAGTACTAAGAACCAATCATCTGGGGGTACAGGCCTAATAGTGAGCTGATTGGTTACCTCTTAGTGGTGATCTGATTGGTTTGTTTTCAATCTGGTGGTGAGTGTTCTCTTGCCCTAGCCTGCAGAGTTTGTAGGGAGCTTGTTTACCAGCGTAAGTGTATCAGTACAAGAGGTCTGCCAGAAGTTCACCATGTTGTTGCCAGGGGATACACCCTGTCTGTCTGCCTAGTTTTTCTCTAGGTGTCTCCTTTGTCATAACCATACGCAAAAATCAACTCTAAATGGATCAAAGACTTAATGTAACACCTCAAACTATAAGAATTTTAGAAAAAAACTGCAGGAGATACCCTTCTGCACACTGGAATAGGCAACCAATTCTTATTCATAACCCCAAAAGCAAATGCATAAAAGTTCAGATAGACAAGTGGAACCTCATCAAACTGAAAAGTTTTTGGAAAGCAAAAGAAATCAACAAGAGAGTGGTGAGACAGCCCACAGAATGGGGAAAAAAACTGCCAGATGCATATCTGACAAAGGCCTAAAATCCAGGATTTACAAGGAACTCAAATAAGCCAAAATGAAAAACAAAAACAAAACAAACAAATATAAGCAGCCCTATTAAAAAATGGGCATAAGAAACAAAAACACTCGTCAAAATAAGACATACAAGCAGTCAACAGATATGTGAAAAACTGTTCAGCCTCACTAATCATAAGAGAAATGCAAATCAAAACCACATTGAGATACCTTTTAACCCTTGTAAGAATGGCTATCATTAATAAATAAAAAGACAACAGATGCTGGTAAGGATACAGAGAAAAGGGAACACTTCTACACCGTTTGTGGGAATGAAATTAGTTCAACCTCTATGGAAAACAGTGTGTAATTCTTAAAAGAAATAGAAATTGACCTTCCATACAACCCACAAATTCCCCTTATGGGAATATAGAGGAACTCAAATCACTCTACAAAAAAGTTACCTACACATGCATTTTTATTACAGTACTCTTTACAATAGGAAAAACATGGAACCAACTCTGCTTCTCATTGAAAGTGGAGTAGAAAAAAAAACTGGTACAAATACATGCTGAAATATTACACAGTCATAAAGATGGACAGAATTATGGAGTTTGCAGCAACTTGGATTTATTTAGAGACTATCATACTCAGTGATTTATCATAGAAACAAAACAACTGACTACCACATGTTCTCACTCATAAGTTGGTCCTGAATATTGATCACATTACTATAAGAAAGGGATCAGAAGTGGGACATGGCTAGAGGAGGGGTAGGGTGCAAATAATATCGCTAAGGGTACCTGATCCTTAACCAGGGAAAGTGAGGACTAGTGGAAAGCCCAAACTTTACCTACATGTAGATTTGTAATTTGCACTTCTTACCAATTCAAAGTAGCTATAATTATTTTTATTTTTATTTTTTTTTTGAATTGGAGTCTTACTCTGTTGCCCAGACTGGAGTGCAATGGCTGCTCCTGGTCACCGCAGCCTTGACCTGCTGGGCTCCGGCAATCCTTCTGCCTCAGCCTTCCAAGTAGATGGAACTACAGGCACGTGCTACCACACCCAGCTCATTTTGATTGATTGTAGAGATGAGATCTTGCCAAGTTGCCCATGCGGGTCTTGAACCTGCGGGCTCAGGCAATCCACTCACCTCAACCTCCCAAAGGTGAGGGATTACAGGCTGAGCCACCGAGCCCGACTGGTAGCTATAATTATTTTGAAAACTTTTATCTCTTAACTTTCAAAAAAGAGATAAAATTACTTTACACATCATTATACAATATGAGAGTATTTTGAATATGACTGCATATTATTTATGCAAGTGATTTTTTACATTTATATGTACTGTGTTACTAAATAGAAGACTTTCATCTTAACTTAAAGAACATCTGTTAGTAATTCTTGCAAAACAGGTCTAGTGGTAAATTCCCTTAGTTTTTGCTTGGGGAAAAATTTTTATTTCTTCTCATGTCAAAAGGACAGATTTGCTGAATGAAGTAGATTTTTTTGGGGCCCTTTATTCTACTTCAGTACTATATCATATAGCTCTCTTATGGCCTGATGGGATTTTTCTGAAAATCTGCTGATAGTCATATTGGAGCTTCTTGAATGTTAATGTTTCTTGTATTATGCTTTCAGTATTTTCTCCTTTTACTTGATTTTTTTCTTCTTTTTTTCTCTTCTTTTTCTATTACTTAAAAAAATATAATGTATTTAATGATGTGGGGGCAATTCAGGATTTAAATATACAAGTGGATATTATACAGAAAAAGTTTGGGCCTCCCATTGGTCCTCATTTTGCATGGTTTGAGATCAGGTACCCTGATGCTGTGTCTCTCCCCCCACACACACACACATCCAGCAGTATCCTGCTACTGTCAATACCTTTCTTATAGCATTATGGTACATGTTTAGGGTCTGCTTAAGAGTGAGAACATGTGGTACTCTTGTGGCAGAGAGGGGCTGATAACAGTTAAAAGTACTCCTTTTGGAGATCATTCCACAAGCTCCGAAAACCTGCCATACAGGTTTTGCTTGAAAAAACCAAATACCCCAAAAAGGGGCTTTCCTGGAAACACTAAATAGTAAGCAATTTGCAACCTCAACCCAAATCCTTTCTTTGTGTCTTTGTGAAGTTATCGGTTTAAAAACCCCTGCCTGTTATGCATATCATGGGATGAGACTATTTGTTTTTTAAAAAAATCTGATTTTGCTGTGTACTGCCTTGTGAATTCCAAAGAAAATGTATAATCACTAAAACCCAACTCCCACCCTCACCTAAGCTAAGGTAGAAAACCCCTCTCTTCCCTCCCATGGTGCTCAGCCTGGAAGCGTTGGCCTACTGAGTCATGCTGGTGCAAATAAATAAATCTGCTATTCCTAAAAAAGCCTTAGTTTCATGGCCTCTCTGTGTTCCCACTACATACTTGGTGGATTGGCCAGGAATGGGAGAGTTCGGAGACAGTGTGTTCCACCTCCTTTGTCATTGGGGTAAAACCTCCAGGTGACAGGAGAGACAATCTCACCTGGCATGCAACAGACCTTTTAATCCATGGGAGGGGGGCCCCCTACAGATGCACTGAGGTTTGGACCACAAAAGCATAAAAGACCCAAGAGGCGAGGAACTGGCATGAGGATGACCAATAGATGGAAAGGACAGAATGACCACCCGATGGAAAGGGTAAGAATAAGGGTCTTTGGATAGACCTCCCAATGGATGGCAGAAGGGGAGCTTGATCACCTCCCAGAGCCCACTAGTAATTTTCAGTCCAAAGGAAAGGATTGAAAGGCAGTGGAAGGCAACACAGTCTGAAGATGAACCTGTGGACTCCTAGGATTAGGGCAGAGGGTTGAAGAATGCATTGTGTGATTGCATGCAAATGAGATGGACGGCAGGAGGGTTCTGTATAAAGTTAATCTGAAATGTCTTCATGAGGAGTATGGCTAGAAGAGGATGAAACAGATGTTTCCCATACCCCTTATTTGTGTGTGTCTGTCATTTTGAATCTGCTAAAAAGCTGGTTGGGTTATTATTCTATTTTTAAATGGGATATGTCATATTTTAAAAACTTGATTAGTACATGTTTCTTTATGTCATTTTATGTTTCCCTCCCTTTTTTTTGTGGTGCTTCTTCCAACCCATTGACACTGTTAAAAATTTCTGTTTTTTCTTGTCAAGGATGTGGGAAAGTTGCCTGCTGTGTATGTGAAATGCTACTGGTTATCTTAAATTCTTTCCCGGGACCACACCCCACCTCTTCCTTAGCCTGTGTTCTTCTTCATGAATTCTGAAGGGGATCATTCTAATCCACCTATAAAGAAACATAGAAATGTCTCTTATATGCTACTTAACCTTTTGCTAACTCAGTGCAAGTTAACACTAACCTTGGAGAAAATAATTTTGTAATCTTTCTCTGGCAACTAAGGGACTGAATAGACTGTCCTTGTTTTCAAATGCTAGAATCCAGGTTAGTTGAAAGTAAGTCTTGTTTCTAAAGTTATAGGCCTTGCCTAAGATAGTAATCAACTGCTTGTCCCTGTAAAACTGTTGGGAAGTCTCTGAGAGTCATGTAATGTATGCTAAGTCCCTACTTTAAACTGTAGTGCTAGGTAACACTACTGCTTGCTCTTTTGACTATGCCTGACTAGCACACCTCTGAAAAGAGTGGTAAAGCTTTAAATACTGAATACTTTGCAGGACTTAATAAGGCATGGGCACTGGCCTTTCCCCACCCGATTAAGTCACCTTGTAAGCTCAGTACTTCCCCTAAGGGGCAGGTCAAATACTAGGCAACCCCTGTGGTGCATAGAGTGAGACCTGTTTACTCTCTTTTAAATTGTCCACATCTTACAACAAAGGCTACTGTTTAGAAATTTTATAAGGAATTGTTTTTGACAATTCTGCCTGTTCATAATTAGAAATAAGTAGGAACAGATTTTTACATCGACTTGGTCTGTTCACTCTAAAAAAGATTTTGTACCAGGCCATTTTGTAGGCATCATTGGAAAGTCATGGAGCAAAAAAAAAAGGGGGGGGGGCTTTGAGGGGGGCCGAGGACACTCAACTTGAAAGAAGCCATCAGGGTCCCAGGGATACCTGACATTTCTGTTTATGGCTTTACTTAGTTATTTTTTTTGTTTTAGAATTCTCCTTTAAGGAATAAATTGCAAGTGTTCAAAAACAAATTCTGGGTTTTCAAAATATGTGAACAAGAAAAGGTGTAATAATCTGTCCCCCTCAGACACCCCAATGGGATGGATTTTAAATAATTGAAGCAAATTAAAATTACGTGGTTTAAAAAATAAAAAAAAATTAGTGCATTATTAAAATCAAATTTGATCTTACTACAAGTTAGCATATAATGAAAATTTGAAAAGGAGCAAGACTTTGCTTTAACCCCATCTGGCAATTAAATTCACTTTGTAGACCTAAAGAAAAATGGTCAAAAGTTCTGTTTGCAGAGGCATTTAAAAAATTTATTTCACTACTTTGCAAACAAGATTATATCCTATGGAATATTAAATACCCAACTCCAGAGGCTTAACTCAGAACTATGAATACCAAACTCTCAATTATAGAAAGTTTCTAAAGTTCTTAGAAACTGAGACATTAAAAAAAAAAAGAGAGATAGAAGGACTCTAGGATGAGCAGCAGCCAGAGGAAAAGTAAACAAACCTATTGGCAGTTGCCACTAATGGCAAATCTCCAGTCACCCAAAAGAGACCTGACAAAGATAAACCTGCTAAGGGGGATGGTATCAGCTGCTATGAATGTGGTCAATCTGGGCACTTAAAGTGCAAGTGTTCCTTGATGGTCTAAGCCCCCGGACCTTGTCCAACATCTAGACTAAAAGGCCACTGAAAGAGACAGTGTGGCCTCTTTCAAAGGCGGGAGGGGAAACCCCTAGCTTGGTGATAGTGACCATTGACTAAAGTGGTCGGGGGGGCTGCAGGCCAGCCCAGCGCTCTGCTTGCCATCACCCCAGAGAATCCTTGGGTCTGCATGAATGGGGGCTGAGGTCCAAATTAATTTCTTGATTAACACTGATGCTAAGTTTCTAGCCCTTGTGTTCACACTCAACCTCTTTCTCCTGACACCTGCTCTCTAGTGGGAGTGAAAGGTGTTCCAAAATTTAAAAAGCTTCACCTAACAGTTACTAAAAGGTGAATTCAAATTAAAAACTGTAAAAGGTTAACTATAAAAAGATATAAAGGAAAGAAAAAAGCAAAGGAAAAATATAAAAAGATTGTTGGTGTACAAATAAGGTTTTAGTAAGAAAAAAAGGGAATATAAGAAAAAAATTATCTAAAAAGAGATCTTATATGTTAAATTTCCATCCTATAATAAAGTAAATAGTTATCTAAAAAATTTCCCAAAAAGGGGGGTATAGAATAAAAATAAAATGGTATAAGCATCCAAAAATGGTATGAGGAAAGTTTATGAAAATATATATATACAAAGGAAATTCTACAAACAATCTAGGCATAATAACATCTTTTCTGGATGCAAGTCTCCAAACATTGTCAGATTTCTCTTCAAATTTGATATAAAATTTACTTGAGTGCCTGGTTCAAATTATAGTCTAAAACAACCTGTCAGGCTACCACTATAGTCCAGAAATACATTAAAAACTCCAAAAGCTGGTACTTGTAATAAAACCACAGAAATTACAAAGTTTATCATATAAGTTATGCTAATAACTTCAGGTCTTGTAGCTTTTGTAAAAGGGGTGATCAATCACCACCTAAAATTGTCAAAATGTATGCCTGGCTTCACTTAATTGTCCTACTTTTGAAAGAGGGGTTTCCCTCATTTATTCCCTTTTTTTAAGTCAGAATCCAGCAATTTCATGCCCACCTAATGTTCATGCAAGGATTCCAGTCAGTGCCTATAAACAATGCCACTGCTGAAACAGATCTGGATGCCTCAAGTCAGGTAGGGAGAGATGTTCAATCTCTGGCTAGGCAGGACTATGCCTACTGTCAGCTCTGAAGAAGTTACAGAAAATGGACCTTCACCTCTCAGTACCCTATATGATTATGGGATTGAAAAATCACTAAAGGATAAATAATTAAAGCAGGGTAGCTAGCACAGGCTAGACATAGATAAATTTCCCATAGGTCGGTTTTAGAAGGTGTTCAAACATTTTAAAAATTATATTCTACTGCAGGCCAAGTGGCAGCCTACCTCACCCCTCAGCAAATCCAAAGAAAACTCCATCAGATGTAGGACTAGGACAGTACAATCTTTCAATTTGTGGTTTAGCATAAAAATCACTAAAAATCCTTTTGGGGACAGAAGTAAACTGAACATAGGTATTTGGTATTGCATCGCTCAGGATCAAAATCAGTCCCTGAAATGGAATTTACTAAAACTTTGAAATTGTTTAATGGTTGACCTTTTTCCTACATCTCTGAAAGAAATGGGACCACAGACATATGTGCTCATAAGGGGATATGTTGTCCATTTAGGACAGATTTTAATCACAGTTCATAGCTTGCTTCCCTAGGAACTTCCTGGACCATGGAAAACCCAGAGATCCCCGGGGAGTAAGTGCTGCTAAAAAAATTTAAGAGAGGAAGAACCCAACCAACAGTTGTAAGAAAAAAGAAAAGGACCCTAAAGGTGGTCCTGTTCCTACACTAATACATGCTATTACCCAGATTGTTAAATTTGTGGGTAGCTTCTAGTCTCAGGAGCCCTGGGCTTCCCTAATAGGTCTCACCCCTCCAGGGAACTAACTGGAAGCATTTAAATCTGTACATTCAAAAGTTCAAAATAAAAAGTCAAATAGCTAATAATAATAAGAATTAGTTTGCAACAATGGCCCATTAAGAAAACAAGCAGTGTGTTTATACCAGCCCAACTCCCCGTTGTCAAATTTGGAAATTTTTGGAGACTGCGAAGTTCTATAGAATTTGGATACCTAACTTCTCTATCATGACAAAACCCCTCTATGAAGCCCTATGTGAATGGGAGCCTCTGCTATGGAAAAAAAACCCCGAAACAGGCCTTTAAATAAATTAAACAGACCCTCACCAATGTACCTGATCTGGGGCTCCCAGATATGAATAAACTTTTCTTTTTATACATGCGTGAATGTGTTAGCACTGCAGTAGGGGTCTTAACTCAAATGCTAGGGTCATGGCATAAACCTGTGGCATATTTATCCAAACAGCTAGATTCTGTGGCCCAGGGCTGGCCACCCTGTTTACAAGCCCTGGCAGCCACAGCACTCCTGATAACAGAAGCTGACAAACTAACTATGGACAACACTTAACAGGGTGCCTCATGTGATAAATTTAATGGAATATAAAGGGCAATATTGGCTAACCAACGCTCAAATGGTCAGACGCCAGGGAATGCTCTGTGAAAAACCATGTATTCACCTAGAGGTGATAAAGACATTATGACCCATAGAGCCAGGACAGTCAAACCACAATTGCATTAAAACAATTAATAAAGTGTTCTCTAGCCAAACAGATTTAACAGACCAGCCCCTCAAGGACCCTGAGGTTGAATATTTCACAGACCAGAGCAGTTTCATACAGGAGGAGGAGTGCTTTGCAAGCTATTCTCATTCTTTTAAGCCACATTACCAAGGCTGATGGAAAACCTGGAATGGATTTCTCAAGTCCTGCTCTAGAAGCCTGAGGACACTTCAGCCTTGCTTCAGCCACACACGGGAGTCTGGCTAATTAATCTACGTGTGGCAGAATTTTAAGGATTCAGCAGACCTTATTGATAAGCCATTGTTTTGCTTTGTCAGTCTTTTGCATTTGCCAAGTGCTATATTGTTTCTTGTTTTATTTGCTAGAACTGACTTTATTCGCTATAGGACTAAATTGTTATAGAATTGAACATGTTGGAAAAAGGTCTCACTAGCATTTCTGTTCTTTTTTATGTCAAAAATCTTGCCTATGTCCCAGTACACAATGACATGGCATAAAAATTAGCAATTGATTTAAAACATGGTCTCAGTTCTGAAAGAATTTAAGTACTGAAAGAACAGACTGAGAGCCAAAAGCCATCTTTTTATCTAATTTCTAAACCTTAATACAATGATGAAAAAATAGAAGCAATGTTTTGGAGAAATGCATACTTTAGGTAAAATTAACTTTGCCGACTTTGTCTTTTCAGAAACAGACCTCCTGGTGCCAGGTATAAAAGGTATCTCACAGCGGCAATCAAGCTTGCCTAAAGTAAAGGAAACTAACAAGGTCTAAAATATCATGCATTGGGCAAGAACTGTAAAAGTCACAAAACTTGTAATTACAAAAGTTATAACTAATCAGAGGGCAAGCAGATGGAGATTCGATCTTCCATTAAATTGGGCGCTATCGACAGGGAAGTCAAGAATCTCCTGAAGCTACCCTCTGGGAATGCATGGGCAATAGAGGGAGGTGCACCCTCCATTAGCTCTAAGGAATGTTGGTTGGGAAAATGCAAGGAGCACTGGAATCCTGTCTTAACCTCTCTGCATAGCCCCAGTAATTATGAGCTCCAACTCTAAGTTTGTGGAAACTGTTGTTAAGCGGGGAGGGGGGGAGACAAAAAAACTGTGACCTACATAATGTTAATGCACCAAATTAAAGATGATGCTCTTAAACCATGAAGGGTCGAGCATCAAAGGGGGAAATGTGGCAGAGAGGGGCTGATAGCAGTTAAAAGTATTCCTTTTGGAGATCAATTGGCAAGCTCTGAAAACCTGCCAGACAGATTTTGCTTGAGAAAACCAAATAGCCCAAAAGGGCTTTCCTGGAAATGCTAAATAGCAAGCAATTTACAACCTCAACCCAAATCCTCCCTTTGTGAAGTTATTGGTTTACAACCCCTGCTTATTATGCATATCCTGGAGATGAGACCATTTGTTCTTTTAAAAATCTGATTTTGCTGAGTACCACCTTGTGAATTTCAAAGAAAGTGTATAATCACTCAACCTGACCCTCACCCTCACCTAAACTAAGGTATAAGACCCCTCTCCTCCCCCCCAGAGTGCTCAGCCTGGAAGCATTAGCCCACTGAGTCACACCGGCACAAATAAATCTGCTACTTTCTAAAACAGCCTCAGTGTCACAGCCTCTCTTTGTTCCTGCTACACTCTTTCTTGGTTTCTGTGACAGTTCACTAAAGTATGATAGATTCTAAATCAATCCAAGTTGCTGTGAAGTTCATATGCTTGGCCTTCTTTATGGCTGTGTAATATTACAATATGCATATGTACCACATTTAAAAAAATCCAATCTGGTTATGATGGACAGCATGTTCAGCTCCATGTTTTTGCTATGTGAATAGTGCTGCAATAAACATGCATGTGCGGGTATCTTTTTTTGTAGAATGCTTTGAGTTACTCTGGGTATACTCCCAGCAGGGGGATTGTTGGGTCATATGGAAGGTCAATTTCTAGTACTTTTAGAGATTGCCTCACTGTTTACCATAGAGGTTGAACTAGTTTGTATTCCTACCAGCATCCTCGCCAGTGTCTGTTGTTGTTAGTATTATTAATGATGGCCATCCATACTGGGGTTAGGTGGTATCTGAATGTGGTTTTGATTTGCATTTCTCTGATGATTAGGGAGAATTTGCACTTTTTCATGTGTCTGTTGGCTGTCTGTATGTCTTCTTTTAAGAAATGTTTATTAATGCATTTTGCTCACTTTTTAATGGGCCTTTCCCCTGCCTTTCGGCATATTTGAGGTACTTGTTGATCCTGAATGTTAGGCCTTTGTCAGATATATAGTTGGTAGATATTTTTTTTCCATTCTGTGGACTGTTTCCCCACCCTCTTGTGGGGTTTCTTTTACTTTGCAGAGATTTTCAGCTTAATAAGGTTCCACCTGTCTATCTTATCATTTATGGCATGGACACCTGGGATTTTGATCAGGAGTCGGCTGCCTACTCCAATTTCTGTAAGGATGTCTCCTGAATTTTCTAAGATTCTTATAGTTTGAGGTTTTACTTTTAGGTCTAGATCCACTTAGAAGTGACTTTCATATATAGATTTAGATAGGGGTCCTGTTTTAATCTTCTGCCTGTCATCAGCCAGTTTCCCCAGCACCATAGCTAAATAGCTTCTCCTCTCCAAAGTGGTTGTCGGTGGAGGCTTTGGTGAATATGAATTGGTTAAGAAAATGAGGTTTTGCCTCCAGAATCTCTATTCTATTTTATTGGTCCATATGCCTGTTCTTTCATTAAGGAGAGTTTTGGCTATTAATGGTCACTTATATTTCCATATGAATTTCTGTATTGTCATTCCTAGGTCTGAGAAGAATGATATTGGTAATTTTTTTTCATTAATCAGTATTTTTATTATGGTTTTGTGGGGTACAGTTAAGGGTTAGGTGTACAATTACGTTTCATTCAGGCACCCTGTTGATAAGAGGTGTTTTCCCATCCCCCAACAGATATTTGCTACTGTTAATCTCATCCCCCTCCCCCCATAGTTTCTCAGTACCATCAGTCATTTTCTTATAGTATTGCATTGGATGTTCAAGGTCCATTATATGAGTGAGAATATGTGATATTCGGATCTTTGTTTCTGTGAGAGGTCACTCAGTATTATAGACTCTAGTTCCATCCAGGTTGCAGCGAAATTCATGATTTTGTTCTTTTTTATGGATGCATAGTATTCCATCATGTATATGTCACACATTTTTTTAATCCAGTCCTCTTTTGATGGGCAGCATGGTTGTTTCCAGGTTCTTGCTATTGTGAAAAACACTGCGATAAACATATGTGTGTAGGTATCTTTTTTACAGAGTGATTTGTGTTCTTCCGGGTATATTCCCAGCAGGGGGATTGCAGGGTCATATGGAAGGTCAATTTTTAGAGCTTTTAGGAATTGCCACACTGCTTTCCACAGAGGTTGCACTAGTTTACACTCCCACCAACAGTATAGAAGTGTTCCCTTTTCACCACACCCTCTCCAGCAGCTGTTATTTTTTGAGTTGTTGATAATTGCCATTCTGACTAGAGTTAGGTGGTATCTCAGTGGGGTTTTGATTTGTATCTCCCTGATGATTAGTGAGGTTGAGCATTTCTTCATGTGTTTGTTGGCTGCTCAAATGTCTTCTTTTGTGAAGTGTCTGTTCATATCTTTTGCCCGTTTTAAAATGGGGTTGTTTGTTTTCTTCTTTTCAGTACGTTTCAGTTCCTTGTAGATCCAGGATGTTAAGCCTTTGTCAGACCTAGAGTTGGCAAATACTTTTTCCCAGTCTGTAGGCTGTCTCCCTGCTCTCTTGATGGTTTCTTTGGCTTTGCAGAAGCTTGTCAGTTTAATAAGGTCCCATTTGTCTATCTTCTCTCTTAAGTCCTGTGGGTTTCGGGTTTTGTACATGAATTGGATGCCAGTTCCGATTTCCATGAGAGTATTTCCTTCTTTTTCTAAGGTTCTTATGGTTTGAGGTTTTACATTTAGGTCTCTGATCCATTTGGAGTTAACCTTTGTGCATGGGATAGATAGGGGTCCTGTTTCAATCTTCTGCATGTGGTCAGCCAATTTTCCCAGCACCATTTACTGAATAGGTTCTCCTCTCCCCAGTGGTAGGTGGTGGGGGCTTTGTCGAAGATGAGTTGGTTGAGAAATTGAGATTTTGCTTCTGGAATCTCAATTCTGTTCCATTGATCTATATGCCTGTTCCTGTACCAATACCAAGCTGTTTTGATGACTGTAGCTTTATAGTAAAGTTTGAAATCTGGTATTGTGATACCACCTGCTTTGTTTTTTTTGCTGAGGATTGTTCTGGCTATTCTTGGACGTTTGTGTTTCCATATCAATCCCTGTGTTGTTTTTTCTAGGTCTGAGAAGAATGTTGTTGGTAATTTAATGGGTATTGCATTGAATTTGTAGATTGCCTTAGGTAAGATGGACATCTTCACAATGTTCATTCTTCCGATCCATGAGCATGGGATATTTTTCCACTTGTTCGTGTCAGCTTTGATTTCTTTGAGCAGTGTTTTGTAATTTTCATTGTAAAGGTCTTTCACATCTCTGGTTAGGAAGATGCCAAGGTATTTCATTTTTTTTTTGTGGCCATTGTGAATGGAACTGTGTGTTTTATTTGGGTTTCTGTTTGTTTATTATTGGTGTAGAGAAATGCGATTGTCTTTTGTACATTTAATTTGTATCCTGAGACTTTGCCAAAGGCTTTTATCAATGTAAGGAGGCCTTTGACAGATTCTGTTGGGTTTTCAAGGTACACCATCATATCATCTGCATAGAGAGATAACTTGACTTCCTCTTTTTCTATTTGAATACCTCTGATTGCCTCCTCTTCTCTGATTGCTTTAGCCAGGACTTCCAATACTATGTTGAACAGGAGGGGAGAGAGTGGGCATCCTTGTCTAGTTCCAGTTTTCAGGGGAATTGGTTCCAATTTTTGTCCATTTAGGAGTATGCTGGCTGTGGGTTTCTCGTAGATGGCTTTTACTATTTTGAGGTATGTGCTCCGTATGCCTAGATGTTCAAGGGTTTTTATCAAGAAGGAGTACTGAATTTTATCAAAAGCTTTTTCTGCATCTAGTGATATGATCATGTGGTTTTTGTTTTGATATCTGTTGATGTATTTAATTACATTTATGCTTTTACGAATGCTGAACCAGCCTTGCATGCCAGGAATGAAGCCTACTTGGTCATGGTGGATGATTTTTGAGATGTATTGCTGAATCCGGTTTGCTAGGATCTTGTTGAGAATTTTAGCATCTATGTTCATCAAAGATATTGGCCTGTAATTCTCTTTCTTTGTTGGATCTTTACCTGGCTTGGGTATCAATGTGATGTTGGCTTCCTAAAATGATTTGGGGAGAGATCCATCTTTTTCAATCGCCTGGAATACCTTCAGTAGGATTGGTATCAGCTCCTCCTTGAATGTCTTGTAGAATTCTGCTGGAAAGCCATCTGGACCAGGGCTTTTTTTTGTAGGAAGTTTTCTTATTACGTAGTTGATTTCCTTGATTGTTATTGGTCCATTTAGGGTCTCAATTTCTTCTTGTTCCAACCTAGGTAGGTTGTGTGATGTCAGAAAGTCCTCCATTTCCTTCTGGTTTTCAAGTTTGTTTCCATACAAGTGTACGTAGTAGTCTCTAATGATCTTTCATATTTCTTCAGGGTCAGATGTGACTTCATCTTTTGTGTTTCTGATTATGCTTATTTGGTTTTTTTCTCATTTTTTCTTGGTCAGTCTACCTAGAGGACCATCAATCTTGTTTACCCTTTCAAAGAACCAGCTTTTTGTTTCATCGATTTTTTTGTATTATCTTTTTGTCTTCTATGTCCTGGATTTGGGCTTTTATTTTGGTGATCTGTATTCTTCTGCTGAAATTAGTGTTTTTGTGGTCTTGCTTTTCCAGCTTTTTTAGGTGGCTTGTTAGGTTGTGAATTTCTGTTCCTTCCATTTTCTTCATGTGTGTTTGTAGGGATATAAATTCCCCTCTTACTACAGCTTTCAGGGCATCCCAGAGATTCTGGTAAGATGTTTCTTCATTTTCATTTGTTTCCAGGTATCTGTTGATCCCTGTTTTGATTTCGTTGTTGACCCAGGAGTTGTTTAGCATCATGCTGTTTAGTGTCCATGTCTTTGTGGGTTTTGGGGGGACTTTGTTGGTGTCAATGTTTATTTTTATTCCACTGTGGTCCGAGAAGGTGTTTGGTAGAATTTTAGTCCTTTTAAATTTGCTCATGCTTGATTTATGGCCGAGTATGTGGTCGATCTTAGAATATGTTCCATGTGGTGATGAGTAGAATGTGTATTCTGTGGTCTTTGGATGGAGTGTTCTGTAGGTATCAATTAAGTCCATTTGGTCCAAAGTCACATTGAGGTTCCGGATCTCCTTGCTGATTTTTTGTCCTGATGATCTGTCTAGGGTTGTGAGTGGGGTATTAAAGTTCCCAGTTTTGATAGTGGTAGAGTCAATATCTCTCTTTAGTTTTCCAAGAAGTTGTTTTATGAAAGTTGGCTCACCTATGTTGGGTGCATATATGTTTAGGATAGATATTTCTTGTTGATGGATTGAGCCTTTTATCATTATGTAGTGGCCTTCTGTATCTTTTTTGATTTTTAGTAGCTTGAAGGGTATTTTGTCTGAAATTAAGATCACTACTCCTCCTTTCTTTTGTATTCTGTTCGCCTGAAAGTTTGTTTCCCATCCTCTTACTTTGAGTCTGTGGGTGTCCTTTCTAGTGAGGTGAGTCTCTTGAAGGCAATAGATTGTTGCCTGATGATATTTTATCCATTTTGCCATTTTATGTCTTTTCAGTGGGGCATTTAGTCCATTTACATTTAGGCTAATAATTGAAATGCAAGAGTTGATCCCTGTCATAAGGTTCTTATAGAGTTGATCCTGTTTATTTGTTGTCTTTCTTTGGGTTTTGGAGTTGGTTCATGTGTGTTTTTAATCTTTTGCCTGTACTCTTGTGAAGAATGCTGTTGTTCTTTTTTCTTTTTCTTCTGTGTTCAGTACTTTCTTAAGTGTTTCTTGTAGAGGTGGTCTGGTGGTAGCGTGGGTTCGTAGGGATTGGATGTCTGGAAAAGATTTCAATTCTCCCTCACTAATGAAGCTTAGTTATTTTTGGTTGAAATTGTTTCTCTTTTAGAACTTTGAAGATAGGACTCCAGGCTCTTCTGGCCTGAAGGATTTCTGTGGATAAATCTGCTGCTATTCTAATCGGTTTTCCCTGGTAGGTAGTCTGGCCTTTTTCTCTTGCTGCCTTTAGGATTTTTCCTTTCATAGCTACTTTGTTTAGGCGAATTATTATGTGTCTGGGAGTTGGTCTTCTCTTTTGTTGTCTTGCAGGGGTTCTCTGAATCTCTTATGCTTGAATTTTTTCATCCTTAATGAGATGAGGGAAGTTTTCTTGAATGATTTCATGAAATGTTTGTTCCAGCATGGCTTCTGTTTCTCTTTCTGCCTCAGGAAGTCCAATTATTCTTAGGTTTGGTCTCTTGAAGTGATCATTCATCTCTTGCAGGTTTTATTCTGTCTTTTTGAGCTTCTTTTCTATGCTTTTGACAGTTTGGGTTAGTTCTGTGTTTTGGTCTTCAAGCTCTGAGATTCTTTCTTCTGCTTGGCTGATTCTACTTTCCATGCTTATTAGTCTGTTGTTCATTTCCATCACAGTATTCTTTACTGCTGTCATTTCTGACAACAGTTCCTTCCTATTTTCTTCTTGTCTCTCCTCAATTTTTTTAATTCTCTCCATTAATGTCTTGATGTCTGGGTTTGTTGCATGTAACCAGTCATTCTGGGGACTCTTCATTGTCTGTGTTCCAGAATCTGTTTTCTCAGTGTCTGATTTCCCAGGGGTCTGTGTAGGACCTATATTCTTCTTTTGGTTTTTCTTCATTTGTGCGGATTTTTCCCCCTCTCTACTTTTTCCTTCCCTCTACGTCACCGTCTTCTTTAATTCTGTCATTCAGAGGTAAAGGGATTGGTTTTACTTCTGTTTGTTCAATCTTCTATTCTTTATGTATGTCTTCTTACTTTGTTCAATTCTGAAGTTGCACTGTAGGTTGGAGTTGGTCCTTTTTGCAGTTTTGAGATGTATTTAAGGGGAGAGCTGTGATTCAAAATCTGTCTGCACGTCCTGGTATTCGCTGACAGGCGTGTGAATAATGTGGAACCCACTTCCCACTGTCCTGGAATCTGTCCATGCAGTGGGGCTGTAGGTTTACTCCCTGAAATAAAATGTAGTTAGCAGAGGGGAGAGAATGGAGCAGATCGTGGGTTGAAGAGGGGAGTGGAGAGATAGAGGAGTAAGGGGGGAAACAAATGAGTGTGCCAACAAATAGAGAAAGAGGCCTATACTGAAACAGATAAAAACAATAGACCACAGCTACAGTTGAACCAACTCTCATACAAACAAAAATAAAACATATAGTGATGCTAATATACAAGCTAACCAACTACCTTGTTAGTGTGCTGTTCCTCTATACAAAGATATGGTTTACAGAGAGAAGAAAAGAGAAGAAAAGGAAAAGGAAAAAAGAAAAAAGGGAACAATACAGTAGGAATAGAATTAAGTCATTAAACTGATAGAATCAATGAAGCACACTCTGAGACTTTTCATTTAAGTCCAATGTCCTTTTAGGTCTGATTTCTAGTTTTCTTTTCAAGCTGGTAAATTAGTTTGCAGTTAGAGTCAATTGCCCCTGATCTGCTGTGAAGGACAGTTCAGATTAACCTTCCTTCAGCAGTTTGGTCTATGTCTTTATCAAGCTTGTTTCTCCCGTTTCTGTGTTGTTACCTTGAATCGCCAGCAGGTGGTGCTATCTCATCTGCTCGCCCCAGAGTGGGTGGGGCCGGACAGGAACAAGATGGCTGCCTTCCTCTGAGCAGGCAACAGGAGCCCCATGCCAGGCGGGCAGAACAGTCTCGGACGCAGGATAGGTTGCAGCGATACCAGCAGATCTTCCCTGAAGTGGTTGGTTGTGGATATCCTCGGGCTGCGTGGTGCGATATGCTACCCCTCCCAGAGGCCGTGGCGGTGGTGGCGCCGGCGATGGCAGCGGCAGTGGCAGTGGGGGGAGGGGTGGCGGTGGTGGCCGCGGCGGCGGCAGTGGGACCATTTGGAATGCAGTCAAAACTGTCCAGTTGTTCCGATGGCAGCAGCTGAGCTCTGTCTGTAGAGCAGGCTGCGATGTTGGGGTCCCCAGCCCCCCGGGGCGAGAGTCAGAGACCCACTGCAGATCTCCCTTGCAGAGGGCTTCAGACACCGGGTTGCCCTGTCACCATCTTGCCACATCCCCCGATATTGGTAATTTAAAGGGGGTTGTGTTGAATCTGTAGGTTGCCTTTGGAAGGATGAACATCTTAACAATGTTGATTCTTCCTATCCATCAATTTGAAATATTTTTCCATTTGTTTGTGTCTTCTTGGATTTCTTTGAGCGATGTTTTGTAGTTTTCTTTGTAAAGGTCATTCACTTCTCTGGTTAGAAAAATGCTGAGGTATTTTAATTATTTTTGAGGCTACTGTGAATGGGACTGTGCTTTTTATTGGGTTCTCTGTTAATTGCTATTGCTAGGACTTCCAACACAATGTTGAGCAGGAGGGGTGAGACTGGGCAGTCTTGTTTTGTTCCAGTTTTCAGGGGAAATGCTTCCAGTTCCTGTCCATTTAACAATATGCTGGCTGTGGGTTTATTGTAGATGTTGCTTACTACTTTGAGGTATGTTCCTTTTATGCCTATGTGTTCAAGGGTTTTTATCAAGAAGAAATGCTGTATTTTATCAAAGCATTTTCTACATCTAATGATATCAACGTGTGGTTCTTGTTTTTATATCTGTGGATGTATTTAATTACATTTATGGCCTTACAGATGTCAAACCACCCCCACATCCGGGGAGATGGAGCCTATATGGTCATAGTGGATAAGTTTTTAAATGTGTTGTTGGATTCAATTTGCTAGAATCTTGTTGAGAATTTTTTCATCTATGTTCATTAGGGATACTGGCCTATAGCTCTCTTTTTTTGTTGTATCTTTACCTGGTTTCCTGGTTGGGTTTTTAGCTTTGTAAAATGATTTAGGTTGAATTCCATCTTTCTCAATTGCCTGGAATTCTTTCAGTAGTATTGCTATCCATTTCTTCCTGTATGTCTTGTAGAATTCCACTGGAAAGCCAGCTGCTCAGGGTTTTTTTTTTTTTTTTTTTTTACTTTTCTTTGATGAAGTCAAATTCCTGGTTTGTTTTTGGTCTATCTAGTTTCTCAATGTATTCTTGTTTCAAACTTGGGAGTTTATGTGATGTCAGAAAATTCTCCATTTCCTTTAGGTTTCAAGTTTGTTTCCATACAGGTGTACATAGTAGTGTATGATAAATTTTTGTATGTCTTCAGAGTCAGTTTCATCTTTTGCATTTCTTCAAGTTCAGTTTGATCTTTTGCCTTTCTGATGGTTTATTTGTTTATTTGGTCTTTTTCTCTCTTTTTCTTGGTCAGTCAGGCTAGGGGTAAATCAATCTTTTTTATTCTTTCAACCGGCTTTTTGTTTTGTTGATTTCTTGTATGTTACTTTTTGTTTTCTATGTCCTATATTTGGGCTTTTACTTTGGTGATATGGGTTCTTCTGCTAAAGATAGGGTTTTGGTAATCTTGTCTTTCCAGCTTCCTTAGGTGGTTTTT
The DNA here is from genome assembly GCA_027257055.1 of Cephalopachus bancanus. Taxonomy (NCBI): domain Eukaryota; kingdom Metazoa; phylum Chordata; class Mammalia; order Primates; family Tarsiidae; genus Cephalopachus; species Cephalopachus bancanus. The sequence goes on from JAPVLO010000862.1 coordinate 24,808, forward strand.
TAGGCTGTTACCTTGTGATCATTCGATTTCCTTGATGTGTGTTCATAGAGATAAATTCCCCTCTCAGAACTTCTTTCATGGCACCCCAGAGGTTTTGGTAAGATGATTCTTGGTTTTATTTGTTTCCAGAAATCTTTTAATTTCTATTTAGATTTCTGTGCTGACTCAAAAATCATTCAGCATGATGTAGTTTAGTGTCCATGACTTTGAGGGTTTGGGGGGAATTTTGTTGAAGACGATATTTATTTTTATTCCACTGTAGTATGAGAAGGTGCATGGCAGTATTTTGAGCTTATGAAATTTGTTTATGCTTGTCTTGTGGCCAAGGATGCAATCAAGCTTGGAGCACATTCCATGTGGTGATGAATGTACATTCTGTGGTTGTTGGATGAAGTGTTCTGTAAGTGTCAATTAAGTCCTTTTGTCCTAGTATCAAGTTAAGGCTCCAGATCATTGCTGATTTTTTTTTTTTTTGCGTTGATGAGCTATATAAAGTTGTTAGTGAGGTATTTAAATTCTCACTTACAATAGTGTTAGAGTTAATATTTTTTTAGCTGACTTACTAGTTGCTTTGTAAAAGCTGGTGCTCCTGTTTTGGATACATGTATGTTTTAGAAGGGTATTTCTTATTGATGGATTGAAGTTTTTATCATTATGTAGTGTCTTTTTTGTATGTTTTTAAATTTCTGATAGTTTAAAGGTTGCTTTGTCCAATATTAAAATTATGTCTCCTGCCTTCTTTTGCAATCCATTCACCTGAAAATTCGTATTCCATACTCTAAGCTTCAGTCTATGTGCTTCCCTTCTTGTGAGATGAGTTTCCTGGATGCAGCAAATTATTGGGTCTTGGTTTTTTATCCAGTTTCTCATTCCATGTCTTTTCAGAGGTGCATTTCGTCTGTTCACATTCAGGTTGATTGTTGAAATGTGATTGCTTATCCCCATTAAGAAGCTATTAAAAAGTTTTTATTCGTGCTTTTGTTTTCTTTCAACTTTTTGGTTGATGGGTGTGTGTGCTTTCAAGTTAGCAGTCACAGTATATTCTCTGTTGATTCTGTGTTCTGCTATTGTCTTGGGAGTGCATAGTCATTTTTTTTCCTCCTTTCTTCTGTGCTTAATACCATTTTTAAGCATCTCCTGTAGAACTGGTCTGGAAGTTGCATAATTTCTTAGGGATTGGATGTCTGGGAAGGATTTTCTTTCTCCATTGCTGAAGAAACTGAACTTGACTGGGTAAGAAATTCTAAGTAAAGAATTGGTAAATATATTCTTTAGATAAAGATATCCTTTATCTTTGTAAAGGTATTATTTACCTTTGAGGACTTTTAATTTAGAATTCCAATCCCTTCTAATTTGTAGTGCTTCTGCCAATAGGTCTGCTGCTATTCTGATTGCTTTTTTTTCCCATAAGTAGTCTAACCTTTCTCTCTTGCTACCTTTAGGATTTTTTCTCTTGTATCTAGTTTGTATAGGTGAATCACTATTTGTCTAGAAGTCGATCGTCCCATTTGATGTCTTGTGTGGGTTCTCTATACCTCTTGTGTTTGGATGGTCATATCTCTGGTGAGATAGGGAAGTTTTCTTGGATAACCTCCTGGAATACTTGCTTCAAGATGTTCTCCCTTGCCCATCCTCTTCTGGGATACCAATCAGGCATAGGTTCAAACTCTTCATATAATCACACATCTCTTAGAGTCTCTGTTCCTTCTTTCTGTTTTTCCTTTGTAACAGATCAGGGTAATTCTATGTTTTGGTCTTCAAATTTTGAGACTCTTTCTTCTGCTAGTTTAAGTCTGCTTTCTATGCTTGTCATCTTGTTATTTATTTCCTGGATGAAATGTTTTATGGCCAAAATCTCTGTTACAAGTTATTTCACTGTTATATCTTGACTTTCTTGAGTCTAATTCACTCTTTCCACTAATTCTCTAATCCTGGTCATCTTCTGGGGCCAGTCATTGGTGACTTCCACTGTTGGGGCTCCAAGTTCTAATTTTTCATGCACTTGCTCTTTGTTACACTGAGAATTAGCTGTGTTCTTCCATTGGTTTTTCCTCATTTGTGACAGATCTCTTTCTTTTCTCCTTTGTTCTGCTATTTGGTGGCAGTGGGAAAGCTTTCACTTCAGTTGTTTGCTCAGGCCTCTTTTCTTCCTTAATGAGGATACTTACTTTGCTCCATTTTGAAACAAGGCTGTGGGTAGAAATTTTTGCTCTCTTGTAGTTTTGAGAGCTGAATAAGGTGGAGGATGGGGAGCTAGAATTCAGAAACTACTTGCAGATTACACTGGTTGTAGTATGGATTCCCTGAAATTCATGCCCCACCATCATTCTATATGATGATGCAAGGGGTATGTGTGTGTACGCCCTGAGTCCAAGATCAAGTAACAGCAATGAGAATAATAGGGAAAAGTAGAATGAAATAAGAGAGACAATGAAAAAAAAAGAACAGCAAAAGCAGAACCCAAAGCAAAAAGCAAGCATACACACACACACACACACACACACACACACCAAAACAAACTGGAAAACAAAGCAAAACAAACAAAAAAGGAAAAATAGGTACTCAGAACACACACATACCCAAAACAAAACAGAAAAAAAAGAAAAAAAAGAATTTAAATTGAAACTTCACTCATATTCACACACATTAAACTAAAAAGAGAGAAAAAACCAATCAAAGTAACTGAATAATAAACACTCAATCATTCATGCACACACATAAAGAGAAAACAAAAAAGGAAATAAAAAGGAAAGAAAATAACAAAGAAGAAAAGGAGAAAAAAGATGGGGGAGAATTGAGATTGAACCCTCACACAAACATTTATGCACAAAGGAAAAAGAAAAGATAAAAATAATAATAATAAAAAACCCCAGCAACTACAATCAAGCAAAATAAAAAAAAAACTGCCTGTCTTCTTTTGTCAGTTTCTGTAATTGTTCCTTTGTGTTGATCACAGGTAAGTCTCTTTGCTGTCTTCTGTGGAGCTGCAGCCTCATTCACAAACTCTCCAGTGTTTGGCTGAGGAAAGGAGGAGGCAGTGGGGGTGGGTGAGACTTCAGTCCTCCCCTCCCACTCTCATATGGTCATGGGGATCCTGTTTGTTAGGGAGATGTGGGATTTTTCTCTTCCCCAAATTTTGATGGGGGGGCACCCCAGCCAGGCTTCTCCTGCAATAGAATCTTCCTATCATGGCTGACATCTGGGTTCTGCCTGGGTTTGTCCCTCTCAGTTGTGCCTCAGATATGGGTCTGATGTTCAGAGGATTTTAGGGAACAACGGGGTTTGGTCAGCCCTGGACTTACTGTTAATCTCTTTGGGGGTCTTTCTCATTCTTTTCTGGTTGCACCCTTTTTCCCACAGCTGAATCAGGATAGTCGATTTGGTATCTGAGACTCAGCATTCATCCTCTCCCTCTGGAGTTTGTGCTTTCAGAATATTCCTTTTGGGGATAAGCTCCTGAGTAGTTAACTTGCCATCACAGAGATCAGGTCTGATGGTCTGTGGTGAGCAAGCTGGAGCACTTCCTTACCCAGTTTTCAAGATGGTGGCTGTTTACCTGTTTCTTCTTCTCTAGTGGGGCTCTGCCTCTGGGTTCCCATGCTGTTCTCCCTCTGAAGCCCTTGCTGCCAGTATCTGGTCAGGTGCTGCAGTGGTCATTTGATTTTGATGATCTGATTATGACCTTTGGATTAAATTTGAGTGGAGATCTTTGAGCTTTCTGTAACAATGCTGTCATCATTCCCAGGTTTCAGAATGTTCCAGCCAGTCATTATATACTTAATGATTCTTTCTGATTCCTTCTGTCTCTCTCTCTCTCTCTCTCTCTCTCTCTCTCTCTCATCCTTTTCAGGAATTTCTATTATTTGAATGTAAGATCTCTAGTTGGTGTCCCATAATTCCCATAGGCTGACATTTCTTTTTTACTCTTTTTACTTTTAGTTACTCTGACTGCATAATTTGAGATGTCCTATTTTTGACTTCACTGATTCTTATACTTGATCAAATTTGCTGTTGAAACTTTCTATTGAAATTTTTAGTTCGGTAATGGTATTCCTTATCTATAGAATTTCTGTTTTTATTGTTTCTATTTCTTTGTCAAACTTCTCATTTTTAAATATATGTAATTTCATAAACACTTTACTATTCCTTTTTCTTCTTTATTTTAACTTTACCCATTTGTTTTGTTTATATTACACAATATTTAAAGCTCTTTTGCTTTAAAAATTTACTTTTATCTGATAACTTATATTTCCACCATTGTTATTTTAAAATTTTCCATTGACTAATATATCTTTACCCATACTTTTATTTAAAAGTATATTTTGTTTTACTTTGACATTACATTTGAAACTCAAGCTTTGAAAAAAATAAACTATAGAATTTTGGTGGGTGTGGGTTTTCAAACCACTGACAATTTCTCTTCCCATTCATATAGTTGCACAACATAATCAGGTTTTTCATAGCAATTAAAATAACATATTTGTTGTAAGTCACATTATGAGTCTTACCAAAATGCAAACCAGTAATTTGTTTTACCTATTAAGCTATCCGTTTTAAAGAAGTTAAAAAAATCTCAAAAATATGGCAAAATAAAAGTTATAGTACAACTTTCATTTAAAGACTAATTTAAAAACAATTATTTACTTTTTTATTATCACTTAGCTATTATTCCCTGTAATATACATTTTTGATGAAACTGCTTGCTAGTCACTATGACATCTGTGACAGTTTTCTGCCACATTTTCTATACTGGAGATATAAATTGATTTAATAAAAATTGTACATTAAGTAATCAGTGAATATGTCAAATTTGTAAATATATATATATAAATATATATATATACATACATATATATATATAAGTGTTAACAGAACTCCCACTAGACAATGAGATTATAAGGGAGATTAATTCTTTTCTTTTTGCATTCTTATGCATTTTTTAATATTTTCTATCACTTGCATGCAACACATATCAGTTTTAGACAATGTACCCACCATAATAAATATTTTATTAAAAAATAAAAATAATTCACTGTGGTTCATGCCTGGAATTCTGGCACTTTGAGAGGCTGCAGCAGTAGGATCACTTGAGGCCAAGGATTCAAGGCCAACCTGGGCAACAGTAAGACCACATCTCTCAAAAAATATAAAAAACAAAATAAAATACAAATAAAGCAAATGAATTAAATGTGAATAGGAAGGGCGCCACAAACCCTAATAACTGCAAGTCTTGATCAGGCATGATGGCTCAATCTGTAATCTCAGCACTTGGGAAAACAAAAGCAGAATGATCATTGAGACTGGCAGTTCAAAACCAGCCTGGGCAAATAAGAAACCTCTTCTCTATCAAAACACAAAGCAAAATAATAATAATAACAATAACAACAATAATAATAATTTTAAAATAAATAAATAAGATTTAAAAAATAAAGCATTCTTTGAAGTTTTCTTACTTGTTGAGCTCCAGATAGCTCAGAAAACATTCTCGTTTGAACCAAAACCTAATTAATTAACAGAAGTACGTGTTTTTTGTACCTTACCTCTCTCTGACATAGAATGGTTTTCTGCAATAATGAAAACATTTGATGGAGGACACATATTTACATTAAAATAATAAATTATCATCTGATAAAATATTATTATGTGCCAGGCCATGTGCCACCCAGATGTATATATCAGTATATCACTGATTTCATATTTAAGATGAAAAATTAACAGCTAATGTTGCTACATATCTCATTAAAGGGGATATAAACTATCAATCTATTGATTAATTGAGGTTTTTCTGTTTAGTATCTACTTTTTAAAGAAAGCTTTCAAAATGTGCAATGTTGTGAATAAAATGAATATATTTAGGGTGTAGATTTTGATGTCTTGGCATATAAATATTTTCCTAAAATCATCACCACAATTAAGATAATAAAATTCCCAATCTCCAGCAAAATTTTCCTAGATCTCTTTGGAGTTCTTTCCTTCTATTCTTTTTCATTACTGGAGTAATGAAATGAGACACTGGAGTAATGAAGTAGAGACACTGATCTACTTTCTATCAATAAATATTAGTTTTTATTTGCAAAGATTTATGTATTTTTACATAAATGTAATCGCACAGTATGTGCTCTTTTTAGGTCTGGCTTTTTTTACTTAGTGCAAATACTATGAGATTAATTCATGATGTGCTGTGTTATTATGATTAAAAAACGTATTTTTCATGAATTTAAACCATCAAAATTTGAGATTTGTTTTATAACCCTTAAAAGATCTATTTTGGAAAATATTTCATGCATGTATTTTGTTGTTATTGGACAGAGGATTTGTTGTCAATTATGTCAAGTTTGTTGATTATTTTGTTGAAGTCTAGTATGCTTTTCCTGATCTTCTGTCTACACATTTTACAATTGTTGAGATGTTTATTTAAATCTCTGACAATAACTTATCTATTTCTCCTTTAATTTCTATCAGTTTTTGCTTGATGCATATTGAATCTCTGTTGCTAATATTATACATGTTTTGCTTTGTTTTGTCTTCTTGTAGGATTAATCTTCTATTATTATGCTGAGATTTATTTTACCCTTGATAATATTCATTGTTCTAAAATTTACTTTTCTGATATTAATGTAACTATTGCTGCTTTCTTTTCATGAATATTGGTATGGTATCTTTTCTTAACAATTTATTTAAAACTATGTGTGATTTAATATTTAACCTTAATTTTTTTCTAGGCAGCATATACTTGGGTCTTTTTATTTTGTCCAATCTGATAATTTTTGCACTTCAATTGAATTGTTTATATCATTTTTGTTTAATGTAATTACTTATTTGATTAGTTTTACATTATCATATTATTTGGTTTTTATTTGTCTTTTTACTTCCTTTATCTTTTCTTACCTTTTAAAAAAGTAACTCTTTTGTTTTATCTCATTTGTTAACTAATTAGCTATAATTCTTTGTTTGCTTTATTATTTAGTGGTTGCTTTATGGCTTCTACTACAAACTTATGACAGTCTACTTTTAAATAACATTATACCACTTCATGTACAGTAGAAGAACCTTGCAACAGTATAATTACATTTTCCCCTCTCATCTTTTATGCTATTGTTGTCATTTATTTTATTTACATATATTTATATATATTATATATATACCATTTTACATTGCTATTATTTTTATAATCAAATACCCTTTAAAGAGTTCTAAAATTAAGAAAAAACTTATTAGCTCACTAATATAATTTACAGTTCTTTAAATTATTGTTTTATTTTATCTCTTCTGTTGACACATTTTACAATTATTGAGAAAAGTTAATTTAAATCTCTGACAATAATGTATGTATTTCTCCTTTAATTTAATGAAAACATTTCTATTGATGTACCTCCAATTTTATTAATCTTTTGCCTACTCTTCCTCCAATCTTGTCCAATGCATTTTTATCTAAAACATAGTAGTATGCATTTCTAGAAAATCAACTTTGGATTTTTTCAATCTTGTTTTTCTTTTTTTCTTTTTTTTGAGTTTGAGTCTCACTCTGTCACCCAGACTGGAGTGCAGTGGCCATTCCCAGTCACCGCAGCCTTGTCCCACTGGGCTCCAGTGATCCTTCCACCTCAGCCTTCCAAGTAGCTGGAACCACAGGCACGTGCTACCATGCCCGGCTAATTTTTTAAAATTTTTTTGTAAAGATGAGATCTCGACAAGTTGCCCAGGCAGGTCTCTAACCCACAGGCTCAGGCAATCCACTCACCTCAGCCTCCCAAGGTGTGGGATTACAGGCTGAGCCACTAAGCCTGGCTCTTGTATGTTTTTGTTATCTATTTGAATATAAAAATGCAGTGATAAAAAAGGTTTTAATTTTTTTTCTTTGCTAATTCTTATATCTACATTAGTCCTGGTTGGTTTCATAGTGCTCTTTTTATAAAAAGCATTAAATAAATGTTATTTATTTAAAATTGTTATTCTCCCTCACTAGCATTTTTTATTAAATAGCAAGTTCATTTAGGGAAGCCAAGTATTATCTTCACTGTTTAATCTCATGCAATTAAAACAGTCCCTACTACTAGTAAATGGTCACTAAATGCATAATAAATTGAAATAAATTAGGTTCTAGGTGAACCTTCAGTTTTGTTTTTTTTCTGAGTAATAAGAGACTCATCTTTCTTTATTAACTCTGTCTTCAAGTACAGAGTCTTTTCTAGAATAAATAGCAATACAGATATTCTGTAGATTTTATTTTAATATTCTGGTCATGTATATTTTCCTAAAAAAGGGAAACAAAAATAGCATATTATTTGTTTGTCTGATTACAACAGGGATTCCGGAACACAAAAAATCCAAGTAAGAGTTCCACCAAGGTTATAGTTTGCTACCAAATATAATAAACCACCATTAAAAATAGATTGATCATGAATTACAGAAAATGGTGCAATGGTGCATTCTCATAACATTATTTGCTCACTGAAACATACAAAATGCACACAATACTTTATATATCAATCTGTAAAATCCCGAGCTTAAGATGGCCACTGACTGTAAGAGTCTCCATGGAGGCAAAAAGACTATCTGAGTGAGTGGGCAGAAACTGGTGGGAATGACAAAGTCCATCTGAGGGAATACTTGGGTGCATGCACCTGGTTCCTCCCTCTGAGGGTGACTACAAGCACCCACCACCCTGAGATTGGACTGCAGCCAGCAAGATCACGCACAGGATCATCTGCTGCTCATGGGAACATGCCTAAAAAAGCCTGCTCAATCCAGCTGATTCCCATCACCTGGCGCCTGGTCCACATCATCACTTGTTATAACAGATCATCTAGAGGCCTGGATCTGATCAGTGGCGCGAGAGGATCATGAAAGCCAGAGAGGAGTCCATGCCTGGTGAGAAGCCACCTATAGTAGCCATTTTCTTTGACCCAGGACTAGGCAGAGATTTTCATTGCCCCACACAGCTCTGTGCAGTCTCCAACTCGTTGCCTAAGGTAATCTCATCAAACCTGGAGAGACAGAAGCCCCTCCCCCAGGCTGAATCAGACACAGACTACTCAGATCTGCATGGGAGACCTGACAGGCAGCAAGCCAAGTGAACCCAGATCTGACTCACCCTCCTCCCAAAGTAGGCCTGTGGCAACTGACCCAAGATATAAGTAACCCTATTTGCCTGTGATGAGAGCAGAAGGGAAGGGCTAGATATCAGAAGTGAAGGGACACTGGACATACAGGAAGGAACTCAGAACCAGTCTGATTCTTTGTTTTTATTTTTATTTTTCAACTGTTTTGCTCACTTTTGTTTACTTTTTGTTTTAGGTTTCTTTTTTCTCTTTCATTCTGGTTTTGATAATGCTTTCATGTTTGCTTTACTTTTGTTATTTTACTGTTTTTTTTTTTTTCTTTCTTCTCTCTATTCTTTAGACTCCCTGTTTGTGTAGGGGAAGAGTACATCAATAGGCAGGATTTTGTTTGACTATGTGTTTATGTGATTACCTGTATGTTCTAGGGTTTCTTCCCTTCTATTTTCTGTTTTGGGGTTTCTTTTCAGTTGTTAGTTGGTATGTCTTTCTGTTTTTCACCTTACTCTTCTCTCACTCCACTTTACTCGTGAACTTCTCCCACTTCCTTCTTCCATTATTTTCCATTGACTTACCTCATTTTGTTGCAGGGAAAAAACTTAAACCCCCACTGCATGGTCAAATGGTAAGGCAGTGGGAAGTGGGTTCCAGGGTGCCCACACACCTGTCAGTGGATACTGGGATCTACAGATAAAATCTGAATCACAGTCTCCTCCTCAACAAAATCTCAAAACTGCAAAAAGTACAGCTCACAATCCACAGTACAGCTTCAGAAGTGAACAATGATAGAATATGGAAAAAGAGGAGACTGAGCAAAAAGAAGCAAAAGCAACCCAGCCATTCCTGCAAAACAGAATTAAAGAAGAGTGGGAAAAAGTGGGGGGAGGAGAAAATCTACACAAATGAAGAAAATCCAAAAGAAGAATATGGATCTCTCACAGGCCCCTGGAAAGTCAGACACAGAAAAAGATTTTGGAATACAAAAATGAAGAGTCCCCAGAATGTCTAGTCTCAAGCTACAAACTCAGACATCAAGGCATTAATAGAGAGATTAAAAATAGGAAGGAGTTGATAACAGAGATAACAGCAATAAATAATACTGTGAATGAAATAAATAACAAACTGATAAGCATGAAAAGCAGAATTAGCCAAGCAGAAGAAAGAATCTCAGGGCTTGAAGGCCAAAATACAGAACTAAATGAAACTGTCAAAAACATAGAAAAGATGCTTAAAAAGACAGAACAAAACATTCAAGAGATGAGCGATTACTTCAAGAAGTCAAACCTAAGAGTAATTGGACTTCCTGAGACAGGAAGAGAGACAGAGACTACCCTGGAACAAACATTCCATGAAATTATTCAAGGAAACGTCTATCATCTCATCAGTGATGTGACCATTCAAACATAAGAGATTCAGAGAACCCCAGCAAGACAACAAATGAGAAGACCAACTCCTAGACACATACTAATTCACCTAAACAAAGTAGATATAAAAGAAAAAATTCTAAAGGCAGCAAGAGATAAAGGTCAGAATACCTACCAGGGAAGACTAATTAGAATAGCAGCAGATTAATCTACAGAAGAACTTCAGACTAGGAGAGCTTCTAACCCAATCTCCAAAGTTCTCAAAGAAATCAATTTCACCAAGAATAACCTATGCAACAAAATTAAGTTTCATCAATGAGGGAGAATTAAAATCTTTCCCAGACATTCAGTCCCTAAGTACTTTCACCGGCTGTAGACCAGCTCTACAAGAAACACTTAAGAAAGTATTAAACACAGAAGAAATGGAAAAAGAACAACAATATTCTTCACAAGAGTGCAGGAAAAGATTGAAAACACACATGAATCAACTCCGAAAATCAAAAGAAACACAACAAACAAACAGGAACAACAAACTTCTATAAGAACCTCATGACAGGGATAAACTCTCACATTTCAATAATTAGCCTGAATGTGAATGGACTAAATGTACCACTGAAAAGATATAGAATGTAAAAATCAATAAAATATCATGAGGCAACAATATATTGTCTCCAAGAGACTCATCTCACCAGAAAGGACACTCCCAGACTCAAAGTAAGATGATTGGAAACAAAGTTTCAGGTGAATGGAACACAAAAGTAAGCTGGAGTTGCAAACTTAATCTCAGACAAAATACCCTGTAAGCTATCAAAAATTTAAAAAGATGAAGAAGGTCACTATATAATGATAAAATGTTCAATCCATCAACAAGAAATATCCTTCAGAAACAAATGTGCACCCAACATAGGTGCACTGACATTCATTAAGCAGCTTATAGGCCAACTTAAAAAAGATATTGACTCTGATACTATCATAACTGGGAACTTAAATACTCCACTCACAACCTTAGACAGATCATCAAGACAAAAGATCAGCAAGGAGATCCAGAACCTCAATAAGGCTCTTAAACAAATGGACTTCATTGATACCTACAGAAATGTCCATCCAATGACTACAGAATATACATTCTACTCATCAAGACATGGAGCATATTCCAAGATCAACCACGTCATTGGCCATAAATCAAACATAAACAAATTTCATAAGATTGAAATTTTGCCATGCACCTTTTCAGACCACAGTGGAATAAAAAAAGGTATAAACACCAACAATTTCCCCCAAAACCCACAAACACATGGACACTAAACAGTATGATGCTAAGTATCTCCTGGGTCAGCAATGAAATCAAAACAGGGATTAAAAGGTACCTGGAAACAAATGAAAATGAAGAAACATCTTACCAAAACCTCTTGGATGCCATGAAAGCAATAATAAGAGCGGAATTCATATATTTACAAACACACACGAAGAAAATGGAAAGATCACAAGATAACAGTCTAACAAGTCACTTAACAGTCTAACAAGTCACAGATCAACAAAATAAAGCCAAAATCTAGGACAGAGAAGACACAAAGATAACACAAGAAGTTAACCAAAAAAACACAAAGCTGGTTCTTTGAAAGGATAGATAAGATCATTGGTTCCCTATTCAGACCAACCAAGAAAAAAAGAGAAAAAAAATAAAAAAAATAAAATCAATCAGAAATACAAAAAATGAAGTCACAACTGACTCTGAAGAAATACAAAAGATTATAAGATTAATATGTACAATTGTATGGAAACAAACTTGAAAACCTAAAGGAAATGGAGGACTATCAGACATCACATAACCTCTCTAGACTGAAACAAGAAGAAATTAAGACCCTAAATAGATGAATAACAATCAAGGAAATTGACTATGTCATAAGAAAACTACCTACAAAAAAAAAGGCTTTGATCAGATGGTTTTTCCAGCAGAATTCTACAAAATATACAAGGAAGAACTCATACCAAACCTATTGAAATTATGCTAGGCAATTGAGAAAGATGGAACTCTTCCCAAATCATTGCATGAAGCTAGCATCACATTGATACCCAAGCCAGGTAAAAACCCAACAAAGAGAGACAACTACAGGCCAATATCTTTGATGAACATAGATGCTAAAATTGTCAACAAGATCCTAATCCTATCAAATCTGATTCAACAATACATCTCAAAAAATCATCCATCATGACCAAGTAGGCTTCATTCCTTGGATTCCAGCCTGGTTCATCATTCATAAGACCATAAACGCAATTAAATACATCAAAAGATAGTTTAAAAATCCCACATGATTACATCATTAGATGCAGAAAAAGCTTTTGATAAAATACAGCACCCTTCTTGACAAAGACTCTCAAACATCTAGGCATAGGTGGAACATACCTCAAAATAGTAAGAGTCACCTATGGGAAACCCACAGCCACTATACTGCTAAACAGACAAAAATTGGAACCATTTTCTTTGAAAACTGAAACAAGACAAGGATGCCCACTCTCACCCCTCCTGTTCAACATATTTTTGGAAGTACTAACTAGAGCAATAAGACATGAGAAGGTGATCAGGGGTTTCCAAATAGGAAAAGAGGAAGTCAAGTTATCTTTCTTTGTAGACAACATGATACTATACCTTGAAAACCCAAGAGAATCTGCCAAAAACTCCTTGCACTGATAAAGGGTTTGGCAAAGTTTCAGGGTATAAAATAAATGTACAAAAGACAATCACATTTCTGTACACCAATAATAAACAAACAGAGACTCAAATAAAAAGCACATTTCCATTCATAATAGCCACACACACACACAAAAATACCTTGGCATCTTCCTAACCAAAGATGTGAAAGACCTTTACAATGAAAACTACAAAACACTGTTCAAAGAAATCAAAGATGACACAAACAAGTGGAAAAATATTCAATGCTCATGGACGGGAAGACTCAACATTGATAAGATGTTCATTTTACGTAAGGTAACCTACAGATTTAAGGCAATACCCATCATTACCAGCAACATTCTTCTCAAACCTAGAAAAAACAATACAGTAATTCATATGGAAACATAAACAACCAAGACAAAACAGTCCTCAGCAAAAAAATAACAAAGCAGGAGGTATCACACTCCTGGGGCTTTAAACTTTATTATAAAGCTACAATAATCAAAACAGCCTGGTATTAGTACAAGAACAGGCATATAGACCAATGGAATAGAATTGAGATTCTAGAAGCAAAACCTCAATTTCTCAACCAACTCTTCTTTGACAAAACCTTCACCACCCACTACTAAGGAGAGGAGAACCTATTCAGTAAATGGTGTTGGGAAAACTGGCTGACCACATGCAGAAGATTGAAATAGGACCCCTACCTAACCCCATACACAAAAATTAACTCTAAATGGATTAGAGAATTAAATGTATAATCTCAAATTGCAAGAACCTTAAAAACACAGTAGACACTTTTATGGAAATTGGAACTGTCAGCCAATTCATGATCAAAACCTGAATTGCCCAGGCCATAAGAGATAGGATAGATAAGTGGGGCCTCATTAAACTTACAGTATTCTGCAAATCCAAATAAATCATCAAGAGTGTAGGGACACAACCCACAGACTGGGAAAAAATATTTGCCAACTGCATGTCTGACAAAGACCTAACATCAAGGATCTACAAAGGACTCAAAGGTGCTGAAAAGAAAAAAAACAAACAGCCCCATTGCAAAGTGGACAAAAGATATGAATAGGCACTTCTCAAAAGAAGACATACAAGCAGCCAACAGATACATGAAAAAATGTTCGGTCTCACTAGTCCTCAAGGAGATGCAAATTAAAACTACACGGAAATACCACCTAACTCCAGTCAGAATGGCCAACATCAATAACTCAAAAAATAACAGATGCTGGAGAGGATGTGGCAAAAAGGGAACACTTCTACACTGTTGGTGGGACTGTAAACCAGTACATGCTCTGTGGAAATCTGTGTGGTGATTCCTAAAGGTTCTAAGAATTGACCTTTCATGTGATCCTGTAATCCCCCTACTTGGAATATACCTGGAAGAACTCGAGTCACTTGATAAAAAAGATACTTGTACATGTATGTTTATTGCAGCATTGTTCACAATAGCAAGAACATGGAACCAACTGTGCTGTCCATCAAAAGAGGACTGGATTTTGAAAATGAGGTATATATACACAATGCAATATTATGCAACCATAAAGAAGAAAAAAATCATGAACGTTGCAGTAACCTGGATAGTATCAGAGTATATATACTGATTGATGTCTCACAGAAACAGAGAACTGTGTATCACATGTTCTCACTCATAAGTGGACCATGAACAACAAGTGTAATACTATAAGAAAAGGATTGACAGTAGTGAGAAACTGTGGGGGGGGCGGAGAGGTGGTTTTGACAGTAGTTGATATCTGCATGGGTAAAGGAGACACACCTCATCAACAATGGTACCTGCACAATGAATATTTGTATACCTAACCCTGAATTGTTACCCTGCTATTTTAAAATAAAAAATAAAAGAAGGAAAAAAAAATTTAAGATCCCATAATAGAAGCAGTTTTCAGGCAATTATTTTGGATGACAGTTTAAATTAGTATTTGAATTATATTTCTCCTCTGATTTTAGTCAAACTTGTACAATTACAGGTTTTAGTATGTTTTTATTTCATATAAATTTTTTTGCATTTATAATTTTAAAAAATCCTTAATAATTATTTGTTAGCTTTAGTTTTATAAAATAGAATAATATATTATACATATTATTACATCATTTTTCTATGTCTTTACACTTATAATTTTATTTGTTTACAAAGTTAAACATTGATGATGAATGGCTACAATCTCTTTAAACATAGCATTTACTTTTGAAATACATGTGCCAAAAGTATATCTGAATTTTTTAAAGTATACGAATTATATGAAAAATCAATGAAAATGTACTTTAATAAGCTTGATGTTATAAAACTGTTGGTCTCTTTAGCTTCCAACTTGATAACACTACTTATTGTTAAAATTTACATGCACCTTTCAGAAGAGAAGTTTGTAATTTTTTAAAGCTTTTTCTCATCAACATCAAGTTAAGAAAAAAGAAAACTAAAGTCAAATAAATTGTTTAAACAAAAAAATTGTAAAAAAATTTTTACTGAACAATTGTAAGGACATTACAAATGTTTATTTAATATTATTTAATTATTTAAGGCAACCAATAAGAATGAGTGAAAATAACTCATTTAAAAAAATAGAACAGTAATTTTAAACTATGCTATTGAGACTTATCTTTTATGATCTAATATATAGCTGTGATAATGGTATGAGTGTTATGCCTTTCATGTATTTTTCTTTTTCTTCTAAATTATTAAATGTGGCATCTTGAGACTTCTGGCAAGATGATGATGGGGCAGCTTGGTCTGTGAGACACTCCACAAAAGAGAACATACATAAAGACTCTAGCTCTCTCCCACGGGCTGCAGCTCCCATTGTTGGCAGCCAGCTCTTCGCCCGGAGCTCAGTCGCTGCCACCGCTCAAACATCATGGCAATCTGGGACCCGGTCGTAGCCATGGATGCACCACCACAGCCATTGCCCCGCCCATGCCTGAGGCAACCCACAATTTCGGACCTGCATCTGATTGTTATCCCAGAAGAATAAAGGGAAATGGGAACACCTTGGAGCAAGTATTCCAGAAGGTTATCCAAGAAAACTTTCCCCATCTCATCAGCGATAAGACCATCCAAACACAAGAGACATAGAAAATCTCCACAAGACATCAAATGAGATGACCAACCCCTAGACACATAGTAATTCACCTATACAAAATAGGCACAAAAGAAAAAATCCTAAAGGCACCAAGAGAGAAATATCAGACTACCTACTGGGGAAAACCAATCAGAATAGCAGCAAACCTATTGGCAGAAACACAACAAGCTAAAAGGGACTTGAATCCAATATTCAAAATACTCAAAGATAAACAATATCAACCAAGAATTTACTACCTAGCCAAGCTCAACTTCATCAGTGATGGAGAATGAAAATCCTTTCCAGACAACCAATCTCTTAGAGATTATGCAGCTTCCAGATCAACTCTATAGGAGAAACTTAAAAAGGTATTAAGCACAGAAGAAAGAAAAAAAATAAGAAAGACAATGAACTTCCCAAGAGAACACCAGAAAATAGAATCAACAGAATGCATCACTACTATATACTTCAAAACACACATGTACATCAACCCAAAAGCTAAAAGAAAGTAAACAAATAAATAAATAAATTTTATAAGAACCTCAGGATGGGATAAGCAATCACATTTCAATAATCAGTCTGAATGTGACTGGACTAAATGCACTACTGAAAAGACACAGAAAGGCAAACTGGATAAAAAGCCATGATCCAATAATGTGCTGCATCCAGGAAATTAATCTCACAACACGGGAAGCACACAAACTAAAAATCAGAGTATGGAAAATGAGTTTCCTGGCGAATGGATCACAAAAGAACAAAACAGCTTTTAAGCTATCAAAAATGAAAAAAGGCATAGAAGGACACACATAATGATAAAAGATTCAATCCATCAACAGAAATATCCATTCTAAACATATATACTCCCAACACAGGAGCACCAGCTTTTATAAAACAACTGCTAAGTATACTAAAAAAAGATATTGACTCTAACACTATTGTAACCAGGGACCTAAATACTCCACTAACAACCCTAGCTAGGTCATCAAGGAAAAAAGCAACAAAGAGGTCTGGAACCTCAACTTGATGCTTGAACAAATGAACTTAATGGATACCTACAGAATACTCCACCCAATCACCATAGAATACATATTCTACCCACTACCGCATGAAATGTACTCCAAGACAGGCCACATACTTGACCATTAGTCAAGCATAAACAAATTTCATAAGATTGAATATTGCCAAGCACCTACTCAGATAATAGTGGAATAAAAATAAATGGCACCAACAAAATTCCTCCAAAACCTACAAAGACATGGACACTAAACAGCATGATGCCGAATAAGTACTGGGTCAGCACAGAAATCAAAATAGGAATTAAGAGTGTCCTAGAAATACTTGAAAACAAAGAAAAATCTTATCAACATCTCTGGGATGCCATGAAATCAGTTCTAAGAGAGGAATTTATGTCTCTATGGACACACATCAAGAAAACGGAAAGATCACAAGTTAACAGCTCAACAAATCACCTGAGGGAGCTGGAAAGACAAGACCACCAAAACTCTAACTGTAGTAGAGAAAACCAGATCACCAATGTAAACCCCCAAATATGGGGCATAGAAGACAAAAAAAAAAAAAGGAAAAAATCAGTGAAACAAAAAGCTGGTTCTTTGAAGGAATGAACAAGATTTATGGACCTTTAAACAGAATGGCTACGTAAAAGTCATAAAAAGCCCAAATAAACACAATCAGAAATGCAAAAGATTAAATCACAATTGACCTGAAGAAATATAAATGATTATCAGCAATTACTGTGCACACCTGTATGGAAACAAACCTGATAACCTAAATGAAATGGAGGATTTTGTGACATAAAACAACATTCCAAGGTGGAAATAAGAAGACATTGAGACATTAAATATATCAATAGCAACCCAGGAAGTTGACTTTATAATTAGAAAACTACACACAAAAAAAGCCCTAGGTCAGATGGTTTTCCAGTGGAATTTTACATAACATAAGGGGAGCTGATAACAATCCTATTGACAGTATTCCAAACAATCATTTTATAATGCTAGCATCACACTAATAACCCAAACCAGGTAAAGATCCAACAAAAATAGAGAACTACAGGCCAATATTTCTGTGAACATAGATAAAAATATTCTCAGTGAGATTCTAACTAATTGGATCCAAAACACATCTCAAAAAACATCTGCCATGACCATATAGGCTTCATCCCCAGGATACAGGGCCGATTCAACATCCAAGAGATTATCAATGCAATTAAATACATCAACAGATGTAAGAACAAGAAACACATGATTATATAATTAAATGCAGGAAAAGCTTTTTGATAAAATTGAGCATCATTTCTTGATAAAAACCCTCAAATACCTAGGTATAGAAGGAACATACCTCAAAATAATAAGCATCATCCACAATAAATCCACAGACAGCATATTGCTAAATGGACACAAAATGGAAATATTTCCCCTGTAAACAGAAATAAGGAAAGGCTGTCCACTCAACCCTCTTGTTCAACATTATGCTGGAAGTCCTAGCTTTAGAGCAATTAAACAAGAGAAGGAAATCAGGGGTATCCAAATAGGAAAAGAGGAAATTAATTTTTCCCTCTTTGCTGATGATATAATCCCATACTTTGGAAATCCATGAGAATCTGTCAAAACATTCTTGCACTGTTAAAAGACTTTGGCAAAGTCTAGGGATTCAAAATAAATGTCCAAAAGACAGTCACATTCTTGTAGACCAACAACAAGCAGACAGAGAACCAAAAAACAAAAAGTGCAATGCCACTCACAGTAGCCACAGACAAAATAAAATACCTCAGCATCTTTCTAACCAGAGAAGTGAAAGACCTTTAGAACAAAAACTGCAAAACACTGCTCAAAGAAATCCAAGAAGACACAAACTAATGAAAAAAATTCCATGCTCATGGAAGAATGAAAATTGTTAAGATGTCCATCCTCCCCAAATCAATCTATAGATTTAACACAATACACATTAAGTTACCAACATCATTCTTCTCAGACCTGGAAACAGCAATACAGATTATGGTCTCCAGTTGTGATTCCCCACAATTTCAAGAAGATGATTCATCTTGTAAAGAGATAATGTAAACCAATGTTGTGGATAGACAGTACAGTACTGTGAATTTTTTTATCTTCATAATATTTTCTTAATAATATTTTCTTTTGTCTACCTTACTTTATTGTAAGAATACAAAAAGTGTGTGAACTGACTGCTTATGTTACTAGTAAGGCTTTTAGCTAACAGTAGGCTAGTAGTAGTCAATGTTTTAGGATTCAAAAGTTATATACATTTTTTTTACTATGCATGAGGTTGTTGCCTCTAACTTTCACAATGTTCAAGAGTCAACTGTAATTATTTTGCCATTTAAAAATTATTCATTCAGTAAAAATTACAAAGCATAAGTGACATCAGTATAATGGCAGCCTGGGAAGCTTCAGGGCCTTGTTCTCACATGCAAACATTAAACAAAACAACTTGCTAAATTAACTTTTTGCGAGCCCTGAAAAGCAATCAATGGTTAATGAATCTGCAAATTTAATGAAAGAAATAAATCTACAAATACTGGAAGGTCAATAAATACCAATGAGGATAAACCCAAAGAGAACTGCACTGGGGCACATTATAATCAACCTGTCAAAAGATAAGGACAAAAAAAAATCATGGAATTAGCAAGAGAAAAGCAACTTATGACATGCAGGTGATCCTGAATAAGGTTATCTGTCAGTTTTTCAGCAGAAACATAGATGGCCAGAAGGCAGGGAGATAATACATTCTGAAAGATTAAAACACTCGACTGGGGATTTTATATCTG
This sequence comes from Cephalopachus bancanus, assembly GCA_027257055.1. Lineage (NCBI taxonomy): Eukaryota > Metazoa > Chordata > Mammalia > Primates > Tarsiidae > Cephalopachus > Cephalopachus bancanus. Next base: position 44,793 of record JAPVLO010000862.1, read on the forward strand.
GCAAAGCTGCTCTGTAAAGATGAGAGAGAAATTAAGACATCTGCTGATTTCTGAGGGCATCTGTTAATATTAGACTTATCTACAAGAAATGCTAAAGGGAATTCTTCAATTTGAAATGGAAAAATGTTATCCATTAACTCATAACCATGTGAATATGTAAAAGTCTATGACATTTAAATACATAGGCAAATATAAAATCCATTACTAATGCAATTTAGGTTTGCAACTTTGTTTATTATTTTCTAGATTATTTGAAAGACAAAAATAAAAAATAAGTATACATCAACAAATGGTCTCCCAGCTGAGCCACCGTATAGGCTTTGAGGGTGGTGACCACAGTTCATGAACTCTGCCCTACCTCCTGGGGAAGCCTCAGCCACCACTCAGCTTTCTCCTGAGTCTCAGCCATGTACACCAGTGAGAATGCCAGTTTACCTGTCACCCATCTACACAGGTTAAAGACCAAGGGGAAGGGCAGCCTGGAGATGTGATGGTGCAGTATCAAAGTGAACATGGAGCTGCAGAAGGTCAAGGACAAGCAGATGCTGAAGAGGAGGACAGTGAGCTTGTTTCTCAACAATGCCACCTCCCTGCTGGAGAACCACAAAACCAGTGTACTGTAAATTGGGCTGTTCATGATATCGTCAAAAGCATAAATAAAAACAATTTGGAAAGCCAGCTGCAAGGTACTCTGATTGCCAGGAAACTACTTTCTAGAGAAAATCAAGCCCCCCCCCATTGGCAACATAATCCAGGCTGGTTTGATTTCAAAATTTGTGTTTTTCTTGGGAAGAACTGACTGTAATCTCAATCAGTTGGAATCTGCTTGAACATTCAGTACATTGCTTCTGGGATATTTGAGAAGACCAAGACTGTGGTGGATGGAGGGGCTGTCCCAGCATTCATCTCTCTGTTGGTATCGCTCTACACTCACACCAGTGAGCAGGCCATGTGGGCTCTGGGAAACATCACAGGTGATGGTTCAGTTTTCCAAGACTTGGTTAACAAGTATGGTGCCATTGACCCACTATTAACTCTTCTTGCAGTTCCTGACATGTCATCCTTAGCATGTGGCTACTTGCATAATCTTACCTGCACTAAGAGCCATAGGGAATATTGCCACTGGGATGGATGACAGACTCAGGTTGTTATTGATGCTGGAGCACTTGCTGTCTTTTCCAGCCTGCTAACCAATCCCAAGACTAACATTCAGAAGGAAGTCACATGGACCCTGTCAAACATTGTTGCTGGACATTAGGACCAGATACAGCAGGTCACAAATCATGGATCAGTCCCATTACTCATCAGCATCCTCTCAAAAGCAGACTTTAAGACAGGAAGGGAAGCAGTATGGACTGTGACCAACTATACAAGCAGTGGGGCAGTTGAGTTGTCTACCTCATTCACTGTGGCATAATAAAACAACTGATTAACTTTTGAACTTTGCATCCAAAATATATGCACCAAACAACAGAGCTCGAATGTATTTGAAACATATGGGATTATTGAAAGAATAACCAAAAAGCTCTATAATCATATTTGGAAATTGTAATGACCCACTTTTAATAATTGATAGAGCAATCAGAAGAACAAGAAGGAAATAAAAGACTTGAAAAACACTGAATCCAATTGTATCTAACAGACATTTACAGAACACTCTACCAAACAACAGTAGAATACCAATTTTTTTCAAGTACACATGGAATACTCTTCAGGACAGAGAACTCATTAAGTCACACAAGTATCAATAAATTTTAAAAGATTGAAATTATACAAAGTGTCTTTTCCAATAACAATGCAATGAATATAGAAATCAATAATAGAAAAAAAGACTGGAAAATTTACAAATAAGTGAAAATTGAGTGACATAACTTTAAACTACTGAAGAATCAAGAAAAAAACCACAGGAGAAATTAGAAAGTATTTTGTGACAAATTAAAAACAAAATACCAAAACATATGCAATGTAGCAAAAGCAATTCTAAGAGAAAACATTTATTGCAGGAAACAAATTTTTAAAAGGGTGCAAATAAAGTCTAGCCTTTTTACCTAAAAGATTGAAAAAGAACAAACTAAACCTACTGCTAACATAAGAAAGTAAATGACAAAGATTTTTAAAAAGTTAAATGGAGAATAGAAAAACAATAGGAAAAAATCAATTAAAATAAAGTTGATTCTTCAAAATGAACTGTTAAATTGGGAAACTACAAAATTTTGAAATTGCAGCTAAAGGCTTACATTGACTAGGCAAAAAAGAAAGAAGACTTAATTTACTAAAATCAGAAGCAAACGTGAGGAAATTACTAGCAATCTTACAGAAATAAAAAGATCATAAGAGAGTACTAGGAAGAGCTTAGTCAAAATGTTGGATTACTTAAATGAGATGGACAACTTCCTTGAAATGTACAACTTACAAAGATCAAATCATGAAGAAATAGAAAATCTGAATAGACTTATAAAGTGTAAGAAGGTGAATCAGTAATCAACTATACAACAACAACAACAAAACCCTAGACAAGATGGCTTCACTGATGATTACAAAAATAAATTTAAAAAGACAAAAGTTGCTGGGCTCGGTGGCTCAGCCTGTAATCCTGCGCCTTTGGGAGGCTGAGGTGAGTGGATTGCCTGAGCCCGCGGGTTCGAGACCTGCCTGGGCAGCGAGACCTCATCTCTACAATAAATCAAAAAATCAGCCAGGCGTGGTAGCACATGCCTGTAATTCCGGCTACTCGGAAGGCTGAGGCGGAAGGATCACTGGAGCCCAGCAGGTCGAGGCTTCGGTGGCCAGGAGCAGCCACTGCACTCCAGTCTGGGCGACAGAGTGAGACTCCAACTCAAAAAAAAAAAAAAAAAGGCCAAAAATTTAAAGACTAATGAATAGCAACCTTTACAAAGCTCTTTCAAAAAATCAAAAAGAAAGAACATTTCTGCTCTCATTCTGTGAGGTCAACATAATCCTGATGCCAAAGCTAGACAGATACTACATAAAATAAAAATACAGATTAGCATAGCTAATTAATACTGATGTAACATCATTCAACAAAATAATAAACCACATTGTTGGGAGCCAGCCATGGAGGCCCACTGAGCGTTAGGGATCAGGAAGGGCCATTGACCCCGAGACCACTAGGATGCGTTCGGGAGTTATTGACCCCATTTCCTCTCCCTTTCTACTCAGCACTAACCAGATTAAGCTCCTGTGAGCTCAAAACATAAAAATTCTGAGACCGGGACGAACATAAGCTAACTTTAGAAGCTCATTGCTCCCATTCTTCCGCAAACTGCAGTTTTGGCTTTCACGCAACTTATAATTCAAACTTGTGTCACATCTAAGAGACTTAGTATTGGTCATAGGCTTCTGGGTCATGATCTTAGGATTTATTGAAGGTGTAAATTGTAGAATATAGTTCTAAAAGACAGCCATTTTGTTGAAAGAATGCGGCTGGGTTGCTTGCAGGTAGCCCACTGTAAACTCTGGACTGGGCCACATTCCAAACATTCTGGGATGGGCCACTTTCGTTTGTATAGTAAATACTTAAACTTCTATAGATTTGTTTAACTTGGCATAAATCAATCACCTTAGGACGAAAAAGGTTTATAGAGTATATCAGTCACAGATTAGGTTATCCTTTGTTATTGGATTTTAAGGTTATCATATGAAAAGGGATTAAAGGCAATCATTGATTAAGTTTTCATGGATTAAGGTTTCTGGTGGGTAGGGGACGCCCCTCCCACATCTGACTTTGTGTATAAAAGACCCATTGTAATTCCCAATAACACACATCACTTCTGAACTAGACTGGAGTCCAGTCTCTTTCTTTCTCTCTCTCTCTCTCTTTCTCTCTTTCTTCTTCTCCCTAATCGCCGATGCTGTCTCCACCTTTGGGGGTACCCTGAACCCGGCTGGAGCTGGTCTCCAGCACCACATTTTTCAATATACTTAAAAAATTATATACTATAACCAAGTTTTTTGTTTGACTGGAATGCTGGAATAGTTTAACATATGAAAATATATCAGTGTAATACACCACATAAAAAGAATGAAGGCAAAATAAAAACATGATTACCCTAATTGATGCAGAAACAGCATTTGACAAAATTAAGCACACTTTAATAATAAAAACACTCAATAAACTCGGAGTAGAAGAAAACTACCACAATATAATAAAGACCATATATGAAACATTCAGAACTAACATCATACTCAGTAGTGAAAGGCTGAAAATTTTTATCTAAGATCAGAAATCTGACAAGAAGGCCTGATTTCAGTATATCTATTCAACATAGTACTAGAAGTTCTAGCCAGAACAAATTGGCAAGAAAAAAATAAAAGTACTTCAAATAGCAAAGGAAGAAATAAATTTATTTCTGCTTATGGAATTATAAGTATAAAATAAAAAAGAATTTACAAAATACTATTGGATCTAATAAGTAAGTTAAGCAAAGTTACAGGAAACAAAATCAACACACAAAAATAACTTGTGCTCCTATGCAATACAAATAAACAATATGAAAGGAAATTTAGAAAAATAATTCAAATTATAATAGCATCAAAAATAATAAAGTACTTAGGAATAATGTAATCAAGAGCGTGAAGAACTTATACCCTGAAAACTACAAAACATCATTGAAAGAAAGTTTAGGATTCATAAGAAATAAAGAGACATCCTGTGTTCATTCATTGAAATATTAAATATTACTAAGGTGTCAGTACTCACCAAGGGATTCTACAGATCCAATGCAAACCCTATAAAAACTCTAATGATGTTTTACTGCAGAGTTAGAAAAATATACCCCAAAATTAATGTGGAATGTCAAAGGAATTTGAGTAGCTAAAATCATTTTTTAGAGCAAATTTGGAAATCTTACACTTTCTGATTTAAACATTGATTACTTAGTAATGAAAACAGTGTGGTACTGTATAAAAAACAGACACATAGATATAGAATAGATGAATAGAATAAACTAGAACAGAGCAGAATAGAATAGAATAGAATAGAATAGAACAGAGTAGAATTGAAGAATACAGAAATAAACCCTCAGGTATATGATTACAATATTTTAACCAAGATGCCAAGACCATTCAGTGGTGGGAGAAACAGTGTTCTCATTGAATGATTCCGGGAAAATTGAATATCAACATGCAAAAAAAAAAAAAAAGAAAGAAAGAAAGAAATTGAACTGTGAACTATGTAAATAATTAACTAGGCATGGAATAAAGACTTAAACCTAGAGCTAAAAGTATAAAACTCTTAGATAAAAATATGGAAGAACATTTTTCTAACATTAGATTAGGTGAGATTTCTTGAAATAACACCAAAACATAGGAAAAAAAAAAAAAAAAGAAAAGAAACAAAATGTACTTCATCAAAATTAAACTAAACAAAACACTTTTCTACATAAAGGACACTACCATGGGTGTGAAAAGGCAATCTATAGAGTGAGATAAGATATTTGCAAATCCTATCTGTTAAGTAATTGTTATCCAGAGTATATAAATAATATCTTCCCTTCAACAACAGCAACAAAACAATTGACAAATGGACATGTATGTTTATCACAGCATTGTTCACAATAACAAGAACATGGATCCAACCGTGCTGCCCATCAAAAGAGGACTGGATTAAAAAAAAATTGGTACATATACACAATGGAATATTATGCAGCCATAAAGTAGAACAAAACCATGAACTTCACAGCAACCTGGATGGACTTAGAGTCTATAATACTGAATGATCTTTCACAGAAACAAAGAACTATCACATCTTCTCACATATAAGCGGACCTTGAGCAACTATCTTAATACTATAAGAAAAGGATTGGCAGTAGTGAGCAACTGCAGGGTATTGGAGGGTGGGGAGGTGGGGTTGGCAGTAATGGGAATCTGCCTGGGGAAGCGGGGGCACATCTCATCAATAAGGGGATCTGTATAATGAATATTTGTATACCTAACTCTGAATTGTCTCCCACATCTTTAAAATAAAAAAATTAAAATAAAAAAACAGAAGAATGGACAATTCACTCAAATAGACATTTATCCAAAGAAGGTATATATGTGTTCAGTAAGGACATGAAAAGATATTCAGTATCACTAATAATTGGGGAAATTCAAATCAAAGCCACTATGACATACTCTTCACATACACTAAGCTTTTAAAACAAACAAACAAGAAAACTGAGAAAATAACTGTTGGTGAAGGTGTGTAGAAATTTGAAACCTTGTGCACAGTTGGTGGCAATGTAAAATGATGTAGCTGCTTTGGAAAACATGGTAGTTTCTTAAAAACTTAAACATATAATTGCTAAATAATCCAGACATTCCACTGTTTGATACATAACCAAAAGAACTGAAAGCAACAGCTTGAGATATCTGTATGCCAGTGTTCACAGTAGCATTATTTACAATAGCCTAATGTGCACAAAACCCAAATGTCCACTGTCAATGAATGAATAATCAAAATTAGGTATATACTACAATAGGATATTATTCAGCCTTAAAAATTGAAATTATGAAACATGCTACAACATGAATTAACCTTGAAAACATTATGCAAAGTGAAATAAATTATACACAAAAGGACACACATCTCATAGATTCATTTATATGAGGACTCATAGAAGAATCAAATTCGTAGAGATAGAAAGTACAATAGTGTCAACCAGGGACTGAGGGAAATAGGGAGTTATTTTTTAATAGGTATGTAGTTTCAGTTTAGGATGATGAGAAAAATATTGAGACAGATAGTGGTAATGTTTGCATAGCACTATGAATATAGTTATTGCTGCTACAGTCTACACTTAAAAGGATAAACAGTAAAATTTCTATCAGACATAATGTATCACAATTTTAAAAAATTAACAATCACTTATATAACTTCTACATAGAGATTAGTGCTTATGGTAAAATAGAAATAAATGTCTCTAATATACATTTATGCATTCTTTTTGTGGTATCTTCTTGACAAGAAATTGATATTTTAAAAAAGATTAAAATGGTATGTATCAATTTGATTATTTTCTATTTTTTGTTTCTACTCATATTTTCTGCCCAAAAGCAAAGTGTTATTACTGATTTGTCCTTCATTTCCCATCAGGTTCATGGTAGTGAAGTGGTCAATTGGTTTTTCACAGGAGATAGTCATTCTCTAAATTATGTGTCTGCGTTTATTTTAGGAAACAATCACTAGAAAAAAATAAATTTAGGGTCAAGCAATAAAAAATATAAATGCTTTTATTGCACACAGACCCAGTATACTTACACAGGTATATCATACTATATTAAAGCAATACTTTCTCCAGTGTACTTGGCACCAAACTAATGTAAATACATTGTGAAACTGTAACATTTACCATTCAAGATAGAACGCGTATAAGCTGACATTGACACTATAGCAAGTAAATATTTTAAAGTTTGTTTTATTTTAACAACTTAAAAAATAAATAGCACATTAATTAGGGCTAAAATATGTTGCTTATTATAGAAAGATTGGATTTTAGAAAACTAATTATTTGCATATACCTAATTAAGTTGTAAATTTAGGCAGTTACCAAAATTTGAACAAATCAACACTTTGAATTATAATTTATCTGATTTGGTCATCTACATTGATCATATTAATCACAGGATTCAGTGTAGAAAAAGTTGATAACTCTTGCTCTGAGAAGGAGGAACCTAACCTCAAGATGCCACCAAATGTTAAAAAAATCCCCCTGAATCCAGCAGATGAAAAGCAGAATGACAAAAGGGAATATATTATCAACCTGTTTTGCTATCCAGGAAGTTGTAGACGTATTTCAGTACTTGCCTTAGAGAATTTTTAAAATTTAAGGTTCTGGCCTCTTTTGTAATTACAACTAACTTCACAGTACTGTAGTAACCAAGTTTTCCCTATAGTTTTATATTTTATGAATTTAGTAATGTGCTTTTTCATTAAACAATTAAAAATAAATAATGAATTTGATGAGTATGAATACACAGCAGCATTTTTTTTATTTTGAAATTCTAAGTGCTGCACATTCATAACTTCTACTTGTGATTTTATAAATATTTATAGCTCCACAAGGATTGATTTAACAGATAACTCTAGGTCCTGTTGTAGTTTTAAAAATAATCATATGACATCACCTTTTCATTGAACATTCAGCTGAACATTTTTATGAGTCACTGGTGGAAACTACTTTGTGATTTATACTCCAAAATTTAAATTATCCTTCAAGTAGTAGTATATTAACATTATTATATATGAGTGTCACTAAAAGTTTTTATTTAATAAAGTATTTTTCTCAACTTGGTAGTTTTTGAATTTTTAAAAAATCTCTCTGGGCTCAATTTTTATTCCTAGTCTAAGTAATTTTTACATTTAGGAGTAAATAACTTTCATATCATAGGCCTATTTTTTCTAATACAAAGGGTAAAAAAAATGTAAGCTGCACTGAGGTTAAACAGTGCTGATAAAATCTTTCCTATTACCTGACTCTGTCTCTTGGTTTCTTGTGCATTTTTTTTTAGAGATAGTCTATGTCTATACAAATATATAAGCATATAGTTTTCGCTTACTTTATACAAATTGCAGCATACTATACACATTGTCCAGCTGGCCTGGCTTTTAAATTGAACATAGATGTCTTGAAAATCTTTTCATATAATTTCATATCATTTCAATTAGACTCTCACTTTTTTCCAAAAGCAAATTGGAACCCTGATTGTGTTTGTTATAATTTATTTAACAAGTCATATAGCCCATTCACCAATGGTTAGGTGAGTTTGGTCAGTATCAGCAGAAGAGAACAGGAAACAATGATAAGCACATAGAAATTAATATCAAAGTAACTGGTTCTAATCTTTGCTAGGTCACTTAATAACTGTGTCACTTTGAGATGATCACTATGTAATTATGGAAATGAGACATTTTTGTGACTTTTGAGAAATTCATCCATTTCTTCTAAGTTTTCCAATTTATAAGTTTAAAGTCATTCATAATATTTCCATATAATCCTTATGTCTATAATCATATTCCTATCTCATTCATAATACTGACAATGTGTTTTCTTTTTTATCTTTTTGTTACAAGAGGTTTAAATAAATTAAATGATTTGTCAAACTAGCTTTTGTCCATTTATTTATATATTTTATTCTTTTAAATTTTATTGACTTTTATCTTACTCTTATCAGTACCTTCTTCCTGCTAATTTTGGATTTATTTTGCTCTTCTTTTTCTGATTTCTCAGAGTAGAAACTTTGAGACCTATTTCTCAACTAAAAGCAATGAGCACTATGCATTTTTCTCCCAGCAATGAGTTAGCTGTATCTCACAAATGCTGAATTGCTGTGCTTTTATTTTCATTCAGTTCAATACATTTTTAAGCTTTTTTGGAAAATTTATCTTTGAATCATGATTTTAAAAGATATGGTATAATTTCCATGTTTTTAAGAATTTCCATGTAGTGTATTATTATTTTGATACCATATAATATAAAACATACTGTATAATTTCAATTATTTTAAATTTGTTGTATGGTTGATGATATGGTCTTTCTTGGTGACTGTTTCAAAGATTCTTGGAAAAAAGGTGTATTCTATTCTTGCTGTGTAGAGTGGTTTATATGGGTCAATAATTAAATACTGCAGGATTTTTAATGTAGGATTTTTACTGCAAGTTTTTCAGAGTGATCAGTAGGTATATGCACATTGTACATTTTTCCTCCTACAAATTTTTAGACCAATTAGGTAATATCTCATTTTCTGTTCTACTACAACTCATTATTAATTTTATTTACTAACTATATGCCTCTCTGTAATTGGTAAATTATTTAAAGTGTGCCTGTGAAAAATTCCAACATGAATAAAAATGTACATGTTGGTCAGTGGTTTTCAATTATTTCCCGTTTTAAACTTTAATATATTTCTTTAAGATGTTCAAGTTTTGTCTTTTCACACCTTTTTTTAAAATCATAGAATCTCAGTATCAAATTTACACACATGAATTATCATCTGAAGAAAATAACAATTTCCTTGGAAACAACACTGTAACTGTTATATTTCCAAATGAATATCTTATTTTTTTATTGTCCTTTATTTACTGTTCTCTGCTAAATGTCTCTTTATTTTTATTTTTCTAAACAGGGTTGCTGTGTGACTACCAAGCCCTTGCCTCTGATTTTCTTTTTGTGTAAAATTCATGTACTTATTTTCTAGACCAATTCATATCAATCTCTTTTTCAAGATCAAGCTAAAATCTTATCATCTGTAAGTACTTTATAATTAACCGTATATTCATTCTATTCATTGATTCCACTATTATTTGTCCAATATCTAAGATGAAAGTACTATTCGTCAAGCACCTTGTTTTCTTCATTATAGTATATTTCCTCTTGTGTTGAACTCACCTCCTGTATTGTTTTATCTCCTCATTATACAATTTCTCAGAAAAATAGCAAATGATACTCCTTTTTTTTTAGAAAGAAAAGTTTATTTAAAAGTAAATTAAAGGGAGAAAGAGAAGGAAGAGAGAAGATTCACCTCCCCAAGGTGGGGGAGGGGGCCAAAGCCAGGAAGCATGGTAACAGCCATAGCTCAAAGAGCACAAGGCTACACCAGAGTCTAGCAAAGGAATGGCCCGATGCTCCTTTTTAAAAGACATTTCTTCACTGCTCCCTTCCCAACTCGCTTTAATGGCACACATTTACCACTTTTTCCAAAATAAGGGAAAAAAATTCCTTCTGTACCTCTCACGTTCTATATTCAATCAATTAACAGAGCCATATTTTATTTCTTGTCTACAGATGAAATATATTTGACTATAACCTTTTCCCTGAAGCTGTTTCTTTTCTCTTGCCTTTTGTGACATCATTCTTCAAGTTTTCCTTCTACTTTGCTGGCTATCTGTTCCCAGTCTTGTTCACTGACACCTTCTAATCTTTTAGACCTTTGTACACTGTACTAACACTGAGTTTACTTCTCTTCCTACCCTTCTCTTCTCTAGACAGTCTGCCTAAGTTATTGGCTTTAAACCTCTTTTTAATTGTAGCCCATGTGCTCCTAAAATGTAATTTTAACTAAAACAGTACTTATCCATATCAAGGGTGACGCAAGCTAAACTTTTCTATTCTATTTTTATTTTTTAATTTTATACTATTTATACTATTTTATTTCTTTTTTCAAATACTTGTCACAACACACTAAATTTATGTCACAATGTGACTACCCATAATATTTATAGAGTTGGCATCCACTTTTACGACTTTAAACTGGTATACCACTTACATCTCAGTGTGTCCTAAATTCATAAGTTATAGCACAATCTATCATTGAGCTCCAGATTCATTATCCAATTTCATACTTAGATTTTAACTATACTACTAAAAGACATTTCAAAATTAAAATATTTAAAACAGAGTTCTTAACTTTTTCCTACCTCCATCTTACCACTGATCCATTAATCCTGAATATGCCTCAACTCATAAAGTAACACAAATCTTCTACCCAGTACCTCAGACTCTAAACTTAGAAGTTATTATTGATTCTAAAATTTTCTATACAACTTCCCCCACTTCATTGAGCTTCTTTACTAAGTTCTGTCCACTCTTTCTTCAAAATATCTTATAAAACAATCTACTTTCCTCTGTTTGCACTGTCAGAAACATCTGTCAAAACAGTATCATCTCTCACATGGACTACTCCAGTTGAATCTTAACTAGTTTTACTACTGACATCATTGTGCTTCCACAATCTATAGCATTCGCAAAGATATTTTAAGAATGTAAATAACATTATATCACTTCACTGCTTTAAACATTCCCTTTGCACTTAAAATATCATCTTATTTACATGCCATTTTTTTTTAGCTTGAGTTCCCTAGAAAACAGAGCCTGAGGCAAAGTCTTATTTGTTAACTTTATTTGTAAGTGAAATCTTGGGTAAATACAAGTGAAGGAAAATGGGGAGTGAGATACGGAAGGAGGAAAGGGAGATATGAGAGGGTACATTATCATTCCAGCCAAAGTTTTGTAACAAGAACAGTTGATTATTCTGCCAGAGACAGTCTTGTTGAATCTTCTAAACCATATTCAGTGAGACTTTATGAAATATTGTATCTCAAAAAAATTTATCTTAAGGGAAAAAGTAATCATTTATTTTCATTGTTCAAACATTGCCCAATGGGAGTTAACCCATTTTTAATAACTTTTTAATTTTAAAGATGTGGGGTACAATTCAGAGTTAGGTATACAAATATTCATTGTACAGGTAAAATTTGGGCCTAATTTTGAACCTCACTTCACCTGGTTTGAGATCAGGTACACTTATTGATGAAGTGTGCCCCTTATAGTATTATAATAATTGTTCAGGGTCTGCTTATGAGTGATAACCTGTAGTATTCAGTTCATTAAGACTCTAGGTCCATCCAAATTGCTGTGAAGTTCATAATTTTGTCATTCTTTATAGTTGTGTAATATATGATCCTGTATATGTACCATATTTTTAAAATCCAGTCCGCTTTTGATGGGCAGCATGGTTGGTTCCATGTTTTTGCTATTGTGAATAATGCTGCAATAAACATGTGTGTGCAGGTATCTTTTTCATAGAGTGATTTGAACTCTTCCAGGTATATTCCCAGAATGGGGATTGCTGCTTTGTATAAAACGTTGATTTTTAAGTCTTTTAGGAATTGCCACACTGCTTTCCACAGAGGTTGTACTAGTTTACAACCCCGCCAGCAATGTAGAAGTATTCTCTTTTCTCCACATCCTCTCCAGCATTGGTTGATCTTTGGGTTATCGATGATGGCCATCCTGACTGGTATTAGGTGGTATCTCAGTGTGATTTTAATTTGTATTTATTTGATGATTAGTGAGGCTGAGCATTTTTTCATGTATCTGTTGGCTTCTTTTGAGAAGTGTCTATTCATATCTTTTGTCCACTTTTTTTTTTTTTTGAGTCAAAGTCTCACTTTGTCATACAGGCTGGAGTACATTGGCACACTCACAGCTACCAGTCTTAAACTGCTGTGCTCAGGTGATCCTTCCACCTCAGTCATCCAAGTAGCTGGAACTGCAGGTGTGTGCTACCATGCCTGACTTAGTTTCTGATTTATTGTAGAGATGAGGTCTCACCAAATTGCCCAGACTGGTCTTGAACACTTGAACTCAGGGAATTCTCTCATCGCAGCCTCCCAAAGTGCTGGGATTACAGACTTGAGCCACTGCACCGAGTCTGCCTGCTTTTTAATAGGGCTGTGGTTTTTTGTTTGTTTGTTTGTTTTGTAGATCCTGAATGTTAAGCCTTTGTCAGATATACCATTGGCAAATATTTTTTCTATTCTGTGGGCTGTATCTCCCTTCTCTTGATGGTTTCTTTTGCTTTGCAGAAACTTTTCAGTTTGATGAGGTCCCACCTATCTTGTTGCTTATGGCATGAGCACTTGGGTTTTAATCAGGACTTGGTCACCAGTTCCAATTTCCATAAGAGTGTCTCCTGCATTTTCTAAGGTTCTAATAGTTTGTGGTTTTACATTTAGGTCTTTCATCCATTTAGGGTTGACTTTTTGGTATGGTGATAGGTAAGGATCTTGTTTTAATCTTCTGCATGCTCTCCGCCAGTTTTTCCAGCCCAATTTACTGAATAAGTTCTCCTCTCCACAGTGGTTGTTGTTGGAGACTTTTTCAAAGATGAGTTGGTTGAGAAATTGAGGTTTTGCTTCCAAAATCTCTACTGCGTTCCATTGGTCTATATGCCTATTTTTTTACCAATATCAGACTGTTTTGATTATTGTAGCCTTATGATAAAGCTTAAAGTCTGGAAGTGTGAAACCTCCCACTTTTTAAATTTTGCTGAGGATTGTTTTGGCTATTGGTGATCATTTTTGTTTCCATATGAATTTTTGTATTGCTGTTTCCAGGTCTGAGAAGAATGGTGTTGGTAAATTAATGTGTATTGTATTAAATCTGTAGATTGCCTTGGATAGGATGGACATCTTAACAATGTTGATTCTTCCAGTTCATGAGCATGGAATATTTTTCCATTTATTTATGTCTTCTTTGCATTCTTTGAGCAATGATTTGTAGTTTTCCTTGTAAAGGTGTTTCACTTCCCTGGTTAGAAAAATGCTGAGGTATTTCGTGTGTGTGTGTGTGTGTGTGTGTGTGTGTGTCTGTTGTGAATTGTATTGTGCTTTTGGGGGGGGGTTGCCTGTTTGTTGGTGTATAAGAATGTGACTGTTTTTTGTTGTCTTTTATAACTGAGCTCAATTCTCATCTCCTCAAAAATCAACTCTAATTTCACACACAAAAATAGTTTATCAATAACCCTCCAGAATTTTGTCTTGGTTTATTTTTTCAAAACAATTATCACAATCTTGTGTACTTATTTGCTTCCTTGTTTAATTTTTTGTTCTTTTAACTTCTAGAACATAACTCCATGCAAATAATGATATTATCTTTTTTTGTTTACTGCTGTGTTTATAATACCTACTACAGATCTAATGCATTGTAATTATAATTATAAACATTGGTATTTTAAAATCATATTAATGTATTCTCTAGTGGACAAATGGTGAGCCACTTCAATTTCCCTGCACAATTTACTTTGTTCTTTTCAGAACCAAGACATTTATTCTTTCAACTGCTGAGCTTATTCTGAGTCCCTTTTGGAAGATTGCCCTCTGCTGAAAGGGGATGCCTCACCAAGGTCATGTCTACTCCCTAGATGTAGCCTGAATCCTATAATGGCTTGATGCAGGAGTGAAAAAGCCTGGACCCACTGCCATATTGCTGCACATTTCTGAAGAACCATACCAAGTTCAGAGCTCCCCTTGAGATTGGCTGTTGCAACTGTGTTGCAACTATATTTTATCATCTACCCTCTCCTGTTTCCTTCACTGCTTAACAAGGTTATTTCCAAGAAATCTCCCCAATAAATTCTCTGAAGGCAAATCTCTGTACCAGATTCTGTTTCTTAGGTTCTTGGCATATGGCAGTTACTTCAGAAATATTTCTCAAATCCAATCTTTACGTTCCAACCACCACTGACTTATGATCAGCTTCATTACCTCCCATTTGAATTATTTCAACAGTCTTCACATTGTTCTTTTGCCTTCTGTACCTCCTCTCCAACAGTTTTAGAATTCTTAGTCTTGAACCACTAGCATATGATTCTTAAGCTTCATTGAGTCATGACACTCTTTGTAAATCTGATAATTTTTTTCTCATCACCCTCCCACTTGCCATCAGATGAGTGTACTTTTGCCCCTGCATATAAATTGTTACACATGATTTCCATGTGCTAAAATCTAAAATTCAGCTATGAAGTGTAATTTAAAAATTTCTGTTTGAAAGGCTTAATTAGTACCTGCATAATGAATATTTGTATACTTAACCCTGAATTGTATCCCACATCTTTAAAATAAAAAACAAATGCAAAATAAAAAATAAAAATAGGCAAAATATGTGATTATATAAGCACTTATATCTAAGAATAAATAAAACAATAAAATATTTTTTACATCTTATTTGCTTTTAAAAACTCTTTACAGTTTCTTTCTCTGAAGGAGATTGGTAGTGCAGTACTAATTCTAATGTTTACACATCAGTAAATCCTTCTTCACCATCAAATACATGTAATATAAAATCAAAAGAATTTTGTGAATGCAGATAGACTAATAATATATCATTATAAATTGATGATAAATTAGTTAAAATAAAGTTAGTCCTAGTAAACATAGCAGCCCAGATTTTCTTATCAGAAATTTGAAGGAAGAAAAGTTTTTCTGTTAAAGTTAAAATAATGATATTTAAAACATTGAACTATGTCTGACTGAGACATGGTCATTAACCCAATATCTTTAAAATTTTGCAATTATCCTATAATAATATTAAGGCCCAATGTTTTTCTATGAAGAGTAACTCTTTAGATGCCACATTTATTACAAAATTATTCGAATAAATCGTATTCTTAACATTCTGAGAACTTATATAGATAATGCAGATCTTAACTTCATATACATATTCAGCATTTATTAGATATCAGGCAATGTGCTACATACTTTAAATCAGTTAGTTATTAAACCTTCACTACTACCCTGAAAAGTAGCTTAAACCCCATATTGCAGATGAAGAAAGACATAGTAGTTTTTTACTAAGTCCAAGGTCACACAGGCACTAAGTAAAAAACCAAGAATCAGATTAATGGCTACTGTGTATTTATCATGTAAAAAGTCCTTTTATATTATATATATTTAAATTCATCTTCAGTTGTGTAAGAACATATATTATTATAATGCCTATATTGGCTAACAATTGCTATTTAACAACCTACCTCAGTATTTACTTGCTCAAGGCAATAATCACATATTTGCTCACAATTTTTTGGTTCAATAATTTGGGCTAGGCTCAGCTAGGATAACCTCTGTCTGCTCCCTGAGGTGTGGGCTGGGGTCAATATTGAGTCTAACCCCATGACTGGAATAGTTGGGATGTCTGGGATTACCATCCTCTCTTCCCACATGATCTGTCACCATCCAACAGACTCTCCTGGTCTTAAATGATCACAGCATTTCTAGAGGGAGTGGAAGCTCTAAAGCCACCTTTGGCTTAAGCTCAGAGAGTACACCACATCAGTTTTGGTTTGATCAGTTGGACAGAGCAAATCACAAAACCAGCCCAGACATACAGACTTTAGAACTAGGTTTACCATTTGATTTAAAAGATAGAACTAATTTTTGACCGGTTGAGATTTATTATGCTTTTGTTAGTTGTAATCAGAGGGTAATCAATTAATGATTACTTAATTGCTCTTATTTAATGACTACTTGATAGTATTTAATATAGCAATCAAAATTAAGATTCTTGAAATAATAAAATTAAAAATATTCATAAAATTTGCTATTGGTAAAGTAGTATGATACATTCAAAGGTAGTCATTTTGTTCAGTGGACACAATGGAGATTTCTTTAGAATACACTCTGGAGTAAAACTTTATTTTAAATTCAGTTTCTTATTTCTTAAGCAATGCAAAAAGCACTTCTTTTGACATATTTATGTGAGCAGTTTCTGATATTTAAGAAAAAAGAACCACAGAATTTCAAGTTTATCACTGTTTTCTGATAGAATCATAAAGTATTTAAAATTTTTCATATTTCAAATGCCCAAGTGAATGCATTGAAATATTCAGAGGAAAGTAATAAAAAGATTCAATGACATACAATCATCTTGCCAACAATTTATAGAAAGTTGTTGGGAGCCAGTCATGGAGGCCCACTGAGCGTTAGGGATCAGGAAGGGCCATTGGCCCCGAGACCACTAGGATATGTTTGGGAGCTATTTGACCCCATTTCCTCCCCCTTTCTACTCAGCACTAACCAGATTAAGTTCCTGTGAGCTCAAAACATAAAAACTCTGAGACTGGGATGAGCACAAGCTAACTTTAGAAGCTCATTGCTCCCATTCTTCTACAAACTGCAGTTTTGGCTTTCACGCAACTTATAATTCAAACTTGTGTCACATCTAAGAGCCTTAGTATTGGTCACAGGCTTCTGGGTCATGATCTCAGGATTTATTGAAGGTGTAAATTGTAGAATATAGTTTTAGAAGACAGCCATTTTGTTGAAAGAATGCAGCTGGGTTACTTGCAGGTAGCCCACTGTGAACTTTGGACTGGGCCACATTCCAAACATTCTGGGATGGGCCACTTTTGTTTGTAAAGTAAATACTTAAACTTCTATAGAATTGTTTAACTTGGCATAAATCAATCAGTTTAGGACAAAAAAGGTTTATAGAATATATCAGTCACAGATTAGGTTATCCTTTGTTATGTGATTTTAAGATTATCATATGAAAAGGGTTTAAAGACAATCATTGATTAAGTTTTCATGGATTAAGGTTTCTCAGTGGGTGGGAGATGCCACTCCCACATCTGACTTTGTGTATAAAAGACCCATTGTAATTCCCAACAACACTCATTCGCTTCTGCACTGGACTGGAGTCCAGTCTCTTTCTTTCTCTCTTCTTCCCCCCAATCGCCGATGTCGTCTCCACCTTTGGGGTACCCTGAACCTGGCTGAAGCTGGTCTCCGGCAGAAAGTCATGCCTTTCCCTAAACACCTTAACTCTGGGAAATTTCTATTTCTTTTTAAGTTTTCTAATAGGTCAACAAATTGCAGGTGACAAAAATGTGTTAAAGGAAATTTAACTTTTTCTTTACAGAATGCAAAAAAAAATGTTAAAACGCTAATGTAAAAATATTATCAACCTTTATTTCCCTGTTAGAATAATTTTCACTTAAAATAAATGAAAGCATTTGGTAATAAGTACTTTAGCAGTTGGCATGCCGATATTGCTTGTGTGTTTTTCAGTAATTATGAGTAGACATTCAGTGATTTCTATTAGAGTTTTTCTTCCTGGGGTTAAAAAAGAACTTCATTTATAAAGTCAAATACTAAACTTTCTTTTCAACCTGAGTGTTGACTTTTTTTTTCTAATAGAAAACAGTAGATTTTACATCACAAGAAAAATACCAAGCATAGGATAATCAAACTAATAAATTGTTGTACTTGTTCTTCATTTATTGACTATGAAAGTCCAGTCAAGATCCAATTAAAGCCCAAAATAAAACAAGAGGAAAAATAACAATAGACCAACAAATACACAAAAGGTGTAAGACAAAAGTAGAAAGGTTTGGTATTAGTATCATGTACCAAACTGTTTGTGAAAAATATATGGTACCTTCTCACTTCACCTAATGAGCAGGTTTTACTTTCTAGAATGATTATATCTTAAACTCAATAAACATTGGTAATTTCCCATTGTAATCATCCATCCTCACAATACACATTCTCTAAGGTGGCAGACACTCTGATAATTTACCTGGGTTTTTGCTACCTAGAATTGTTGGCACCAAGGACAAAAGAGGGCTAAGTAAAAACTCTCATTGCAAACATTTTTTTTCAAGAAATATAGTTTACCAAAACCATCGGATATTTTTCACATTGGTCTGGATAAAAGTCATACAGCAAATGCAATGGAATCAATATTTATATAATACCAGACTGTATAATGAGAACATTATATACTTCACATTTGATTTAATGTTCACCATACTCTGTCATATATATTACTACTTGTATTGTCCAGGCAAGTAAACTGAGGTTATGAAAATTTAGTGTGCTATAAAGCTAAGATTTAATTCAATTCTCTATCAAGACTTAGGAGTTCTTTGAACAGAAACTTAGAACAAAATCTAAGAGATCAAGATTCACAAGGGGACTTTAATGATAAGCAATACAGTAAATAAGCAGACTATGATTATTTATGCTAAACTGAATCTCTAAAAGGAATTAAGTCAAATCTAAGTTCTATTCTTCACTGAGTTCTCAAACTGACAAGCACACCTTCTAATCTTTGAATGCATAGATATGTATGTATGTGTGTATATATGTGTGTGTGTGTGTGTGTGTGTGTGTGTGTGTGTAGCAAGTGTACATTCTCTGTGAAAGTTCTGTTTCAGTTATATAGATATGGCTTACCATAGAGTGTATACATATATCTTTGAGTGCATATATTAATTTCTCCTGATGGACCAAAGTACTTCATTATCTACGCATGTAGCATGCACAAAGAAAATAAGGTGACTGGGATAATAATTAGATCATATTCCCGAACTTTAATTTATTTAACTTAATTAAATATGTCATATCTTTTTATGAATTTGATTTAATCATGTATTGAATTCAAACATTCAAGAAAAAAGGGAGGCCCAGACTTTACCTGTACAATGTCCACTTGTATGCCCAGTCCTGAATTGTACCCCTTATCTTTAAAGTAAAATAGTAAAATAAAGAAGAAAAATGTCCTGAAGTATCCAGATAATAGTGGCAAAAATTTGTTTACTATTATTTACATACATTTGTATAGATTAAATTTAAGCACATAAGTTCACTTACACACATATTATTCTATTGCTGACTTTACATACAGAACATGATTCAATGCTAGTTATGTTTTGATATTTTAAATATAAGCAGTCCACCTTTGGTGACCATCTAAACAGTTCTAAATCAACATGTACATTATAAAAAAAGGAAAAATTAGTATGCAAATTCATGTTAATATTTTATTCTACTGCATACAAAGTGACTAATGTTAATAGTGGTTATTTGAAAAATAGCTAGCCAATGTTCTTTTCAAATCCATAATGTCTTAGTAAATTTGACTATAATGTATTTAAGCTACTAGACTCACTTACGTCTAAACATGAAAAGAGTATTAATGTAGCACTGGAAGGTTGAATAAGAGCATCAGAAAGTTCCTCTTTTCCTGCAGACATTATATCATGAAAAGATGGCCACCTTTTTTTGCAAAAGAGATTTTCTATTGCCAAGCAAAACATGTATGATATAACTGAAAAAAACACTGGACAAAGAACGAGAAGGCAGGGTTTTGGTCTAAGCTTTTTTGTCTTTCTATTATACTTATGTGACCTGAGGTAAGTCAGTTTCAGAAATTCAAGAAATTTGAGAGTTTTAGATCATAACCAAATAGAGGGTGGTTAAATCAATTAGGAGGACCATAAGGAACATTTTAAAAATAAATAAATAAGAATACAATAGAGTAGAAAACATTTAAGTTTCTTACAGATAGCAAGTGTACATTCTTTGTGAAAGTTCTGATTCAGTTATATAGATGTCTTGTGGTTTACCATGGAATGTAAGATCAAGAAACTTAGTTTAAATGTTGAGATAAAAGAGGGTATGCGAAAAGGCATATTATTTCCATAATGAGTCTTTCCTTTAAGAACAGGACAGACACAGAAGTTGGTCCAAAATAGCTTGAGTGAAGAGAGGGGTGAGTAGTTTTGGGTTTTTTTGGTTTTTTTTGGGGGGGGGCGTTTGAGTTGGAGTCTCACTCTGTTGCCCAGACTGGAGTGCAGTGGCTGCTCCTGGCCACCGAAGCCTCGACCTGCTGGGCTCCAGTGATCCTTCCGCCTCAGCCTTCCAAGGAGCTGTAACTACAGGCACGCGCTACCACACCTGGCTAATTTTTTGATTTATTGTAGAGATGAGGTCTCACCAAGTTGCCCAAGTGGGTCTCGAACCCGCAGGCTCAGGCAATCCACTCACCTCAGCCTCCCAAGGCGCAGGATTACAGGCTGAGCCACCGAGCCAGGCATAAATTATAATTTTACTAACAAAAAGTCATAAATGTTTTCTTTTTAATTTCTCTATTTTATGAAACATTTTTTCTTTTTTTCTTTTATTTTAAAGATGTGAAGTACAATTCAGCTTTAAGTATACAATTGGTCATCATACAGGTAAAGTTTGGGAAAGATTTAAACAATATTTCTTTCTAACACATTCATATAACCTAATCAGTTGTAACCCTAATATTAACCAGTCGTATTTCCCAGTAAGATCTACAGTAGTTAGAATAAGCTGAATCCCTATCCTGGTCTTAACCCATCTCCAAAAGTTCTGTGAATTCCTAGAGAACCTAGGTACTCATAGTCACCAGTAGCTCCAGGCTTCCAATTCTGCTGAATTACTTCAGTTGAAAAATAATCTCTTAAAGTTGAATTCCTTTTATTTCTGTTTTGCAGTGCATTATATGAATAAATAAGCAGTCTTTGTGTGTTTAGCAGTTTTTAATAATAGTTCTGTGGAAAAGTGTTTCTTTTTTGAGGGGGCATTACAACATTGCAAATATGTTGTCTTATTATTAACTAAACTCTAATTTATTCAAATTTCTTTAGTTTTTGCTTAATATCCTCCTTATTTCCCAGGGTCTCATCCTTGATACTAATTTTATTCAGTCACCATATCTTCTTAGACTCTTCCAGGGTATGGCAGTTTCTCAAACTTTTCTTGTTTTTGACAACCTTGACATTTTAAAGCCATATTGGCCAGATAGTTTGAAGAATGTCCCTCAATTTTGGGATGTTTATTCTTTATTTCATGGTTAGACTGGGGTTATGAGTTTGGGGAGGTAAAATGCAATTTTAGTCACATTTTATATCAAGGGTACATGGCATAAACATGACTTATCACTGATGATGTTAACATTGATCAACTGGCTGAGATAGTTTTTGCTGTATTTCTCCACTATAAAGTTAGTTCCCCATACTTCCTTTTCCAGTCAGAAAGCCAATCCCACACTTAAGGTGTGGAAAGTTATGCCTCATCTCCTTGAAGGGGTAGTATCTACATAAATTATTTGAAATTCTTCTGTATGGGAGATTCATAATTTTGTTCTCACTTGCTTGTTAAGTTATTTGTATCAATATGGTCACATGAATATCTTATAATTTGGGTTATATCCAAAACTTTCTAAGTTAATTTATTGCTCAAATTATTCCAGCTTAGGCCATTAGGACCACTTTCAGCTGGTTCCTGTGTCTTTTTGACACATCTCCATCATTGTGGGTATTTTAAAATTTTTCTTATTTGCTGGCACTATAAGATGCTCCGGACTCATCTTGTACATCTTGTCCCAGGCCTAAAATTAGTCATTTCTCCAAAGACCCTTGGTTCTTTTTATTGTATAAAAGAATTTGAAAACAATACTTGGGCACTAGATGTGCTAGTTGCTGCTGGGGTGTCATTATTTCTGAGACCTTTCAATAGACAGAGCTAAAAAATATATGCATGCATACTAGCTTGTGTATACACACAGGTCTATAATTATTTCTTTATATCCAACTCTATCTATGTTGAGCTACAAATGAATTTATACTTATGTCTCCAACTGTAATTCAAGAATAAAAGACTCATTCTAGCCTTTTCTCCTTACTTAACTGTAATCTATAATTCCTACAGTGAAATAAACTAGCCCTCACCATCTACCAAGCATCTTACTTATTTTTTTAGTTCCAGTATATATTTATAATAGTTTCAGAATTGATAATTTTTACCCACATAGGAAATTACTCTTCTGATCAGAAAACAGTGCTTACATACCATTCTTTTGTCTTTATTTTTACAGAGTCCACTCATTTCCAAAGCTACATCTTTTCTCACTGTCAACATCTTTTCTCACTGTCACCTTCTTCAGTGAAGTTAAATCATACGTTTGTAATGCAATTAGATCTTGTTGTCATAGTCTGCATTTTATTCTTGGATACCCTGTCCTCCTAGCCAATGTTTTAAAATGTGCATGTTTTAAGGTTTACTCTTTCTACTGTAAAGTACTATAGATTTGAAAAATATATAATGTTGTACATCCACTATGAGAGTATGCCACAGAGAAAAATTTTACCACCTTAAAAAAAATCCCCTGTGCTTCACCTATGCCCTACTCCTTCTAAAATCCTTGACAAACACTGATCTGTTTACTATCTTTATTTTTTTTTATTTTGCAGAATGTAATGCAAATGGAATCATATAATATGTAGCCCTCTCATATTGGCTTCCTTCAATTAACAATAGGCATTCACAATTTATCTATGTTGGAGAGTGGATTAACAGCTTTTTTTTTTGTAAATCAATGAATATATTACATATTATGAATGCACTAGTTTATCCATGCATTTATTGACGAATATTATTACTGCTCTCAATTTTCAGTAATCATTAATAAACTCTATAAAATTCACATGCAGGTTATGTATGGGCATAAATTTTCAAATCAGTTGGATAAATATATAAAAGTGTGATAACTGAATCATAAAACTATGTTTAGTTTTTAAGGAACTGCTAAATTGACTTCCAATGTAGCTTCACCATTTTGCATCCCCATCAGTAATGAATGAGAATTCTGGTTGCTTCACATCCTTACCAACAATTGGTAATGTCAGATATTTTGTATTTTATTCATATTAATGGGTGTACAATTGTATTCCATTGTTTTAATTTGCATTTTCCTAATGGCAGATGATGTTGAGCATCTTTTTAATTGTTTATTTTGCATCTGCAAATTTTCCTTTGTGAGCTGATTAGATATTTTCTCACCTTTAAATGAGTCATTTGTTTACTTATTGCTGAGTTTTAAGAGTTTTTGTATATTTCAGATACAAGCCCTTTATCAGCTATGTGTCTTCCAGATGTTTTCCCACAGTTTGTGGCTTGTTTTCTCATTCTTTTAACAGTGCCTTTCACAGAGCAAAAGTTTGTACATTTAATAAAGTCTATCTTATTGATTTGATGTTTCATTATTTTGCTTTTGTAAAGGATGTAAATATTATATATAAATATTAATCACTAAAGCCAAGGTCATTCAGATTTTCCCTTATGTTTTCCTTGAGAATGTTTATAGTCTTGCATTTTACATTTATATTTACAAAAAATTTACCCAGTAAGAATATTTCTCCATTGCAAAGAGCTTTTATGTGAAATATTTGAAAAGCTTTATTTTTAGTCTTTGATCACTCTATCACAAAGAATACTGTCTTCTTCTTTCATTCTACACATACTTCAACTTGAAATCATTTTAATAGCTCTTTTCTCTTCTTAGAATCAGTTATAACAACCAATAGTAATAGAGTATTTATCATGCAGCAATCACTGCTCTAAACTTTCTGGGTACTATTGATTTTTTATCTGTTTGTTTCAATAGCTTTAAGAAGTACAAATAGTATTTGTACCCCCTTCTGTGCACATTTTACCCAGTAGATGATTTTTTGGCCCTCCATCCCTCCTCCCCCTCCCCCTTCTATGTCTTCAGTGCCCACATTACCATTCTCTATGTCTTTGTGGATTCTTAGTCTTGCTTTCACTTATAAGTGACAACATGTGATGTTTGGTTTTCTGTTCCTGAGTTCATTCAATTATGATGATATTCTCCAATTCTATCCACATTGTTGAAAAATGCATTATTTCATTCTTTTTAATAGTTGAATAGTATTCCATAATGTATATATAGCACATTTTCATTATCCACTGATTGATTGATGGGAATTTAGGTTGATTCCAATCTGTATAATTGTAAAATATGTTGCAATGAACATGCAGATGCAAGTGTCTGTTGTACAGCAACCTCTGTTCCTTTGGGTAAATAACAAAGAGTGGGATTGAGGGATCAAATGCTAGAAATACTTTTCGCTGTCTGAGAAATCTTCATACCAATTTTCATAGAGGTTGTACTAATTCATACCTTAGCAACAGTGTATAAGTGCTCCCTTTTGTCTGCAGTGGCACAAGCATTTATTATTTTTTTGATTTTTTTAATAATGGCCATTCTGACTGGTGTAAGGCGGTACCACACTGTGGTTTTGATTTGCATTTCTCTAATGATAACTGATGTTGAGCCGTTTTTTATGTGTTTGTTGGCCATTTGTATATCTTCTCTTGAGAGATGTCTGTTCATGTTGTTTGCCCACTTTTTAATTTTTTTTTTTTGCTTTTTTGTTGCTGATTTGTTGGAAATTTTGGAGATTCGCGATATTAGTCCTTGGTCAGATGTATAATTTTTTAATATCTTCTCCCATTCTGTAAGTTGCCAATTAGTTCTGTTGATACCTCTTTTGCTGTGCAGACGCTTTCGAGTTTAATTAAGCCCCACTTGTTTATATTTGTTTTGTTTCATTTGCTTTTGGGGTTTTAGTCACACCTTATTTGTCTAGGTTGATGTTTAGAAGAGTTTTTGTTTTGTGTTTTGTTTTCTTTTAGGATTTTCCATCTTGAGTTAATTTTTGTATGTGAGAAGAGATAAGGATCAAGTTTCATTTTTCTGCATGTAGTTACCTAATTTTCCTAGCACTGTTTTGTTAATAATGGTGTCCCTACCCCAGTGACTGTTTTTTTCTGCTTTGTCAAAGATTATTTGGTTGTAGGTATTTGGGTTTATTTCTGGATTATCTATTCTGTTCCATTGGTCCATGTGTCTGCTTTTGTACTAAGACCATACTTTCTTGTTTACTACAGACTTGCAGTATAATTTGAAGTCAGGTAATGTGATGTCTCCAGTTTCATTCTTTTTACTTATGCTTGCTTTGGTTATTCTAGCTATTTTTTAGTTCCATATTAATTTTAGAATTGATTTTTTTTCTAATTCTATGAAAAAATGTTGTTGGTAGTCTGATAGGGATTACATTGAATCTGTAGATTACTTTGGGTAATGTGGTCATTTTAACAATGTTGACTCTTCCAGTCCATGAGAAGGGAATGCTTTTCCATTTGTGTCCTCTACAATTTATTTCATCAGTGTTAGTAGTTCTCTTTGTAGACATCTTTCACCTTTTTGGTTAAATATATCCCTAGGTATTTGAGCTTTTTTGTTGTAATTTTAAATGGCGTTGAGTTCTTAATTGATTCTCAGTTTGGTTGTATACACTGTTGGTGTATAGCAGTGCTACTAAATTGGGTGTGTTGATTTTGTATCCTGAAACTTTACCAAATTTTTTTATCAAGTATTGGAGACTTTTGGAAGAATCTTTAGGATTCTCTATGTATAAGATCTTATTGTCAGCATAAAAATATAATTTGATTTCTTCTCATATTTTCATATCTTTTTTTTTCTTGTCTGATGGTTTTGGCCAGGACTTCCAGTTCTGTGTTGAATAAGAGTGGTGAAAGTGGGCATCCTTGCCTTGTTCCAGTTCTGAGGGGAAATGTGTTTAGCTTTTCTTTGTTCAAGATGACATTAACTGTGAGGTTGTCATATATGGCTTTTATTGTTTTGAGGAATGTTCCCACTAAGCCTATTTTGCTGAGAGTTTTTATCATGAAGGCATACTCAATTTTATCAAATGCTTTTCCTGCATCTATTAAAATAATCATATGATTTCTGTTTTTATTTCAGTTTATGTAATGATCACATTTATTGACTTGTATATATGATGAACTACTCTTATATCACTGGGTCATGGTGTATTATTTTTTATGTATTGATGAATTTGGTTTGCTAATATTTTGTTGAAGATTTTCATGTCTATGTTCATAAAGGATATTTGTCTATAGTTTTCTTTTGTTGTTGTGTCTTTTCCTAGCTTTGGTATCAGGGTGACACTGGCCTCATAAAATGAGTTAGGGAGGATTCCTTCCTCTTCAATCTTATTGAATACCTTCAGTAAAATTGGTACCAGTTCTTTGAATGTCTGGTAGAATTCAGCTGTGCATTTCATCAGGTCCCATACTGTTTTTGGTAGGAGACTTCTAACTACTATTTCAATTTTGCTACTCATTATTGGTCTGTTCAGGGTTTTGATTTCTTCCTGATTCAAGATGGGAGTGTTGTATGTTTCTAAAATTTATGCATTTTCTCTATATTGCATAATCTGTTTGCATAAAGGTGTTCATATTAGTTTCAGATTTTTTTTGAATTTTCATTGTATCAGTTATAATGTCTTCATTTTCATTTCTGATTGAACGAACTTGAATCTTTTCTTTTTGTTTCTTAAATAATCTAGCTAGTGGTCTATTAATTTTGCTTATCTTTTCATAGAGCCAACTTTTTTTCAATTATTATCTTTTTAAATTTAATTTTAAAGATATGAGCTATGATTTAGGATTAGGTAGATAAGTGGTCATTGTACAGGTAAACTTTTAAAAAATTTGATCTTTTTAATTGTTTTTAATTTCAGTTTTATTTAGTTTTGCTTTGATCTTCATTATTTCTTTTCTTCTGCTAGCTATGGCTTTGGTTTGTTTGTGTTTTTCTAGTTTTTATATGTATGATCTTATGCAATCTTTAATTCTTACTAATGTAGGCCTTAAGAACTATAAAGTTTCCTCTCAGCACAGATTTGGTTGTGTCCCAGAGACTTTGATAACTAGTATTCTTTTTTTTAAATTTGCATCTTGATTTCATTGTTGACCCAATGATCATTCCAGAGCAAATAGTTTAACTTCCATTTTTGTTTTGGTTTTGCAAGTTATTCTTGGAGATAATTTCTAGGTTTATTCCATTGTGACCTGAAAATGTGCTTAATATTACTTTGATTTTTAAAAATTTACAGAGGCTGATATGGGCCTATCATGGTCTATCTTGAAGAATGTTCCATGTTCTGATGAGAAAAAATGTATATTCTGTAGTTTGGGGTTGGAATGTTCTATTGTTATCTGTCAGTTTCATTTGCTCTAGAGTCTGTTTAAACTCAAATGTTTCTTTGTTGAATTTCTGCTTTGATGATCTGTCTATTTCTGTCAGTGAAATATTGAGGCCCCCCCCAATACATTTTTTTTCCTTTTAATTTTTTTTTTTTAAAGATGTGTGGTACAATTCAGGGTTAGGTATACAAATGTTCATTATGAAGGTACCCTTGTTGATGAAGTGTGCTCCCTCTCCTAGCAGATTCCCAGTACTGCCAAACTCACTTCCCCCACCCTGGAAATTTCCAATTACTGCCAATCCCTTTCTTATAGTATTATAATAATTGTTCAAGGTCAGTACAACCATCATCAATAACTCGAAAAGCAACATGTTGGAGAGGATGTAGAGAAAAGGGAATACTTCTACATTGTTGATGGGAGTGTAAACTAATACAACCTCTGTGGAAAACAGTTTGGTGAGTCCTAAAATACCTAAAAATTGACCTACCATATGACCCTGCAGTCCCCCTACTGGAAATATACCTGGAGAAACTCAAATCACTCTATGAAAAGGATACCTACACATGTATGTTTATTGCAGGATTGTTCACAATACCAAAAACATGGAACCAACTGTGCTGCCCAACAAAAGAGGACTGGATTTTTTTAAAATGTAGTACATATATATGATGGAATATTGCACAACCATAAAAAGGGAAAAAGATCAGTGTATTGCTATCATTTTTTTAGTATAGTAGAATTTGTTTATAAAGCTGAAGAATCCTATTAGGCACATAAATATTTAAAATTGTTATGTCTTCTTGTTGGATTAATTTCTTTATCATTATATAATAACCATCTTTGCTTGTGTGTACTGTTCCTAATTTAAAGTCTGTTTTATCTGATATGATAATGTCTACTCTTGTTCATTTTTTATTTTCATTTGTGTGGAATATTTTTCCCCACCCTCTCATCTTGACTCTATAGAAGTCTTTGTGATTTCAGTGGGTCTCCTGAGGACAGCAGATATTTGAGTTTTTTTTTGTGTGTGTGTGTGTTTGTATGTGTGTGTTTATTCTGTCCTTCTATATCTTTTCACTGGGACAGTGAAACCATTTAAGTTTAGAGTTAACAGTGATACATAAGGTACTATTCCATTTATCATACTGGTTGTTATCTGAGTGGTTTACTTATTTTTTTATTATTTTATTTCTCAATTTGTTGGTGTTCCATAAGGCCTTGGAGCATTACAATTTCCAGTGTTTTCTACTGATGTATTTCAAACATTTGTTTTAATATTTAGAACTCCTTTGAGTGTTTCTTGTAGAGCTGGTCTAGTGACAACAAATTCCCTCGATGTTTGCTTGTCTGAGAAATAGTTAATTTCTCCTTCATTTATAAGACTTAGTTGTGTGGAACACAAAATCCTGGGTTGACTGTTATTTTGTTTGAATAAATTCAAGTTGCGGTCCTAATCCCTTCTGTCTTATAGGATGTCTTCTGAGAAATCTGCTGTTAGTCTGACAGATTACTTTAGTAAGTTATTTGATACTTTTGTCTCACTTCTCTTAAAATTCTTTCCTTCACATTAACTTTGTTTAACTGTATGATTGTATGTCTTGGAGATGGATCATTTCATTTTACAAGGAAACTGTGTGGGTTCTCTGGGCTTCTTGAATCTGGATGCTTAAATCTCTGGCAAGGTCATGGAAATTTTCCTCCATATTTTCTTCAACTAGCTTTTCCAAACCTGTTTCTTTCTCCTCTTCCTCAGGAATACCTATAATGCTTAGGTTTGGATGTTTTACATAATTCCACATTTCTGGAGACTTTATTCCCTACTCTTTATTCTTCGAATAATTTTACATTAATGTCCTGAATAGTTTTTTTTAATGCCTTTATGTTAATTTCTAGTTTTTTCTGAAGCTCATAGGTCAATTTTATAATAAACTTTTTGAATTCTATGTCTTCTCCCACTGCATCTGGAGGCTGCCAGTGGACTGTGGTGGTGTAGGCAAAAGTCTGGCTAGTTCCAGCCCATGTCAATGGATTTTTCTTTTGTTTGGACTATGTGGTTATTATCACTTCTTTGATGAGTCATGGGGCATGGTGCTGATCTTGTTCTTTTCTGTGTGCTGAGGAAACTTTCCAATGTAAGTCATCTTAATTCAACCCCCAGGTACTATTTTAATCCTTACAAAATTCTATTAACTAATAGCTATTATTCTCATTATACAGTAATGGAAGTTTAAGCAGCTTTGCCATGTCCATACACCTAGTCACAGTCACAGTTAGTCTTTAAACTCAATCTTTTTCTTTTCCATTTTAATGAAAATTATATTACAATAATATAACTAAAATAGAATTTTAATAATTCTAATAAATAATTAATATATAATTTCAAAATTAATAAACACAGATAAACTTTTTGGCTGACTACATGTGCTAGTTGTTAAATATATATTTCCAAATGACATAGAACATTTATAAAAATTTATCATATTCAGAATCATAAAGCAAGTTTTAACAATTTTCAAAGGACTTAAATTTTACAAGATATATTATTTGACCACAGCAAATGTAAGCTACAAATTCATAACAAGGAGGTAAATAGAAAATTCTCCTATGGTTGGAAAGTAAGCAGTACACTTCTAAATAACACATGTATCAAATAAGCAATCTCAGTGTGGATTACCTAAACCTGAATGATGACTTTTGATATATGACTTGTGAGATGGAGCTAAAAGTAAAAATAGTAATAAATTAGCAGTCTTAAATAAATATTTTAGAAATATATAAGCCTAAAATCAATTATGTGAGCCTCAATATCAATAAAATTATAAAAATACAATTAAATAAAAGACAGCTGAAATGAAGAAAAAATTTAAAACATGCATTTATGAAAAGACAACATAAAAAAAGACTGATGTTTAAACCTTTGAAGAAATTTATTAAAACTGCTTGTGAGGATGGCTAAGGGGTAAAAGAGAGAAAGCACAAACAATATCAGATGTCAAAAATGTATATAACTGCAGAATAAATATCCATTAAGAGATCATACTATGGGAAGCTTTATATCAGTAAATTGGTAAATATAGCTAAAAATTTGAGATTTCTAAGTAGTACAACTTTTCAATCAGTATACAAGAAGAAATTGAGAATAAGAATAACCCCCTTACTATCTGAATTAAAACTGCAATTAAAATTATTCCCACAAAGAACAATCCTTATCCACCAGTGAATTATGCAAAGTATCTAAAGAAAAAATTATATCAATTATAAACTATTCTTAAAAACAAAAGAACCTGATCCCCACTTGTTTAATCAAAACCTGTTTCTATCAAACATTTAAAACAATTTATGAGGAAAATTGCAAGCCAATCTTACTTCTGACACTAGATGCAAAAATTCACAAATAAGCTATATTGTAATATAGCAATTTACCAAGTGCTAATAATATAGCAACCACTTCCATAAAGCAGAAATTACAAAAGAAAGGAAAAACATTAATAATGACTGACTTTAGCACATCTCTCAAAGTTGGAAATAAGTCAAGTTTACAATGAGAATTTAGAAGACTTAAACAGCATAATCAATAAGAAAAATTTTATAGATATATGTCAAACATTATGCTGCAGTAATATAGGATATATTCTTCTATAGTGCACATGGAATATTTATTAAAACTTAAAAATCAGAAAGTATACATAAGCTACACAGAAAAGCAATACAAATAAACATTGTTTGATCATAATGACATAAAATTTTAAAAAATGACAAAAACAAAACTGTCTTTCCTGTTGAAAATTTAGAAATGTGCGTGTAAGTGTAAGCAATTTTTTAGTAAGATAGGAAATGCAGACAAAACTTAGTTGTTAAATGGGATAGTCAGATAGTATTACAAAGATTAAGCTATATATTTTGAAAGTATACAAAATATTTGAAAGAAATAAATAGGGAACAGATACTGAACAAATACTAACTGAAAGAAAGTTGATGAGCTATATTTATATTGTACTAAATTGAATTGGGACAAAATATTACATTAGAAAAAAATGAGAGAAATAATTCACCAGAAACAGTTCAATTTTAATTTTTAAAATGAACATAATAGGAGAGGCAAGATGGTGATGGAAACTGTCAGAGAGTGAGAGTCTGCATGGGTGAATGTGCATCAGGACTAATTTGTACCTGTTTGTGTGTGCAAGTGGGTGATCAAATGTCAAACTGATGAGATTCATGGGATCAAGCACCCAGGGCACCCATGCAAAAGTGGCTGCTATTTACCACTGGTCTGAATTTGGCACCCACTACATGCAGAAACATCTGACATTCCAGGAGCAACTCTCAAGAAAAGGCAACAGAAATCAGCTGCTTCTTGATACCTGGCACCTGGCTCCTTTCACCACCTTTGGCAACAGACTAGGCACAGGCAGCAGGAATCATAGGGAAAGCATGGTGAGTAAATCTGGAGCTGAGACTCACTGGAGGAGAAAGCATGGACTGCTGCTATTTTCTCTGTCCCAGACCCAGGAAGAGACTTGCCTTACCTCACCCAACTCGGAACAGCCTGCATCCTGAGACTAAGGGGTGATCTCTGCACCCCTCTGAGATTGGCCATCATTTGTTCATAGAGGGAAACACCAAGTGCACAATATCATAGAGGCAAATGCCACAGCCCCGCACTGGAGCAAACACAAATGAATGCAGTTGGAGTGGGAGACCTAGCGGCAGATAAGTGGGGGTGAATCCTGATCTGCTTCACAACTCCTGGGTCAACATAGAAATAAAAACAAAAATCAAAGATTCCTGGAAATAAATGAAAATAAAGACTCAGTGTAAGGAGATTTTTGACAGATTCTCTTGGGTTTTCAAGGTATACAATCATGTCATCTGCAAAGAGAGATAACTTGACTTCCTCTTTTCCTATTTGGATACCCCTGATTGCCTTCTCTTCTCTGATTGTTCTTGCCAGGACTTCCAATACTATATTGAACAGGAGAGGTGAGAGTGGGCACCCTTGTCTTGTTCCAGTTTTCAGGGGAAATGGTTCCAATATTTGTCCCTTTAGGAGTATGCTGGCTTGGGTTTCTCATAGATGGCTTTTACTATTTTGAATTATGTTCCCCATATGCCTGGATACTCAAGGGTTTTTATCAAGAAGGGGTGCTGGATTTTATCAAAAGCTTTTTCTGCATCTAATGATATAATCATGGGGTTTTTGTTTTGACATCTGTTGATGTATTTAATTACATTTATGGTTTTATGAACGTTGAACCAGCCTTGCATCCCAGGGATGAAGCCTACTTGGTCATGATGGATGATGTTTGAGATGTGTTGTTGAATCTGGTTTGCTAGGATCTTTTTGAGAATTGTAGCATCTATGTTCATCAAAGATATCGGCCTGTAGTTCTCTTTCTTTGTTGGGTCTTTACCTACACTGATAAAGGCCGTTGGCAAAATCTCAGGATATAAAATAAATGTGCAAAAGACCCACAAGCATCGTGAACTATGTTGAAGGAGAGACAGATAGGCGAAGATGACGATCATATACCAGACACCTGTTTTTCGAACAGATGACAATTTAATGCTAGTTAATACAGAGCTTTTATACCATTTTTGAAGGGGCAAGACAAAGAAAACTCTTTCACATACATATCTTTTAAAAGTTACCAGCTAGTGGTCTTAGTAGCAAACAAACCAAGATTTTCATAGGCTTTAGTAACAAATAAGCCAGGAATCTCATAGGCATTTAGACAAGTCTTATTCATAAAGCCAACAATGACACTCTCAGTCTAATGTCCCAAATTACAAATGTTTTAAGAAAGTTTTTTTTAATTTATTTTTTTATGTCATAAATATTTTTATCTTAGGCTCTTACGTTTTTTAGAGTCTTGTGATCATCTCTCTTGTCCAAATGTCTTTGTTATTTTTTCTTATTTTGTAGCACTTGTTTTTAAAGAGAACTCAAAAGAAGTTTTTAGTAATGTTTTCCAGGCCCCTCAAGGTTACTTTCTGTTTTAGCTGATCTGTCATAAAAGTGTCTGATTATTATAATATGAGTTCAGTGAAAACCTACTCTATAAATGTTAATTTAGAATTTTAACTATAGAATTAAGTAAAAACCTTAACATTAATCTTTATTTTAAGTTAGTGAAAACAGTGTTATAAATCACCTATATAACTCCTAGATAAGTGTTAGAACTTATAATGAATTTATAATGAACTCATTATAAACTTGTGTTTTTAAAAATCCTTATGTCTAAACACTAAACTGCATAGTCCTAAATCAAATGAGTGGATATATTTATATCATTTATTATTTAAGTAATATCTAGTAACCTATAACCAAGTGAAAGAAAGTATTTTTGATGTGTTTTAGAGTTTAATCCTTGTATATGTTAGAAAAGGCCAAGTGACATAGTGGGAAAAATGGAAAAATAAACCATGATATTTTTAGGTTAGCTGTGATTTTTTTGTATAAACATGTCATCTTTTTTTTTACGACTGTATAGAATTTTTTTAGCTGTATTAACAGCAAAGATGGAAGACAGAAAGGCCTCAGCTGTCTGGGCTCGCTTTGTGGCCAGGGGTTTTTAGCGCACCTGGACTTTGTCAATCAGGTGGGTCTCCAAGGCTGGCTTCCAACAGTTCTCTTTCTTTGTTGGATCTTTACCTATACTGATAAAGGCCGTTGGCAAAATCTCAGGATATAAAATAAATGTGCAAAAGACAATTGCATTTCTTTACACCAATAATAACCCACAAAAAAAATGAAACACCTTGGCATCTTCCTAACCAGAGACATGAAAGACCTTTACAATAAAACTATGAAAATCTGCTGAAAGAAATCAAAGATGACACAAACAAGTGGAAAAATATCCCATGCTCATGGGTTGGAAGAAACAACATTGTGAAGATGTCCATCTTACTTAAGGCAATCTACCGATTCAATGCAATACCCATCAAGTTACCAGCAACATTCTTCTCAGACCTAGAAAAAACAACACAGGAATTCATATGGAAACTCAAATGACCAAGAATAGCCAGAACAATCCTCAGCAAAAAAAAAAAAAAAAAAAAAAAAAAAAAAGCAGGCGGTATTACATTACCAGACTTCAAACTTTACTATAAAGCTACAATCATCAAAACAGCTTGGTACTGGTATAGGAATAGGCATATAGATCAATGGAATAGAATTGAGATTCCAGACATGAAACCTCAATTCCTCAACCAACTCATCTTCGACAAAGCCTCCACCACCTACCACTGGGGAGAGGAGAACCTATTCAGTAAATGGTGCTGGGAAAACTGGCTGACCACATGCAGAAGATTGAAACAGGACCCCTACCGAACCCCATACACAAAAATTAACTCCAAATGGTTCGGAGACCTAAATGTAAAACCTCAAACCATAAGAACCTTAGAAAATGAAGGACATACCCTCATGGAAATTGGAACTGGCATCCAATTCCTGAACAAAACCCAAAACCCACAGGCCATAAGAGATAAGACATAAGAGATAAGACAGACAAGTGGGACCTCATTAAACTGACAAGCTTCTGCAAAGACAAAGAAACCATCAAGAGAGCAGGGAGACAGCCTACAGACTGGGAAAACGTATTTGCCAACTCCAGGTCTGACAAAGGCTTAACATCTTGGATCTACAAGGAACTCAAACATGCTGAAAAGAAAAAAATGAACAACCCCATTATAAAATGAGCAAAAGATATGAACAGACACTTCACAAAGGAAGACATCTGAGCAGCCAACAGACACATGAAGAAATGTTCAACCTCACTAATCATCAGGGAGATGCAAATCAAAACCACACTGAGATACCACCTAACTCCAGTCAGAATGGCAATTATCAATAACTCAAAAAATAACAGTTGCTGGAGAGGGTGTGGAAAAAAGAGAACACTTCTACACTGTTGGTGGGAGTGCAAACTGGTGCAACCTCTGTGGAAAGCAGTGTGGTGATTCCTCAAAGCTCTGAATATCAACCTTCCATATGACCCTGCAATCACCCTACTGGGAATATACCCTGAAGAACTCAAATCACTCTATCAAAAAGATACCTGCACACGAATATTTATTGCAGCATTGTTCACAATAGCAAGAACCTGGAACCAACCATGCTGTCCATCAAAAGAGGACTGGATTAAAAAATATGGTACATATACATGATGGAATACTATGCAGTCATAAAAAAGAACAAAATCTTTAATTTTGCAGCAACCTGCATGGAACTAGAGTTTATAATACTGAGTGACCTCTCACAGAAACAAGCATCTGAGTATCACATGTTCTCACTCATATAGTGGACCTTGATCATCCAACATAATACCATAAGAAAATGACTGACAGTGGTGGGAAACTATGGGGGGGGAGAAGGGAGATGCGATTAATGGTAGTAAACATCTGTCAGGGGACGGGAAGACTCCTCTTATCAGCAAGGGTGCCTAAACAAAGCATATTTGTATACCTAACTCTTAGCTGTACCCCACAATATCATAATAAAAATATTAATTATAAAATAAATAAATAAATAAATAAATTTTATTATTCAAAAAAAAGAAAATAAAGACTCATCTTACAGAAACCTCTGGGATGCCATGAGATCAGTACTAAGAAGAGAATTTATATCTCTACAAACACATGCCAAATATATAGAAAGATCACAAGTTAACAGCCTAACAAATCACTTAAGGGAGCTGGAAAGACAAGATCACCAAAACCTTAACTTCAGCAGAAGAATCCACGTTGCCAAAGTAAAAGTCCTAATACAGGGCATAGAAGACAAAAATATCATAGAAAAAATAAACAAAACAAAAAGCTGATTCTTTGAAAGAATAAGCAAGATCGAAGTGTCCCCTAGCCACATTGACCAAGAAAACAAAAGAATCTCAAATAAACAGAATCAGAAACACAACAAATCAAGTCACAACTGACCCTAAAGAAATACAAAAGATTATGAGACTACTATGCACACCTCTATGGAAACAAACTAAAAAACCTAAATGAAATGAAGGACTTTCTGGCATCACACAACCTCCCAAGGTTGAAACAAGAAGAAAGTGAGAACCTAAATAGATCAACAAAAACCCAGGAAATTGACTCCATCATAAGAAAACTACCTACAGGAAAAAAAAAAAAGCAAAAAACAAAACAGCAACAAAAAAAAAAAAAACCAGTCCAGACAGCATTCTAATGGAATTCTACAAAACATAAAAGGAGAAACTGATATCAATCTTATTGAAAGTATTCCAGATAATTGGAAAAGATGGTCCCCTTCACAAATAATTTTATGAAGCTAACATCACATTGTATCCCAAACCAGGTAAAGATCCACCAAAGAAAGAGAACAGAACAGAACAACTTCCCTGATAAACGTAGATGCAAAATTTTTCAACAATATTCTAGCAAATTGGATCCAACAACACAAATTTACAATCATCCACCATGACCAAGTAGGCTTCATCCCCAAGATACAGGGTTGATTCAATATCTTCAAGACCATAAATGTAATTAAATACATCAATAGATATAAAAACAAGAACCGCATGCTTATATCATTAAACATAGAAAAAACTTTTGATAAAATCCAGCATTTTTTCTTGATAAAAGCCCTTAAACACCTAGGCATAAAGCGAACATAATCTTCAAAATAGTAAAAGCCATCTATGACAAACCCACAGCTAACATAGTGCTAAATGGACAGAAATTGGAAGCATTTCCCCTGAAAACTGGAGCAAGACAAGGCTGCCCACTCTCACCTATTCTTTTCAAAGTAGTGTTGTAAGTCTCACCTATAGAAATTAGGCAGGAGAAAGAAATCAGGGGTATCCAAATAGGAAAAAAAAAAGTCAAGTTATCTCTCTTTGTGGCCTATATGATCTGATACCTTGAAACCCCAAAAGAATCTGTCAAAATCCTCTTATACTGATATTGGACTTTGGCAAAATAAATATGCAAAAAAACAGTCACATTCTTATACACCAACAACAAAAGGCAGAGAACCAAACAAAAAGCACAATCACATTCACAATTGCAACAAAAAAATGAAATACCTCAGCATCTTACTAACCAAAAATTGAAAGATCTTTATGATGAAAACTACAACACATTGCTCAAAGAGATCAAAGATAATACAAACTAATGGAAAAATATTCCATGTTTGTGGATTGGAAGACCTAATATTGTTAAGATCTCTATCCTACCCAAGGTAATCTAATGATTCAATACAATATCCATTAAATTATCAACATCATTCTTCTCATACCTAGAAAAGACAATACAGAGATTCATATGGAAACATAAAAGATCACAGTAATAGCCAAAACAATCCTCTCCAAAAGAAACAAAGCAGGCAGTATCACACTTCCAGACTCCAAACTTTATGGTAAGGCTACAATAATCAAAACAGCCTGGTATTGGTACAAGAACAGAAATATAGATCAATGGAACAGGATAGAAATTCTAGAAGCAAAACCTCAATTTCTCAACTAAAAAAATTTTCAACAAAGTCTCTACCAACCACCACTGGGGAGAGGAGAACCTATTCAGAAAATGGTGCTGAGAAAATTGGCTGACCACATGCAGAATATTGAAACAGGATACATACCTATACCATACACAAAAAACAACTCTAAATTTATCAAAGAACTAAATGTAAAACCTCAAGCTATAAGAATTCTAGAAAATGCAGGACACACCTTTACAGAAATTGGAATAGGGAAACAATTCCTGATCAAAACCCCAGACGCCCACGTCATAAGAGACAAGATAGACAAGTGGGACTTCATCAAACTGAAAAGCTTTTTAGCAAAGCAAAATAAATCAAAAGAGTGGGGAGACAGCTCACAAAATGGGAACAAATATTAACCAATGGTATATCTGACAAAGGCCTAACATCTAGGATCTACATGGAACTCAAATGTGCTGAAAGGAAAACAAAAGCAAACAACTCTACTAAAAAAGTGGGCAAAAGATATGAAAAGCCACTTCACAGAAGAAGACATAAGAGGGGCCAACAGATAATGAAAAAATGCTCATCCTCACTAATCATGAAAGAATGCAAATTAAAACTACACTGAAATACCACCGAGCACCAGTCAGAATGGCCATCATCAATAACTCAAAAAAACAAAAGATGTTGGAGAGGATGCAGAGAAAAGGGAAACTTCTACACGGCTGGTGGCAATGTAAACTAGTACAAAATCTACCTTCCATATACCCCAGTAATCCTCCTTTTGGGAATATACTGGAGGAACGCAAATCACTCTGTGAAAAAGATTCCAGCACATGCATGTTTATTGCAACATTATTCACAATAACAAAATCATGGAATAAAACATGGTACCCATCAAAAGTAGACTGGATAAAAAGAAGTATGGAATATCACTATACACAATGGAATATCACACACTCAAAAAAGGACAAAATTATGAACTTCACAGTGACTTGAATGGATTTAGTCTATGAGACTCAGTGATGTATCACAGAAACAAAGATTTGAGTTCCACATGTACTCACTCCTAAGTGGACTCTGAACATTTATTATTATACTATAAGAAAGAGATTGGCAATAGTGGGACACTGTCAAAGAAGGAAGAGGAGGGCATATAACATCAATTAGGGTAGTCTATCTAAAACCAGGCAAAGTGGGGACCAAAGGAAGGCCCAAACTTTACCTGTGTGATGACCACCTATGCACCTAATCATGAATTGTACCCCACATCTTTAAAATTAAAAAATGAACATAAAAATACACTTAAAATATATAAAACAAATTTGACCATATTGCAAAGAAAAAATGACAAATTTATAAACATATAGATTTTAATGTATTTATTTCAGAAATTGGTATATCAAACAGATGAAAACTATGAACTCAGAAGATTTGAACACAATTTTTACGCTTGATATAACTGACATATGGGGATCTTTGTACCCCCTAATGATGATTCCATCAAAAAAACTGTCATTAATATATTGTCATGTTGAGAACAATTGACATTTCAATATTGACTTTGAGCAAAGAACTTAGTCAACATATTTCAGATATTTATTTTATTTCCCTTTTGATATTCAGGCTACTACCAGAAATCTCAGATTGTTTGTTCCTCTGCTCACACAGAGTAGAATTGTTGTCTATTATTGCTTGTTGCTGAATAAATAAGTATAATTCTTAGGTTCGACATTAGGACACTGACTTTAGCTTTGACATTAGTCATATTTTTATATTATCTTTTCCAATAACAAAATTATATTGTAATCATAATCTATTTTCACCTTTTCTTTTAAAGAAAAAATGGATACTATATAACTGGCCTTCCCAAGACCCTAATAACAGTAATTTAAAAATACATATTATTTTCAAACAAATGTACATTAGCAAAATAACTGACCTTGAAGAAAAGACAAAGTCTAAAGTTGCTATTATACAAACTGCATGCTCTAACAAGAGTAATTTAAAAGTCAATTAAATATTTTAAAACTCTCTTATACATCTAGAAGTAGAAAACACAAATTTTATGTACAAATTATAAAAGAAGTCACATTTTAAATTTAAAATTTTATGAAAATAATATAAAAATATGATATAGATATATATCACTCCTGGTGGGATGCAGTTAAAGCAGCATATACAAAAAAATTTATAGCTTTAAATATTTTTATATTATAAAAATAAGAAAATTTGAAAATTTGTGATTTTACTGTTCAACTGAAGAAGTTAGAAATAGAACAATAGAGTAAGCTCAAGGAAGCTAGAAAAACTAAAATAATACATGAGAATGAACTATAAAATCAAACAAAAATAGATTGGATTAATAAAACTAAATGTTGGTGCTTTAGAAATAAAACAAATTCTGACAATATTAATAATGATTAAATAGAGCTAAAATAAATAATATAAACAAAAACATCTTTTAAATCCATAAAAGTGAATATTTTAAAAATGAGAGACCACTTTCAATGATTTTATCCATGGGTTTCAATAAATAGCGACACAAATGCCTAAGTTGGTTCACACATTTCTAGAGAAATCACAAATTTAGACAACAATTTAGCAAGGCATAACTTAGCTCATCTTTTTTCACTTAAATCAGTTTCTGGATATAAAATCAAATTTCTAAACTTCTCAAATTTGAGTTAAACTTCAAACAGTTTCATTAATTTTAACTTTTATAAAAGTAATTTCTCAATGTTCAGTTCAACCAAATTAATTGACATTGGCATGAATAAAAACCTGAAGTTATTGAACTATGACATAAACTACAAATAATATCAGATTTTATTATATGTAAAAATGATAATATAAATATTTTTGTCCATTATTGTAATCATTTATATTTATAAGCAGTGCATTCTGTTGCAAAACAAAATAAAATCAATTATTACCTTTAGAAAATTATTCAAACTTAAATTCCACACTGCACATCATAATATAAAATAAAAATGTCAGGTTTTTAGTGTCAAATCAAATAATAAATAATACATGTTCATATTTTTAAATGTCTGTCTTAAATTTTAAATATTTAATATTTAATATCATGTGTTACTTCAATATAATAAATTTTTCTTTTTTTTAATAATTTTATATATATATATTTTTTTTTTTTTTTTTTTTTTTTTTTTGAGTTGGAGTCTCACTCTGTCGCCCAAACTGGAGTGCAGTGGCCGCTCCCAGCCACCACAGCCTCAACCTGCTGGGCTCCAGTGATCCTTCCGCCTCAGCCTTCCAAGTAGCTGGAATTACAGGCATGTGCTACCACGCCTGGCTGATTTTTTTGTTTATTGTAGAGGTGAGGTCTCGCTGCCCAGGCAGGCCTTGAACCCACGGGCTCAGGCAATCCACTCATCTAAGCCTCCCAAAGGTGCGGGATTACAGGCTGAGCCACCGAGCCCAGCAATTATATATTTTTTTATTTTAAAATTGTGGGGACACTTAAGGGTTAGATATACAAATATTCATTGTGCAGGTACCCTTGTTGATGAGCTGTGCCCCTCCCTTCCTCAGACAGATATAGAATATCATCAATCTCACCTCCCTGCCCCCCCTGCCTCACCCTCCCCCATAGTTTCTCACCACTATCAATCCTTTTCTTA
The DNA here is from genome assembly GCA_027257055.1 of Cephalopachus bancanus. Lineage (NCBI taxonomy): Eukaryota > Metazoa > Chordata > Mammalia > Primates > Tarsiidae > Cephalopachus > Cephalopachus bancanus. The sequence continues at coordinate 86,857 of JAPVLO010000862.1, forward strand.
CAGTATTACAGTAGTTGTACAAGGTCAACTTATGAGTGAGAACATGTTATACTCAGATCTTTGTTTCTGTGAAAGATCCTTCAGTATTATAAACTCTAATTCCATCCAGGTTGCTGCAAAATTCATTATTTTGTTCTTTTTTATGACTGTGTAATATTCCATTGTGTATATGCACCACATTTTTTAAATTCAGTCCTCTTTTGATGGATAGCATGGTTGGTTCCATGATCTTGCTATTGTGAACAATGCTGCAATAAACATACTGTGCAGGTATCTTTTTTATAGAGTGATTTAAGTTCTTCAGGGTATATTCCCAGTAGGGCAATTGGAGGGTCATATGAAAGGTCTATTTTTAGAACTTTTAGGAATTACCACACTGATTTTCACAGAGGCTGTACTAGTTTACACTCCCACCAACAGTGTAGAAGTGTTCCCTTTTTGCCACATCCTCCCCAGCATCTGTTATTTTTTGTTACTGATGATGACAATTCTGACTGGAGTTAAGTGGTATTTCAGTGCAGTTTTAATTTGCATTTCTTTGATGACTAGAAAGGCTGAACATTTTTTCATGTATCTGATGGCAGCTAGTATGTCTTCTTTTGAGAAGTGTCTATTTATATCTTTTGCCCACTTTGTAATGGGGTTGTTTTTTTTTCCTTTTCAGCACATTTGAGTTCCTTGTAGATCCTTGATGTTAAACCTTTGTCAGACATGGAATTGGCAAATATTTTTTCCAGTCTGTGGGCTGTCTCCCTGCTCTCTTGATGGTTTCTTTGGATTTGCAGAAGCTTGTCAGTTTAATGAGGTCCCACTTGTCTATCTTATCTCTTATGGCCTGTGCATTTTGGGTTTTTCTCAGGAATTAGATGCCAGTCCTGCATTTTCTAAGGTTCTTATGGTTTTGGGTTTTACATTTAGGTCTCTGATCCATTTAGAGTTAATTTTTGTGTATGGGGACAGATAGGGTTCCTGTTTTAATTTTCTGCATGTGGTTGTGACAGCAAGGAATCTTACTGTATTGCCATGCACCGTCTAATATTAATTGGGCTCAATCCACAAAGAACGCCGCTGTTGGGAGCCGGCCATGGAGGCCCACTGAGCGTTAGGGATAAGGGAGGGCCATTGACCCCGAGACCACTAGGATGCGTTCGGGAGCTATTGACCCCATTTCCTCCCCCTTTGTACTCAGCACTAACCAGGTTAAGCTCCTGTGAGCTCAAAACATAAAAACTCTGAGACCGGGATGAACACAAGCTAACTTTAGAAGCTCATTGCTCCCATTCTTCCACAAACTGCAGTTTTGGCTTTCACACAACTTATAATTCAAACTTGTGTCACATTTAAGAGCCTTAGTATTGGTCATAGGCTTCTGGGTCATGATCTTAGGATTTATTGAAGGTATAAATTGTAGAATATAGTTTTAGAAAACAGCCAATTTGTTGAAAGAATGCAGCTGGGTTACTTGCAGGTAGCCCACTGTGAATTTTGGACTGGGCCACATTCCAAACATTTTAGGATGGGCCACTTTCATTTGTAAAGTAAATACTTAAGTTTCTATAGAATTGTTTAACTTGGCATAAATCAATCAGCTTAGGATGAAAAAGGTTTATAGAATATGTCAGTCACAGATTAGGTTATCCTTTGTTATGAGATTTTAAGATTATCATATGAAAAGGGTTTAAAGGCAATCATTGATTAAGTTTTCATGGATTAAGGTTTCTGGTGGGTGGGGGACACCCCTCCGACATCTGACTTTGTGTATAAAAGATCCCTTGTAATTCCCAATAACACACATTGCTTCTTCAGTAGACTGGAGTCCAGTCTCTTTCTTTTTCTCTCTGTCTCGCTCTTTCTTCTTCCCCCCAATCGCAGACACCGTCTCCACCTTTGGGGTATCCTGAACCCGGCTGGAGCTGGTCTCCCGCACACCACCACATGCCAGCAGAAGAAAATTAAGCAGCATTATATAGATACAGAAATATATATTAGTAAGGAGGAAAAAGAAAGAAAAGAGGAGAAATATTTTACCACCATCCTGTGATCCTATCTCAGGGAAATTCTCATCAGCCAGACGGGGCAGCACCAGAGACAGTACCACCCAATCAAGAATCTAAATCTCTGGCTCTCCCTTGCTGCTCTTTCCCATGCTAAGTTCAGACAAAGAGGAACGCCCCTTGCTAACAGAGCGGTAGTCAATTAATTAACTCAGTACTCATGAACTTGCACTTGGCTAGGGGTCCAAGTTCAGTTTCCTGATAAACCAAGTGATTCACTGAAACATTTGGTTTACTTTCTTTGTCTCAGGCAGGTAGCCAAGCCGCCCGAACCAAGGACACCACCCGGGGGGTCATCCTCCTCTCATGTACACAGCATACCCCTTGTCAATTCTTACTTTATTTTCTTTACCCTTTCATTTTGGCCCTAGAGTTGAGAAGGGGAAAACATGTGAGCATACTTTCTACTATTAGAGAATTATACATTTGATGCATTTGTTTATATATCCAACAATTACACACACAATTAACATTAATATGATGCATATAATAATTAGTATGATAGAAATGCTTCCAAAGTACTGCTGTGCAGTGGAGGACTGAAATAACAAATCATACCAATGATGATTAGAATCTTGCCCAATAACATGTGACATATCAATTAATTTATTAGATGCAATGTGCGCAGCAAGCCTGTGTTGAATTAGAGAGCATTGATTCACTTGAAGATGCTGCTGTAGTAGTATAGATTCAATTATAATTTGTTGTAAGGTGGGTAACTAAAAATAAACTTGTGGTGGGGGAGCCAGTATGGTATCCAAGTGAGGTTTATATCATCCACTAGATCTGACAATAGGTAACACACATCACCATTCCAATGGAGAGTCTCCAGATGCTGCAGATATCCAGAGAATGAAGCATTCAGTCCCATTAGGCCTAACTCAGATATATTATTGCCAGCAAGACACACATACGGAGTTCCTATTTCATACAACATTGAACAATTGTTAATAGGATACAAAGTCCAAAGACATATTGGAGGTATGCATTAATAGACAAGGTTCCATAGATCTAATTAAACCATTAAAATTAGGTCCTTTATCTGTAGCATTGCAGTCATCTAACCTATAAGTGATGTTATCTTTATCAATATGTAAGCCTTCTAACTGAGGTACCATAAAAAAGAAAGGAATAATAAGAGGGAGTACATGAAACGAACATAATTCTTTGGTTACAGAAGTTAAATAATATTGTATGGTACTACTATACCAAGTTTATTTGCAGGTAACCTTCGGAGATTTAGCATTTATCCAGGCCATCTGAGGGAGTTTAAAGATGGCCCTCCATGTTGTTATTCCTTCCTCCTGCAAAGCTCGTTGTGCATGTTCCTTTTGTATCAGTACATAAAGATGTTCAAAAGAACATATTGTCCAGTTAGTAAGGATGGTCATGTTATACTGTTGGAGACAGGTCTTGTTAAACAGTCTTAGCATATCCTTCTGATAGGTTAAGGTAGTCCCATGAGGAAGTATCAAAGTTGGAAGCCATTGGGCGTTAACAGTAATGGCCTCCACAGTATCTTGCCCAGTGTTCTTTAATTTGTTGGCCAGATCTTCCAAATCTATGGAATTTGCTAGTACCATTCCTGACCCAAATCCTCCCAAGAGAGTGTCATACCATGCCTGCCTCCGTCGAGCACAAAGTGGGATAATTGGGAAAGTTACATTAAAGTGAAAGAGCACCTTTTTGGCCATAACGGATACATTGACACATGATTTCAGAATCCTTACCACTTGGGGTGTCTGAACTGTAATGTTTGGGGGTTTATTTACATTATCGCAAATATGATCAGCTCAAGTACTCCTATTAGTAATTGCAGTTGAATTTGAACAGAGTAAAAATTGGGAACTATTTACAGTAAAAGTTAATTCAGTTGCATTACAATTAGTTCTTTTGTCTTCTAAATTCTGTCTCCAAGTAATAGGATTGGCTAAACTCATCTTAATTAAACAGCAAGGTATATTTACATATGAGGATATGCTAATACTAATTGGAGAGGGACTGGTTATAATAGCCCTCAAAGGAACTTTACCCTTCCAGGCTGTGGCATTGACTGTTGTTATATTGGCAATTGTATAAGGATTGTTAGCATCACAGGCGAAATTTTCTTGCTGGTGCAGTTTAATTGCATTCTTCCAATTCCATGTGAACTGTGTACTATTATTGGATAGCTTCATTCCAGGGGCCCATCCATCAACGGTCAGGTGTAGCAGCATAAGAATAAACAAGGTATGATAAAACAACTGATTAGTCAGAAGAATCTGTGGGAATTTTTGTCCTGGCATCATTACTGCCACAACATTAATATCTCCTTGGGCTATTATTTTACCAGGTGGAGATGTGTCTCCTGGGTGCCTTTTTCCCATACTTTGGCTCCAGACTCATTAGTAGATCCAAAACCACCTACTCGGATGGTAACATTTGGCACTTCAGGAACTTGTTCCCAAATAACATTTTTATAGGGGATTATCAGTAATTGAGCTATTCTATCTCCTACATTAAAATGTAAGGTTTCTTTAGATATGTTATATAACATTGTTTTTATGTCCCCTAAATTGTCTGAATCTATTATCCCTTCCATAATTTGTATTCCTTTCTTTGCCAAACTGGATCTAGCAGCTATTTACCCATAATATCCAGAAGGCAACTGGATACCCAATCCAGTACTTACCATGACGTGTTCCAGAGGATCAATCCAAACAGTTTCTATACTCCTAAGATCATATCCAGCTGACCATAAAATACCTTGATATGGGACTTGTGCTTTTTCAGAAAAGATCCACCACTTTATGGTACTTGTGACAAAATGCTTTCTAACCTGTAGATTCGGTATCATCATTCAGGCCAAGGGAGTACTTTCAGCTGCTGTAAGGCCATAAACAGATTATCTTTCCAATGTGTATAGGAGGCATTTCCCAATTTACACAGTTTTTCTTTTAGTATGCCATTCATCCATTCTATTAATCCTTCAGCTTGGAGATGATAAGGAATATGCTAGACCCATTCTAAGTTATGGTCCTCATAATATTGATCTATTAATTTCCCTTTAAAATGAGAACCATTGTCACTTTGAATTTGAGATGGGATTCCATAATATAAACAGATGATATCTAAGGTTCTACATGTATTTTTCTGATTGGCATGCTGGTATGCACAGGTGACTAGGACTCCAGAGTAGATATCTACACAGGTAAAAATGTACCAACATCCCCTTGAAATTGGCAAGGGCCTCACATAGTCAATTTTCCAGATTTGGACCAGTGCCTTCCCCCGATTGAGCTCCCCTATAACAACTCAGGGAATAGCCTTTTTACTCTCCAGCTGACAAGCTGAGCATTCATCCTTAGCCTGCTTTGACATTGATAAAGAAATGCTGATACCCCAATCCTGTGCCCACCTGTGCATAGCAGCAGATCCTAAATGGCCTGATTGGTGATGTATCCACTTTACCAATGCTTGTTCTTTATGTATTTGGGTTTCATCCAAATTTGCTACTGCTATAGTAGCTAGAGAGTCAATTTTGTCATTGTATTCACATTCTACTGATATTTTGGATGCATGAGCATCTACATGAAAGACAGAAACATTTGTAATTTGAACCATGTCCCAGATCTCTTTCTATAATTCACTTCCCCATAATAATTTGTCATGTATTTTCCATTCATCTTTATGCCATTTAGGTATCTAAGTAGCCAACCCATTAACCACTGCCCAGGAATCAGTAAAAAGATGACACTGCTTTCCCTTTTCATAGGTAATAGCCTGAAATACTGTCTGAAGTTCTGCAAATTGACTACTCTTTCCTTTCCCCATGGTATCTAACACCATTCCTGTTGCAGGGTTATAGGCTATTGCCTCCCATCATCATTCATGGCCTACATACTTAGCAACTACATCAGTAAACCATGCATGTTGCTGTTGTTCTTCAGTCAATGATTCTGACTTACTTTAGAATTTTCTAATCCAAGGTGAGGTTGACATTCATAACCCTAGTTATCACTGGGCATATTAAAGACATATTCATGTAGGATTAGGATGCCAGAAGGGCCCATCTTAGCTCTATTCTGTACATACCACTTCCATTTGATTATATTGGCTTCCTGAGCATGTCCAATTTTGTGTGATACAGGATCACTCATGATCCATTGTATAATTGGTATGGTTGGCCTTAATAGTACTGCATGATTCAGAGTCAACTGTCTGTCTCTACTAGGGCCCAATAGACAGCCAAAAGCTGTTATTCAAAAGGGGTTAATGCTGCCCCACCTCAGGCAGTTTTTGTGACCAAAATCCCAATGGTACCCTCTGGATCCCCTGTTTCTGCCACAAACTCCAGTTAGCAAGCATGCTATCAGTAGATACCATTAGCTCCATGGGCCCATAGGTCCAAGGCCATTTGTATAGCTGCTTTGGCTTTTTCAAAGGCTTGATTCTGATCAGGTCCCTGGTCAAACTCGTATTTTTTTCTTAGTTACTTTATATAGAGGTTGAAGAATTTGCCCCAGATGAGGAACATGATTTCTCCAGTATCCGCACAGTCCAATAATTTCTTTGCTTCTTTTTTACTCTTAGGCACTACAAAGTCCAAAGTTTTCTGCTTTGCTTTGGAGAGGGTAATCCTATGCCCCTCATTCCAATTGATTCCTAAAAATTTTACATTCTGACTTGGACCTTGTATTTTGGCAGGGTTGATTTCCCAACCTTTTTCCCATAAAGAGATCATTATATGCTCTAAAGCATAATATTCCTGTTCTGAGGTGTGCCCCTGTATTAAAATATCATCAATATAATGGACAATTTGTATATCCATGGGAATAAAACAGGAATCTAGGTGTTCTGCTACTAATTTTTGACATATAGTAAGGCTATGTTTATATCTTTGAAGCAGTCGGATATAGGTGAATTGTCTACCTTGCCACGTAAAAGCAAATGGATTCCATTGCTGTGAGGCAATAGGAATTGTAAAGAAAGCATTAGCTAGATCTATAACTGTATACCATTGTCCTTTATAGGTTTGGATCTTCTCTATTAAAGTTATAGTATCAGGAACTGCAGCAGTCAGTAGAGGAGTCACCTTATTTAATTCCCTGTAGTCTACCATCATTCTCCAGCTACCATCTGATTTTTTAACAGGTCATATTGGATTATTCCATACAGTAGTAGCAGTTACCATCATCCCAGCATATCTTCTATAGTTTCCCCAATTTCTTTATGACCTCCAGGGATCTGATACTGCTTACAGTTAATCACTTTAGATGGGGTGGGCAAAAGAATAGGAGCAATATGCAGCTTTCCTACCATTACACTACTTATTTGTAGGGATTGAACAGAAAATCTGCAAATTCCATCTGTTAGATTTAAAGCCAATCCCTGCAATATGTCTATTCCTATAATATATTTGGGTCCCAGACTATTTTAGCACATACAATAGCAGCATGTACTTTCCTCTTGTTAACTTTCCCTTTCCTCTTCTAATATTGAGCACACCTAACAGCAGTATTTTCGGTCACTGTCTGATAGGTTCTAGCTAGGTCTCCTAAGATATAATTCTGACATTGTAACATAGCAAGCTTATTCTGTAGTTCTGCATTTTCCTTTCCAAATTACATTTTTCCTCTATCAGAGCAAGCTTAATAAGACACATCTGCTGGTATGCATGTAACAAAATCCACCTCTGCTGCCCCACTCCCTGCAGTTTCTTCCCTTTTTCCAATGGGACAGTCTGCAATATTTCAGTTACCTATGGTGGCTCAACGGCTTGTAAAGACACATCCCAGTTTTCACTTAGTTCAGTGCACTTCTCCCATTCCCTGGTCAAACTAGAAAAACTCATATCCTTCCAGCCAGGAATATCACAAGTTATACATTTAACATCAGATTTATTAGCAAAGAAAAGCATGTTTAGGTGGCTCTGCGGATCCTCCCGACTACCCCAATTTGTGACAGCAAGGAATCTTACTGTATTGCCATGCACCGTCTAATATTAATTGGGCTCGATTCACAAAGAACACTGCCACACACCAGCAGAAGAAAATTAAACAGCTTTATTTAGATATGGAAATATATATTAGTAAGGAGGAAAAAGAAAGAAAAAAGGGGAAAACACATTACCACTGTCCTGCGATCCTATCTCAGGAAAATTCCCATCAGACAGATGGGGACAGCACTGGAGAGAGCACTGCCCAATTGAGAATCTAAATCTCAGGCTCTCCCTTGTTGCTCTTTCCCATGCTATGCTCCGACAAAGAGGAGTCTCCCTTGCTAACAAAGCAGGCATCAATTAATTAACTTTGTGCTCATGAACTCACACTTGGCTAGGGTCCAAGTCCAATTTCCTGATAAACCAAATGCTCAGCTGAAAAACACCTGGTTTACAGAACATTTGGTTTACTTGTCTTGAGTGGGTAGCCAAGCTGCCTGAGCCAAGGACACCGACCCGGGTCATCTTCCTTTCATGCATACATCATACCTCTTGTCAAGTCTTACTCTATTTTCCTTACTCTTTCAGTGGTCAGCCAGTTTTCCCAGCACCATTTACTGAATAGGTTTTCCTCCCCCCAGTGGTGGGTGGTAGAGGCTTTGTCAAAGATGAGTTGGTTGAGAAATTGAGGTTTTGCTTCTGGAATCTCAATTCTATTCCTTTGGTCTATATGCTTCTTCTTGTACCAATACCAGGATGTTTTGATTATTGTAGCTTTATAGTAAAGTTTAAAGTTTGGTACTGTGATACCTCCTGATTTGCTTTTTTTTTTTTCTGAGGATTGTTTTGGCTTTTCTTGGTCATTTGTGTATCCATATAAATTCCTGGTTTTTTTTTGTTGTTGTTTTTTGAGTTGGAGTCTCACTCTGTCACCCAGACTGGAGTGCAGTGGCTGCTCTCAGCCACCGCAGCCTTGACCTGCTGGGCTCCAGCAATCCTTCCACCTCAGCCTTCCAAGTAGCTGGAATTACAGGTGTGCGCTACCACACCCAGCTAATTTTTTATATTTATTGTAGAGATGAGGTCTCGCCAAGTTGCCTAGGCAGGTCTCAGACCGCAGGCTCAGGCAATCCTCTCACTTCAGCCTCCCAAAGCACAGGATTACAGACTGAGCCACCAAGCCCCGGCTGTCCTGTATTGTTTTGTCTAGATCTAGAAGAATGTTGTTGGTAATTTGATGGGTATTGCATTAAATCTGTAGATTGCCTTAGGTAAGATGGAGATCTTAACAATGTTGATTCTTCCAATCCATGAGCATGAGGCATATTTCCACTTGTTTGTGTCATCTTTGATTTCTTTGAGCAGTGTTTCGTAGTTTTCATTGTAAAGGTCTTTCATATCTCTGGTTAGGAAGATGCCAATGTATTTCATTTTTTGGTGGCAATTGTGAATGGGATTGTGCTTTTTATTTGGGTTTCTGTTTGTTTATTATTGGTGTAAAGAAATGTGAATGTCTTTTGCACATTTATTTTCTACCCTGAGATTTTGCCAAAGTACTTTATCAGTGCAAGGAGGTTTTTGACAGATTCTCTTGGGTTTTCAACGTATACAATTATGTTGTCTGCAAAGAAAGATAACTTGACTTTCTCTTTTCCTTTTGAAAGATAACTTGACTTTCTCTTTTCCTATTTGAATATCCCTGATAGCCTTCTGTTCTCTGATTGCTCTAGCCAGGACATCCAAAACTATATTGAACAGGAGAGGTAAGAGTGGGAATCCTTGTCTTCTTCCAGTTTTCAAGGGAAATGGTCCCAATTATTGTCTGTTTAGGAGTATGCTGGCTGTGGGTTTCTTTTAGATCACTTTTATTATTTTGAGGTATGTTCTACATATGCCTAGATGTTTGAGGGTTTTTATCAAGAAAGGGTGCTGGATTTTATCAAAAGCTTTTTCTGCATCTAATGATATAATCATGTGGATTATATTTTGACATCTATTGATGTATCTAATTACATTTGTGGTCTTACGAATGTGGAACCAGCCTTGCATCCCAAGGATGATGCTTACTTGGTCAAGATGGATGATTTTTGAAATGTGTTGTTGAATCTGGCTTGCTAGGATCTTGTTGAGAAGTTTAGCATCTATGTTCATCAAAGATATTGGCCTATAGTTCTTTCTTTGTTGGGTCTTTACCTGGCTTGGGTATAAATGTGATGTTAGCTTCATAAAATGATTTGGGGAGAGATCCATCTTACTCAATTGCCTGGAATACTTTCAGTAGAATTGGCATCAGTCCCTCTTTATATGTCTTGTAGAATTCTGGAAAGCCAGCCAGGCTGGGTGACTCAACTTGTAATCCCGCACCTTTGGGAGGCTGAGGTGAGTGGATTGCCTGAGCCCGTGGGTTCAAGACCTGCCTGGACAGGCGAGACTTCATCTCTACAATAAAATAAAAAAATTAGCCGGGCATGGTGGCGCATGCCTGTAATTCTGGCTACTCAGAAGGCTGAGGTGGAAGGATCGCCGGAGCCCAGCAGGTCAAGGCTGCGGTGGCCGGGAGTGGCCACTGCACTCCAGTCTGGGCGACAGAGTGAGACTCCAACTCAAAAAAAAAAAAAGAAAAATGAATTCTTGAAAGCCATTTGGTCCAGGTCTTTTATTGTAGGTAGCTTTCTTATTATATAGTCAATTTCCTTGATTGTTATTGGTCTATTAAGGGTCTTGATTTCTTCTTGTTTCAACCTAGGCAGGTGGTGTGTTATAAGAAAGTCTTCCATTTTCTTAAGGTTTCCAAGTGTGTTTCCATGCAAGTGTACATAATAACATCTAATGATCTTTTGTATTTCTTCAGGGTCAGATGTGACTTCAACTTTTGTGTTTCTGATTATGTTTATTTGGGCTTTTTCTCTCTTTTTCTTGGTCATTCTAGCTAGGGGACCATCGATCTTGTTTATCCTTTCAAAGGACTGCATTCTGTTTCATTTATTTTTTGTATTATCTTTTTGTCTTCTATGTCCCAGATTTGGGCTTTTAGTTTGGTGATCTAGATTCTACCTGCTGAAGTTAGGGTTTTGATGTTCTTGTTTTCCAAGCTTCCTTAGGTGACTTGTTAGGCTGTTAATTTGGGATCCTTCCATTTTCTTCATGTGCATTTGTAGAGATATGAATTCCCCTCTTACTACAGCTTTTATGACATCCCAGAGATTTTGGTAAGACATTTCTTCATTTTCATTTATTTCCAGGTATCGTTTAATCTCTGCTTTGATTTCCGTATTGACCCAAGAGTTGTTTAGCATCATGCTATTTAGTATCCATGTCTTTGTGGGTTTTGGGAAAATCTTGTTGGTGTTGATATTTATTTTTATTTCACTGTGGTCCGAGAAGGTGCATGGCAAAATTTCAATCTTTTGAAATTTATTTATGCTTGATTTATGGCCAAGTATGTGGTTGATCTTAGAGTACGATCCATGCAGTGATGAGTAGACTGTATATTCTGTGGTCGTTGGGTGGAGTGTTCTGTAGGTATCAGTTAAGTCCATTTGGTCAAGAGTCACATTGAGGTTCCAGATCTCATTGCTGATATTTTGTCTTAATGATCTGTCTAGGCTTGTGAGTAGGGTATTAAAGTTCCTAGCTATGATAGTGTTAGAGTCTGTATCTTTTTGAACTTACCAAGATGATGCTTTATGAATGTTGGCGCTCCTATGTTGGGTGCATATATGTTTAGGATGGATATTTTCTGTTGATGGGTTGAACCTTTTATCATTATGTCATGGCCTTCTGTATCTTTTTAAATTGTTTATAGCTTAAAGGTATTTTGTCTGATATTAAAATCACAGCTCCTTCTTCCTTTTGTGCTCCATTCACCTGAAATTTTGCTTCCCATCCTCTTACTTTGAGTCTGTGCATGTCCTTTCTAGTGAGATGAGACTCTTGGAGGCAATATTTTGTAGCCTGGTGATATTTTATCCATTTTGCCATTCTATGTCTTTTCAGTGGTGCATTTAGTCCATTGACTGCAAGAGTCCAGCTCCTGCTGGGTTCAAGGTACCCCAAAGGTGGAGATGGCGTCAGCAATTGTGAGAATGAGAGAAAGAGGGAAAGAAAGAGAGAGAAAGATAGAGAGAAAAGAGAGACAGAGAGAGAGAGAGAGAGAGAGAGAGAGAGAGAGAGGGGCTTGGACAACTGCATAGATTTGAGCAGAAGACCTTTACTGTGTGTCAACAGGGGGTTTTATACTCATATGTCACTCACCAGATGTTCTTTGAGGTATGAGGAAGAAAATCCCATAGGTCAAACTTACCCTACAGGCCATTGTTCTTACCTGGAAAAACAACAAGCCAGTTTTGGGTAAAACAATGGCCTATACCATCTAAGAAGCTTAAGGCAGCAAATGATTTGGTGCAACAGCAGCTAGAAGCTGGCCTATAATGGTCATAAAGAAAACAAAACAGAAACAGTTAGCATTATGCATTAAGTGATAATACAGATGTATTCTGCTTTAAATTAATGAGAAAGAACTAGAAAAATATGTTGACAGGTATTTGGAGGATGGTAATTCACAAAGAAATTTTTTTTAACACATAATTCATTATAAAATTAAATAGGAACTTATTTTAAGTGTATTTAAGTTACCATTTTACCTTATTCACAACTTTATACAGTATATCAATTGATTAAGGCAGGGAAGAAACTGAGAGCAAAGAAGATTAATGAGCATGAGAAAATCAATGGGAAAACTTTCAAACTGAGTATGAAAGCCTACAGGTTCTAAATATTGCCACAGAAGAATTTATGCTGTCTAAAGTCCATAGTTCTATCATTTTATTTTAAAAGTATACTCTTGAATTCTTAGCCAAAATAAGCAATGTTAGTGCCACGGAGGATGAATTGATGAGGAAGCAATTTTATAACTCTAGGGCATGGCTGAAATCTAATAGGGCAAGCACTAGAAAACATAGCTTCTTTTACTTTTAAGGTCACAAGTGAATTGAGTCATAGAAAAAGGAAGCTTTAATGGAAAAAAGGTAGCTTAAACATAATTTACCTCATCCGCCAAGGAATCATTGCATGAGCCAAATTTTGCATAGTACAGACTAACTAAAAGGTTAGATGTTTCAAGGTTGTTTATTAGAGCAATTATTAATAGGGGAAATCTTCATAGCCATTGTCATAGGGAAAATACAGTTGGCAGTTTATCTTAAAAATTTTCACTTATAATGAATTATTAAATATGTGGTTACAGATCAGCAACTTGGTCAATTGTTAGAAATATTAAAAAGTCAGAAATAGTCTCATTTCTGATCCTTTGTACATGGCTCGGGTCCACTGAATCAGAATCTGCATTTCAACAAGACCCCCCCAGGGTGCATGTTAACATTTGAAGTTTGAAAGACTGGAGCAAAATTGCATCCCACAGCACAATTTTTTTTTTTTTTTTTTTTTTGGCATTTAACCCAAGAGTTAACTTTATTAGTTATTTGTCTGTTTTGGTATTCTCCTTTTGCCGGAGACCAGCTCCAGCCAGGTTCAGGGTACCCCAAAGGTGGAGGCAGCATCGGCGATTGGGGGGAAGAAGAAAGAGAGAGAGAGAAAGAAAGAGACTGAACTCTGGCCTAGTGCAGAAACGATGTGTGTCACTGGGAATTACAATGGGTCTTTTATACACAAAGTCAGATGTGGGAGGGGCATCCCCCACCCACCAGAAAACTTAATTCATGAAAACTTAATCAATGATTGCCTTTAAACCCTTTTCATATAGTAATCTTAAAAATCCCATAGCAAAGGATAAACTAATCTGTGACTGACATACTCTATAAACCTTTTTCATCCTAAACTGATTGATGCATGCCAAATTAAACAATTCTATAAAAGCTTAAGTATTTACTTTACAAATGAAAGTGGCCCATCCCAGAAAGTTTGGAATGTGGCCCAGTCCAAAGTTCACAGTAGGCTACCTGCAAGTAACCCAACTGCATTCTTTCAACAAAATGGCTGTCTTCTAAAACTATATTCTACAATTTACACCTTCAATAAACCCTAAGATCATGACCTAGAAGCCTGTGACCAATACTAAGGCTCTTAGATGTGACACGAGTTTGAATTATAAGTTGTGTGAAAGCCAAAACTGCAGTTTGTGGAAGAATGGGAGCAATGACCTTCTAAAGTTAGCTTGTGTTCATCCCGGTCTCAGAGTTTTTATGTTTTGAGCTCACAGGAGCTTAATCTGGTTAGTGCTGAGTAGAAAGGGGGAGAAAATGGGGTCAAATAGCTCCCAAACGCATCCTAGTGGTCTCAGGGTCAACGGCCTTTCCTGATCCCTAATGCTCAGTGGACCTCTATGGCTGGCTCCCAACAGTTGACATTCAGGCTAATTATTGAAATGTGAGAGTTGATCCCTATCATGAGGTTCTTATAGAGTTGTTGTTGTTCCTGTTTGTTTATTGTCTTTCTTTTGGTTTTTGTGTTGGTTCATGTTTGTTTTTAATCTTTTGGCTTTACTATTGTGAAGAACATTATTTTTCTTTTTCCTTTTCTTCTGTGTTTAATACTTTCTTAAGTGTTTCTTGTAGAGGTGGTCTGGAGGCAGCATAAGTTCTTAGGGATTGGATATCTGGGAAAGATTTTAATTCTCCCTCACTGATGAAGCTTAGCTTGGATGGGTAGGTTATTCTTGGTTGAAATTGTTTATCTTTTTAGAATTTGGAGATAAGGCTCCAAGCTCTCCTAGCCTGATGGGTTTTTGTAGATAAATTTGTTGCTATTCTAATTGGTTTTCCATGGTAGGTAGTCTTACCATTTTCTTTTGATGCCTTTAGATTTTTTTCTTTTATACCTACTTTGTTCAGGCTAATTCTTATGTGTCTGGGAGTTGGTCTTCTCATTTGTTGTCTTACAGGGATTCTTTGATTCTGTTGTGTTTGAATTTTCGCATCACTGATGAGATGAAGGAAGTTTTCTTGGATAATTTCATGGAATGTTTGTTCCAGGGTGATCTCTGTCTCTCTTTCTGCTTCAGGAAGTGCAATTACTCTTAAGTTTGGTCTCTTGAAGTATTCGCTCATCTCTTGAATGTTTTGTTCTGTTTTTTTAAGCTTCTTTTCTGTATTTTTGACAGTTTGGGTTAGTTCTATATTTTGGTCCTCAAGCTCTGAGATTCTTTTATCTACTTGACTAATTCTGCTTTCCATGCTTATCAGTTTGTTATTTATTTCATTCACAGTATTCTTTACTACGATTTTCTCAGTTGTCAACTCCTTCCTATTTTCCTCTTTTCTCTCCTCAATTCTTTTTAATCTCTCTATTAATGTCTTGGTATCTGGGTATGCAGTTTGAGATCAGTCATTTTGTGGCCTCCTCATTGTTTGCATTCCAGAGTCTGGTTTCTCAATGTCTGACATTTCAGGGGTTTGTGAGAGACCCATATTACTCTTTTTGTTTTTCTTCATTTGTGTAGCTTTTTCTCCACCCCTTTCCCTCCCCTTTTTTGTTTCTGTTTTTCAGGGAAGGCGGGATTGCTTTTACTTCTGTTTCTTCAATCTCCTGTTTTTCCTCATGAGCATCCTCTGGCTTTGTTCACTTCTGAGCCTGGACTGTGGGTTGGGGACTTTACTTTTTGCAGTTTTGAGGTTTAATTGAGGGAGAAGCTGTTATTCAGTATCTATCTGCAGATTCCAGCACCCATCAATAGGTTTATGGGCACACTGGAACCCATTTCCCACTGCCTTACAATCTGTCCATGCAGCAGGGTTTAGGTTTGCTCCCTGGAACCAAAGGAGGTAAGAAAAAGAAAAATAATGGAAGAAGGGGGGTTCAAGAGGAAGTTGGAGAGAGAGAAGAGTAAGAGGGAAAACACACATACATACCAACTAACGAATGTAAAAATACACAAAGCCAGAAAAGAGTAAAAAAACAATCAAACAAAATTCCCTAAAGCATACCAGTAATCACACAAAGACCTGTCAGGCAGCAATCACCCCTTTTGATGCATTCTTCCCCAACACAAACAGGTAGTCTAAATTAAAAAGCAAACAAAAGTGAACAAAACAGTCAAAACAATAATATAAAAAATAAAACTAAGAAACCAGACTAGCTCTGAGGTCTTTCTTGAATGTCCAAAGTGTCTTCAGCTCTGATCTCTAACCCCTCCCCTCTTTTCTCATGGCAAGCAGGTAGGGTTATTCATAGCTTGTGTCAGTTTCCTTGGCTTACTGCCTGACAGGTTTGTCACACAGAACTGATTTGTCTGTGTCTGATTCAGTATAGGGGAGGGGCTTCTGTCTCCTGGTTTGGCGAGGTTACCTTAGGCAACAGGGTGGAGGTTGTGAGGAGATGGGCAGAGCAATGCAAATCTCTGCCTGGAAAATGGCTGTGGTGGGTGGCTCCTCACCGGGCATGGACTCCTCTTGACTTTCCCTAATCCTTTCTCTCCACTTGTCCAGACCCCAGTCAATCTGCTATGATGGATGATGATGGTGTGTGGCCAGCAACAGACACTGGGAACCAGTGAGATAGATGGGCACTGCAGTTTGGTGTGCTGTGGGTGGCTTGGAGTGGAAGAGGGAGCTGGGAATTTCCCAGGCGAGAGTCGAGAGTCACAGTGGCAGTAGCTGCTCAGCACCTGGTAGCAACAACAGCAATAGTCCTTTGCTGAGGCCATAGTTCAGTGGTGGCAGTTTGCTCTGTGGGGCCAGCTATAGCAGCCACACCCTGTGGAGGTGGTGATTGCAGGGACTCATGGAACCATTTTCAGGAGCCATCTTTTGTGGAGCTCTTCACAGTTTGACTTGTCCTGTCACCATCTTGCCAAGTATCCTATAATACATTTTTCTATTGTACATGAGTAAATAAAATTTCTGGATGATGGGAGAAAGAAGAAAGAAAGAAAAAAGAAAGAAAGAAAGAAAGAAAGAAAGAAAGAAAGAAAGAAAGAAAGAAAGAAAGCTTGTCCCAGCTGGTGTATTTAGTAAGCTCTCTTGTTCTCTTTTCATCTTTAGTTTGAAATCATGAAAAGCTTCTTTATATTAAATTAACCTTCAGAGTTCCTGGGTGAATAAGATTTAAAGCAATAATTGCATAATAAAAGTGATTTGCCTGTCTGTGTCTGACTTATTTTACTTATCATAATTTCCTTTTCATCCATTTTGTCTCATATGACAGGATTTCATTCTTTTTTAAGGCTAAATAACATTTGAGTTTGTGTGTGTGTGTGTGTGTGTGTGTGTGTGTGTGTGATGTTTTCTTTATTCATGCATTCATTGACAGTCATTTGGATTGTTTTCATAGATTAACTATTGTGAATAGTGCTACAAGAAATATGAGGGCGCAGAAATTTCTTAGACACTGATTTTATTTTCTTTAAATATATACACAGAAGTGTGATTGAGAAAATACATGGAAATTCTAATTGCAATTTTTACAGAAATGTCATACTGTTATCCATAAAGACTGTAACAATTTATATTCTTAGCAAGACTATACAAGTGTTCTCTTTTATCCACACTCTCACCAACACTTGTAATCTTTTGATATTTTGATAACTGCCATGGTTACAGGTGTGAGGTGATATTTCATTGTCATCTTGATTTACATTTCCCTGATGATTAGTTATTTTGAACACATTTTACATATCTGATGACCATTTGCATGTCATCCTTGGGAAGGTGTCTTTTCAGATCTCTTTCCCATTTTTTTTCTTTTTTAAATTTTTATTTTAAAAATATGGGAACAATTCAAGATTAGATACCTAAGTAGTTATTATACAGGTGAAGTTTGGGCTTCCCTTTGGTCCCCACTTTGCCTGGTTTGGGATCAGATACCTTTGTTGATATTATGTGCCCTCCCCTCCCTCTCCTGTCAGTGCCCTAAAGTTTTGTGATAAATGTTGAGTCCATTTATGAGAAAGAATATGTGGTACTTGGTTCTTTGTTTCTGTGATAGATCACTGAGAATGATAGTCACTAAATCCATTCAAATTGCTGCAAAGTCCATAATTTTATCCTTATTTATGGCTGCATAATATTCCACTGTGTATATGTAACCCATTAACATCCCAATCCATTTAAATCCTAAATGGAATACCTGAAACTTTAAGAATATTAGAAAATGCAGAAAATCCAAGAGAATCTGTCAAAAACCTGCTTGTGGTGATAAAGGACCTTGGCAAAGTCTCAGGGTACAAAACAAATGTGCAAAAGTTGCATTCTTATACATCATCAACAAGCAGGTAGAGAACCAAATAAAAAGCACAATCCCATTCACAATAGCCACAAAAATGAAACACCTCGGCATCTTCCTAACCAGAGAAGTGAAAGAATTTTACATTGAGAACTACAAAACACTGCTCAAAGAAATCCAAGAAGACACAAATAAATGGAAAAATATTCCATACTCATGGAAAGGAAGAATCAACATTATTAAGATGCTCATCCTATCAAAGGCGGACTACAGATTCAATGCAATACCTATTAAATTACCTACAAAATTCTTTTTAGTCCTGGAAATGACAATATATAAATTCATATGGAAATATACACAACCACAAATAGCCAAAACAATCCTTAACAAAAGAAACAAAGCAGGAGGTATTACACTTCCAGACTTTATACCTTACTATGAGGCTTCAATAATTAAAACAGCCTGGTATTGGTACAAGAAAAGGCATACAGACCAATGGAACAGGATAGAGATTCCAGAAGCAAAACCTCAATTTCTCAATCAACTCGTGTTTGACAAAGCCTCCAACAACAGCCACTGGGGAGGGGAGAACCTATTCAGTAAATGGTGCTGGGAAAACTGGCTGACCACATGCAGAATATTGAAACAGGACCCCTACCTATCAACCTACACAAAAATTAACTCTAAATGGACAAAAAACTAAACCTAAAACCGCAAACTATAAGAATCTTAGAAAATGCAGGAGACACCCTTATGGAAATTAGAACTGGCAAACAATTCCTGATCAAAACCCAAAATTCCCATGCCGTAAGACATAAGATTTACAAGTGGGACCTCATCAAACTGAAAAGCTTCTGCAAAGCAAACACAGCTTCAAGAGAGTGGGGACACAGCCCAGAGAATGGGAAAAAAAATTTGCCAAATGTATATCTGACAAAGGCCTAACATCAAGGATCTGCAAGGAACTCAAATGTGCCAAAAGAAAAAAAAAAAGCCCCATTAAAAAGTGGGCAAAACACATGAATAGACACTTCTCAAAAGAAGATATACAGGCAGCCAACAGACACATGAAAAACTGCTCAGCCTCACTAATCATCAGAAAAATGCAAATGTAATCCATACATACCACCTACCACCAGTAGGAATTAATAAAACAAACAACAACAGATGCTGGCAAGGATAAAGAGAAAAAGGTACACTTCTACACTGCTGGTGGGAATGAAAACTAGTGCAACCTCTTTGGAAGAGGTGTGGTGATTTCAGATAGAACTAGAAATTGACCATCTATATGACCCAGCAATACTCTTTCTGGGAATATACCCAGAGGAAATCAAATCATTCTTAAAAAAAAATAGATACTTGCACATGCACGTTTATTGCAGTACTATTCACAATAGCAAAAACATGGAACCAACTGTGCTGCCCACTGAAAGTGGAATGAAAAAAATGTGGAACATATACACAATGGAATATCATGTAGCCATAAAGAAGGACAAGCATATGGACTTCACAGCAATTTGGATGGATTTAGAGTATATCATACTCAATGATGTGTCACAGAAACAAAAAACAGAGTACAATATATTCTCACTCATAAGCGGACCTTGAACAATTATCATAATACTATAAGAAAAGGATTGGCAGTAGTGGGAAACTGCCGGGGGAGTGGGGATGGAATTGGCAGTTGAGGGGAAATGCCAGGAGAGGGGGGTGCACACCTCATCAGCAAGGGTGCCTGCATAATGAAAATTTGTATATCTAACTCTGAATTGTACCTCATATCTTTAAAATTAAAAAATTTTAAAACTTAAATATAAAAATTAGTTATTTGGTAAGCAGTCTGCTGAGGGGTGATGAAAATAGGATGCCTTCTAGGTTCAATCTAACATTTAGGTAGTTCTCACATTACTGGATGTTAACATTACTCTTCTAAACTGCTTTCATTTATTTCACCATTCAAAGCACTTCTACAGATCTATGATATGCAATACATGATCTCACTGTTACAAACATAAAACAATATAAGTGGGACTTTACCTTAAGGAACTCATTGATTAGTGGAGGAGAAACAATAACAGGATGTAAATACTAGAAGAGAAATAAGACCAAGTATTACTAGAACAAAGGGAAAAGAGGAAGGATATTCAGATATCATGTCCCTGAATCTCTGCCACTCCATTATCCAATGCCTCTATAACTGCATGTGTCTTACACAGCAGTTCTTTTTGGTAACTCTCATTTGGCAACTCTCTGGGTGCATGACTCAGTAAGTAAGTTTTATAACCTGAGGGTATTCTAATTCTTTCACTTCATAATTTGGTGGTTAAATTGAGTCAATTTGAGTATTCTGTAATTGCTAGATGATTCTGAATATATTTGGGTTTCTTAAAAATACTTGACTTTCTATTAATATCTCCAAAATAAACATGAAATGGCATAAAAATACTGTTAGCTTATTAGCAACAGAAAGACACAAGAGAACTTATATATTAGGTAGAATTTTTGGTTTACAAGTAATGAAAAATGTGATTTAAATTTATTTTTAAAGGAAATGGAATATATGAGGTTAGAGTTAAAGTGGACTTCAGGTTTAGTTAGATACAATGAATTGTGATGCCAACAGGATTGCAACTAGGTTTTTCTATAATTCTCTTGGCTTTTTCCTTCATATTGGTTGTATTCTTAGGCTGTTCTACTCTTATTGCAGGCTTATGGAAGTTCCCAGGTCTACATGCTGTAATTCACATCAAGAAAGAGAAGATCATCTCTCCTCCAAATGTTGAACAAATATATTGAATTTTCTTCTAAGTAGATTTCTCAGTCATTTGCCCACACTAAACAAATATCATTAGCAAAGTAAATTACTTAGGAAAATATCAGTGCCCACTGTTGGGGCTGGATATAGGGTTAATTCTACCTAAATTAAATAACTTTGGTGAAATGGAAAGGAGTAAAACAAATGTTAGGGTTGTGACCAGTCTTCCCAATACAAACTGATGCAGTATGTGATATAGTGTAAGTGCTGAATAAATATTTGTTTCACTTTGTTTATTTTTATTTTTGCTTCTAATGATTTAAACATTAAGAAAAAATCCATTCATACAGACACTTTTATGCCAAAAGAGAAAATGATATTCAAGGCATGAAAATTCTTTATACAATGATGCATTACTGCAAAATAATGGTTAAAAGTCTTTGACTTAATTTACAAATCTAATGTTCATCTTGCATCTTGAAGTCAATGCATTTCAAGTATGGGAGAATAAAATTTAAAGAAGTATGGGAAAAGGGTGGATGACATAGTGTATTCCAAATGGAATATATTTTTATTCTCTGCTATCTGCCTTTGTGGAAAGTATTTCTGAGTAGGATTCTTCAATTTGTTTTTTTAATTTTTTGCATTCAAGCAATACTATTTCTACTTTGCTACATTAAGTTAAAATTTGACATGTTGAGATTTCCGTGTAAAATTTTCATATTATATTATAGTCATTGGAGCCATGAATGCTCTGATACACCATAGAATTTCCTTGCAACTATACAAATATGTAGAATGCTTATAATACCATAATATTATTCAGTATCTATTTTCCTGGAGTTTCCTGCTAATTTACTCCCAAATTATTTAGAAAAGAGTAGTCATTAGTTAGACTGTACTTTTACTTTTTAGATACAATTGCTTAAATGTGTCACTTATGATTTCTTAAGGGTGAGATCAAATGAAGTGATTTTTTTTCACTTTTCCTGATGACCTAAGTCTGAAAATGTCAAGTCTATGCAAATGTAGTATTTATAACAAATTATTTTAGGCAAGTACCTTCTAAAGAAGATGCATTTAATTTCAGCCTTTAGGAATTTTGAGCTATTGGGAAGTCTGGAATAGCACTAATAAAATGCAAACACTTATAGTCAAATCTTATTTCTGATGCTGCTGAATGGGAACTTACAGCTTAACATAATAGGCAATTTAGCGTACAAATGTGTCCCATAAAAGCAAGATGTTGGCAGTTCAAAACAATAAATGTTAACCTTCGGGCAAGCTGTTACTGAGGTACTAAAGTTCCCTGAAATTTTAACGAGCTTGTTTATTGTAAGAATTTCCTATATTAAGCATCTTGCTTGATTTTATCCACTTCCATTGCAATGCCCAACTACTACTGGAGACATTCAAAAAGTTAAGCCTAAATAACTGACCTTTTCATTGGAATATTTTCAAAAGTTTTAATTCAACCTTTTCCCTTAACTTCTTTATTTGCACCTGTCATCTATTCTGATAGTTCTCTAAGTACATTATAGTGGCAGCCTATTCCCCAGGACCCAGAAAAGGAATGAAATGTCTTTCTGAACTTGGAGAGTCACTTTTGATTCAAGTACGTCATAGCATTTTTATAATATAAATAATACAAGGATGGTTTTGCTTCTTTCTCATTTTTCTAATATAGATATAGATCACGGTCAAATCTATGTAAGAAACCTTTGCCAGTTGCTCTAACCCTGAGGGGAAATAAAAATGTCTTGACAGTAGACTTCATTGAAATAGGAACCTAGTTTTAAATAGATTAAATCAGATCTCTAGAGGAAATTCTTCCATGTGAATAGAAACTGAAAACTCAAGGACTACTATAATATCAAGGAAAAAGTGTCCAGGCTTTCTGCTGTCATTCATACAGCTAGCCTATCCTTTTTTGAAAAACTTTTGTCTTGTTTCTCTCAGTCTTACCATGTTAGTTTTCTAACAATTTTACTGATCTTTTTCTGTGTCTTCAGCTGGCTCCTCTTCTGTGGTATTCTACCTTGTAAATTTAGAGACTAAATTTTACCTTTGTCCTTCTTTGCTTTTTCTTTCTTTTCCTGTGGCTATTCAATTCACTTCCAGAGTGCTACAATTATCCCTATGAAATTGACCCCAAAATCTGTGTATCAATCTCTCATCATTTGAGCTTCAGATATCATATTTAACTACCTGATATTTCTCACTACCTGGATAGATTATTAATAACCTCAATGTTTTCAAAATTTAGTATGACATCTTTTTTATTTTTCTTTTTTAATAGTGTATTTTAAAAATGTTTTAGGTTCACAGCAAAAATGAGCAGAAGGTAAGATAATTCCCATATACCCTTAGCCTTACACATGTAGTTTTCACCATTATCAACACCCCTTACCACAGTAGTACATTTGTTATAATTGATGAATCTACATTGACACATCATTATCATCCAGGGTACATAGTTTAAATTAGGGTTCACTCTTAATATTGTGCATTTTATGGGTTTGAATGAATTTATAATGATGTAGACCCCAAATGATTGTATTATATAGTTTCATTACTCTAAAAAGTATCTGCTCTCCACCTATTTATGCCTCCTTGTCCTCTAACTCATAGCAGATGCTAATCTCCTTGCTGCCTTCAAAGTTTTGCCTTTTCCAGATATCAAATAGTTGGAATCATACAATACGTAGCCTTTTCGGGTTGGTTTCTTTCACTCAGTAGTATGCATTTAAATTTATTCCATGTCACTTCATGGATTGATAGTTCATTTTTTTTTTAGCACTGAATAATATTCCAGTGACAGTGTGCCCCACAGTTTATTTATCCATTCACCTACTAAAGAACATTTTGATTTCTTCCAAGTTTTGGTGAGTATGAATCAAGCTTCTATAAACATTCTTGTGCAGGTTTTTGTGTGGACATAAAATTTCAAATCCTCTGAGTAAATACCAAGATGTGAGATTGCAAGATCATATGACAGGAATATGTTTAGTTTTGTAAGAAACCACCAAATTGTGGTCCAAGTCGACCATACCATTTTGCATTCCCATCAGCAATAAATGAGAGTTCCTGTTGCTCGACATCCTCTCCAGCATTTGCTGCTGTTGTTATGGACTTTGACTGGTCTCATGGGTATGTAGTGAAAACTCATTGTTTTAATTTGTACTTCCCTGATGACACATGGTATGGAACATCTTCATATATGCTTATTTGCCATCTGTATACCTTCTTAAGTGAGGTGTCTATTAAAGTCTTTATTCATTTTTAATTAGATCATCTTTCTATTAAAACTGGTAACTAATAAAGTACTCAGCACTATTTTAGGTGAGTTACATAAATTAAGGTATTACATTATCACAACAACCTTTATAGGTAGGTACTATTTTTAACATTATTCCCATTTTAGAGACAAAATAAAATGGAGGCACAGAAAGTTTTAGTGACTGCTCATGATCACATAGCTGGCAAAATATTAGAACCAGGCTTTGAGCTTGAACAATCTAGCACTATAATCCTTGGTCTTTACTTTATTTTGTTGAAGCCCATGGTTTTCCTTACCATTTTTTTCTTTTCTTTTTTCAGCCATCCGTGACATTTGGATGCCTTACCATTTTTATAAATATTACTTCCATACTTCTCACATTAACCCTTATAATCATTTTTGACTTTTTTTCTCCTTACTCCTTACCCAACTCCTAATATCAAAGAAGTTGCAAGTTATCAAGTCTTATACTTCCACCATTTTAGGTTTGTTTTAATTTTTTGTAAGCGGAGGAATTCAACCTTTTTTTCCTGACTCCAGCCTTTTTCTATTCTAATCCAGGATTGAGGAAATTAATTTTTCTACAGTAAAGTGCTAATAAACTTTCCTCCTTTTTATTCACCAAAGGAAGGAAAAAAGCTCCAGATACGCTTTCAAGCTGAAGTTTATGACTCTTCACAATATAGTCTCAAACTACTCTTCTAAGATTATTTATTACATTTCTAATATATAAGATCCATATATTAGCCATGTGAAACTATTCCTGTGTGGCAAACTTTTCATACAACTTTATCCTTAATTTCATAGCTCTTCATTTGCTTGTCCTCATACACATAAGTATAATCTCTCTATTAATTCCTATCTCTCCTAAGTACAACTCAGTTGCTAGCACTAGTGATTTTCAATATGCAGGTTCAATCTTGATCATTGTAGGTGGCATAAATAAACAAACCTATTGATATATGAAGAGTACTAATTTGTAGTTAAAAAATATAAATAGAAAATTAACAAAGAAATATGAATGACCATAAAATAATGAAATAATCAATATTGTTTGCAATGAAATAAATGTATATTAAAATAGGTATGGGTATATGAGATGGTCAGTTTCATAAACTTATGATGGATATGACAATCTAAATTGGCATAGTCTTTTGGAAATCACTTTGTCAATCTGAAATAACAACTTATAATAGCAAATAAGTAGGAAAAAGCTTAAGTATCCACCATTATGACAATCAATAAACTAAACATGGTTTATCTATTTTTTTGAGTTGGAGTCTCACTCTTTCACTCAGGCTGGAGTGCAGTGGCATGCTCACAGCCACCATAGACTCGACCTGCTGGGCTAAGGTGATCCTTCCACCTCTGCCTTCCAAGTAGCTGGAACTACAGATGCATGCCACCATGCCTGGGAAATTTTTTTGTGGTTTATTGTAGAGAAAAGGTCTCACCAAGTTGCCCAGGCTGGTCTCTAACTCCAGGGCTCAGGAATCCTCCCACCTTGGCCTCCTAAAGTGCTGGGATTACAGGCTGAGCCACCGTGCCTGGCCAGTATATCTATTTTATTCAATCTGAGCAATGTTTAAGAATAGCAGGTTACATTTTTATGTACTGAGATGGATAAGTCTCTAAGATATATTACCTAGTGAGAAAGGCAAGTTTATTTTTGTATCAATGTATGTTGGGAGTCAGCCATGGAGGCCCACTGAGCGTTAGGGATCAGGAAAGTCCGTTGACCCCGAGACCACTAGGATGCATTCAGGAGCTATTTGACCCCATTTCCTCCCCCTTTCTACTCAGCATTAACTCAATTAAGCTCCTGTGAGCTCAAAACATAAAAACTCTGAGACCGGGACGAACACAAGCTAACTTTAGAAGCTCATTGCTCCCATTCTTCCACAAACTGCAGTTTTGGCTTTCACACAACTTATAATTCAAACTTGTGTCACAACTAAGAGCCTTAGTATTGGTCACAGCCTTCTGGGTCATGATCTTAGAATTTATTGAAGGTGTAAATTGTAGAATATAGTTTTAGAAGACAGCCATTTTGTTGAAAGAATGCGGCTGGGTTACTTGCAGGTAGCCCACTGTGAACTTTGGACTGGGCCACATTCCAAACACTCTAGGATGGGCCACTTTTGTTTGTAAAGTAAATACTTAAGCTTCTATAGAATTGCTTAACTTGGCACAAATCAATCAGTTTAGGATGAAAAAGGTTTATAGAATATGTCAGTCATGGATTAGGTTATCCTCTGTTATGGGATTTTAAGATTATCATATGAAAAGGGTTTAAAGGCAATCATTGATTAAGTTTTCATGGATTAAGGTTTCTGGTGGGTGGGGCCACCCCTCCCACTCTGACTTTGTGTATAAAAGACCCGTTGTAATTCCCAATAACACACACATGGCTTCTGCAGTAGACTGGAGTCCAGTCTCTTTCTCTGTCTCTCTCTCTCTCTTTCTTCTTCCCCCCTATCGCCGATGCTGTCTCCACTTTGGGGTACCCTGAACCCTGTCTGGAGCTGGTATCTGGCAAATGTATGCAGACAGACTACTTCATACATTGTATTTTTAAGATTATATTTATTGGTATATAAACATACCAAAGACATTTTCGTCTTGCTAAAATTATATTTTAAAATGCTTATGCACTTTGTTGTGGCTGATCTTCTAGGAGAATTTTTTGGACAGATAATTGGGAAATACATGAATATATATATAAATTTATGCATGAATTACTATAATGTGGTAAATTTAAGGTCTAATATTAATACAATATTACATAAATGTTGGTACACCCATGTTGTGCTTTGAAAGTCATATTTTTTTGAAAAATATGTAATAATGGGGTGAATGTTTATAATATAATATTATAAAACTAAAGTAACTTAATATTTTTAATACCTAACATAGGACCTGGTACTGTTGAATAAATGTTGAATGAATAAATTAGTATGTAGTATCCTATCAACTGGAAAAAGAAGAGAAAGTATGCATGTCCAGAGTTTAGAAGGAAGTTAACTAAAAATTTAACAATGATTATTGATGAGTTTGGGGTGTGTGACTAAATTTTTAATATCACCCCATTCACATACATATTTATTTCAGAAATAGTCATTTGTTTTGGTAAGCAGAATACTGGTCCCACAAACATGTCCACCTTCTAATTCCCAGAACCTGTGAATATGCTATCTACATGGCAAAAATACTTTACTGATGTGGCTGTGACTAAGGACACTCTGGTGGCTAAGCTATCTTAGATTATCCATATCTTTTAAAGTGGAGAACATTTTCCTGCTGTGGTCAAAAAGAGATGTGTGATAATGTAAGAAGGGTCAGAGAAACATGACATTGTTTGATTTAAAGGAGAAAGAACCACCTAATGAAAGTGGGTGGCCTTCAGAAGCTGTTAAGATATTCTCCAGTACAGTCTCTAGAAAATAATTCAGAACTGCCGACACCTTGATTTTAGCTCAGTGAAACCAATACCAGCTTTCTTACCCACAGAACATGAAAATAATAAATTTGCACTGTTTTAAACGAATAAGTTTGTGATATTTTATTATGGTTGCAATAGAAAATCAGTATATTTCTTGAATAAAAGTTCAAAATATAGATACACTAAATGAAAAATCTCTAATCTCATACTCAGGTATAACTACTGTAACTATGATACATATACTTCAAGACATTTTCACACACACACACACACACACACACACACACACACACACATACACACACACACACACACACACACACACACACACACACACACACACACACACACATACTGAGGTACCAAAAAATATATACATGTTTTAAGAAATTTTATCTATTTTAAGAGTTGTATTACTTTTATGTCACCATAATTACAAGTGACTGGAAACTGATGGTAACCACTTTGTAATTGCAGAAGTCAATCAGTATATATTGAGTATTACAATTTTCATACAGTTTTTTCCTTTCTTAAAATATGTATGCAATTTTAGCACCGTGTGTGTGTGTGTGTGTGTGTGTGTGTGATTGTGTGTGTGTGTTTCTATGAAGGGCAATGCAAAAATTGTGTGTTTATTCTTGCATGTTTAAAAATGTCACCTTTAAATTACCCTCCATTTGATGCAATACACCTATTGAGATGCTTTTCCCACTTCTCAAAACAGTTTTTGAATTCCTCAATTTTGGTGCCTTTTAGTTCTTCTTCCTTTTTTTTTTTTTCGGTTTTATCTCTTCCACATTGGCAAAACATTTTCCTTTGAGGACTTCTTCATCCAAGGAAACAGAAAATGTTTCTTGGAGTGCGATCAGGTGAATAGGGAGGGTGAGGCATTGGGGTCATGCCATTTTGGTCAAACGCTGCTGAACATTCAGTGCTGTGTGGGTAGGATGTTCATGTAAATCACCCATCATGAAATAGACAAACGTTGAAATAATCTCCAAAAACCTTCACCGAAGGTGAACGCAGCTTCTCACAGCAATGCAAACTGGTTTGGGAAAGCTTGTACTACAAGGGATCCACTCTCCAAAAATAATTCTGTTTTTTGAGGGGGTCCCCTCTCATGTATACAGATGCACACAAGAAACATATCTCAATAAAAGGCAACTCCATTCTTGTAATTGCTAAAGTCAAAACCTTCAAGGTCGCCATTGACTTTGTATTCCCTCTTCAATTTACCAGTTCTACCTTTGTAGTAATCTGACCACTCTCACCATCTCCAGATACCACCTAGTACAAACCACCATTATTATCTCTCACATAGATAATATTTAAATAGCTTCCTAATGCTTTTCCCTACATCCACACTTGCCCTGCTATAGTCTATTCACCATATAACAGCTAAAATGATCCTTTATAAATATAGGCCAACCACCTTCTAAAAATACCCCCTCTCCCTCAGAGTATCCAAATCTGAATATTTAATGAAAATGGAATAATATTATATGTGGTCTTTTGTGTCTGGTTTCCTTTACTTAGCATAACATTTTCAAGTTTTATTTGAGTTGTAGCATTTATCAGTATTTAATTATTTTTTGCTGAATGACATTCTATTATATGGACAGAGCATTTTTTATTATAAATTCATTAATTGATGGACATTTGGATTATTTCCACTATTGGCTATTGTGAATATTATAAAGACACATGTACAATTTTTTGTGTGAATGTATGTTTTTATTTTTCTTGTGTATGTACCTAGAAAAAGAATCTCTGAGTCATACCATAAAATAATATTTAAACTTTTGAGAAACTTTATAAACTATTTTTCAAAGAGACTGCACCATTTTACATTCCTACAACAGTGTATGAAAGTTATAATTCTTCCTCATGCTTATCAACACTTATTTCTTTGATTATAGTCATCTTACTGGTTGTGAAATAGTATTTCATTGTGATTTTGATTTACAATTTTCTATGACTATTGATGTTGAGCATCTTTTCACACAATCATTGTATATTTGCATATTTTCTTTTGAGAAATCTCTAGCCAAATCTTTTGCCCATATTTTAATTTAGTTAAATTAAATATTTAATTTTAATTTTATCTTTTTATTATTTAATTCTAGAAGGTGTGATTTGCAAATATCTTTTTCTATTTTTTTCGTATTATATGGGCTATACTTTTACTTTCTTGATGGTATCATTTGTAGCACAAAAGCTTACTTTTGATGAAGTCCAATTTATCTATTTTTTTCTTTGCTTGGTCACGGTAGGCGCAGAAAAGCTCCCATTAGTAAAAGAAAGTTTTCCCTAATATGTGAATAATTTCAAGACTCTGCATCAAACTTAATAACATTCCAGTAGCCAAAGCAATTCACAAGACTAAGGTGAAACTCTAACAGCAGAAAGATTTAGTTAACTTATTAATGGGAGGAGTTAGAAAATGTTGTGGTTTATTTCAGTAATCTGTCATATACCTAATAAATTGATTCTTCTATTGTGATTTTTTATTCTATCACTGACAACCAGGATACTGGTGCTGCTCTAAGCACAGTTCATTATACCTTTTCGGACACTGAAAATTATACTTTTGCTGTACTCTTTTAAGAGCCAAATGAACAATTTTATTGCCTTTGGCTCACCTATGCCTAACTTGTCTTATTACTTGCCACTGAGTCTACCATACTTTCAGACTGAGCCCCTCCAGATATAATTTTCGTATCATACACCTTTTTAAGGAAAACTATCTTACTCCAGTTTGTCTTGTAGTTATTTGTATACTTGTCTCTGCTATTAGATCATAAATAACTTTGAGGGGAAAAATCATATATTATTTCCCTACCTCTGAAAGTCTTTCATAAGATCCTGTTTCTTGTATTTTTTCCATATTTATATAAACCACTGAACCAAGACCCAGATTCTCATAGTATTTTTTGTTTGTTTGTTTAGCCTTTTTTCTCCTCTAGGTGTACGATTTGGCTATGCAGGTGTTCAGTGAATATTTGTTCACTATAGTTACAGTTTAGATTAGGTTTGTGGTTGTTACTACAGATTTTTCTTACCTATGGAGATTCTATTAGCTACCAACTCCATTGAACAAATTGGTCCAGTAAGAAGATCCAACCGATGATCACTGAACTGTATGCACTGCTCTTCTATATGTTTACTTGAAATAATCAGTTCTTTATTCTGTTTACTGTACCCTTTATTGCTGAAAATTTTTTTTAAAAAGAATGTTATAGCTACATGGGAATTAAGGTAAGAGGATTCCAAAGTTTATAGTTTGGATAACCGGAGAGATCGAATTATAACCAATACAAATAGAAAAAAAAAATAGTGCTACAGCTATTTTAGAATTTTTCTAGTAGGCTTTCTGGTATATGCTAGAAAGCTCCCCCCCCTAAAAATAATAGAAAATAATAGAAAAAAGAAAATAATAGAAAAAAGAAAGGATCCAAAGACCTGCCAATCCAATCCAAAGACCTGCCAAGATCATAAATTACAATTATTTAATTCAATTATGGCAATAAACTAAGTACTTTTAATCACTCTGTAATTAACTGTTGGAAGCTGACCACGAAGGCCCACTGAGCATTAGGGATCAGGAAGGGCCATTGACCCTGAGACCACTAGGATGCATTTGGGAGCTATTGACCCCATTTCCTCTCCCTTTCTGCTCAGCACTGTAACCAGAATAAGGTCCTGTAAGCTCAAAATATAAAAACTCTGAGACTGGGACAAACACACGCTAACTTTAGAAGCTAATTATTCCCATTCTTCCACAAACTGTGGTTTCGGCTTTCACACAACTTACAATTCAAACTCGGGTCACATCTAAGAGCCTTAGTATTGGTCACAGGCTTCTAGGTCGTGATTTTAGGATTTATTGAAGTTGAGTAAGGTGTAAATTGTAGAATATAGTTTTAGAAATATAAGTTTAGACAGCCATTTTGTTGAAAGAATGTGGCTAGGCTACTTGCAGTTAGTCTACTGTGAACTTTGGACTGGGCCAAATTCCAAACATTCTGGGATGGGCCACTTTAGATTGTAAAGTAAGTATTTCAGTTTCTATAGACTTGTTTAACTTGGTATTAGTATAAATTAGCATAGGATGAAAAGTGTTTATAGGCAGTAATGGATTAAGGTTAACGTCTGTTATGGGATTTTCTTCCTCATACCTGAAAGAACATCTGGTGGGTGGGGGATGCTCCTCCCGCACCTGGCTTTGTGTTCCCATGAAAGACATGTGAGACTGATTGTGAAAAATTAGGGGTTAAAAGACCCGTTGTAATTCCCAATAAGTGGCTTCTGCACTAGACAAGGGTCCAGCCTCTTTCTCTCTCTCTCTTTCTCTCTTTCTCACCATCGCTGGTGACATCTCCACCTTTGGGAATCTCTGAACTCTGCAGGAGCTGGACTCCAGCAAGTGGCGCCTGAACAGAGACCTGAGGGTAAGCTTTCTTTTTATTTTTGGGGACAAATAGGTCCTCATCCAGCATGCCACAGATCGCTTTGTAGAGACAGGCAGAGCTAGGAAGGATAAGCAGTTTAAGAGCTGTGATAGAATCATGGGCCAGAGTGAATCTAAAGAAAGAAAGCTCCTCATAAGTATTCTGATGCATATGTTTACTAAAAGAGGAATTAAAGTTTCCTCTGCACAATTGGCTCGTTTTTTTTTTTTCATTTGGTGCAAGAAGAGTGCCTCTGGTTCCCTGAAAAAGGCACCATTAATTTAGCAACATGGACAAAGGTTGGGGAGGAATTAAAGCTGTATTACATTCTCCATGGTCCAGAACGAGTGCCTGTAAATGCTTTTGCTTTATGGAATATTATTAAAGATGTTTTAAATCCACAACAAGAAGCTAATAAATTACCCCCAAAATTAAAATAGGAACTAGGGGTGAAAAATCTCCCCTATCAACCCCTGTTCCTTCCAGGTGATGTTAGATAATCATTTATTCCCTGGGAATGAGCAAAATTATAAAGAAGTAGGATAGGTCAAATTTACCCTATACGCAATTGTTCTTAAGGCTGACCTGAAAAAACAATGAGCCAGTTTTGGTTAAAACAATGGCCTATACCATCTAAGAAGCTTAAGGAAGCAAAATATTTGGTGCAACAGCAGCTAGAAGCTGGCCTATAATGGTCATAAAGAAAAAAAAACAAAACAGAAATACTTAGAGTTATGCATAAAGTGATAATACAGATGTATTCTGCTTTAAATTAATGAGAAAGAACTTGAAAAATAAGTTGACAGGTATTTGGAAGGCAGGGCGGAAACTGAGAACAGAGAGGATTAATGAACATGAGAAAATCGGTGGGAAAACTTTCAAACTGAGTACGAAAGCCTACAGATTCTAAATACTGCCATGGAAGAATTTATGCTGTCTAAAGACTGTAGTTCTATCATTTTATTTTAAAAGTATACCCTTGAATCCTCAGCCAAAATAAGTATTGTTAGTGCCATAGAGAATGAATTGATGAGGAAGCAATTTCATAACTCTAGGGCATGGCTAAAATCTAATATGACAAGCACTAGAAAACATGGCTTATTTTACTTTTAAGGCACTTCTATTTGTCATTCTGATTAAGGATTGTCTGGATTGGCTCTCCTGGTCAGTTAAATTATCCCAAGAGCTATCTCATTACTGGGAAATGCTCACATGAGATGAGAATCCCATTTATTCCCATGTATGGTGGCAGCTTTGCTTCTGCAGGGGGATGTGAGGAGGGGGATGGCTAGATGCCACGCTCTACATTACTCACAGACTATGCATTCAATAACATATATCTCGGAAGCCTCAAGTGAATTGAGTCATAGAAAAAGGAACTTTTAATGAAAAAAAATGTAGCTTAAACATAATTTACCTCATCTGCCAAGGACATTATCATTTCTTAATCATTGCATGAGCCACATTTTGCATAGTGCAGATGAACTAAAAGGTTAGATGTTTCAAGGTTATTTATTAAAGCAATTATTAATAGGGGAAATCTTCATAGCCATTGTCATAGGGGTAATACAGTTGGCAGTTTATCTTAAAACATTTCACTAATAATGAATTATCTTATCACATTATCTACTAGAACCTTGTTATTAAATATGTGGTTTGCAGATCAGCAGCTTGGGTATCACCTGGAAAATTGTTAGAAATATTAAAAAGTCAGAAATAGTCTCATTTCTGATCCTTTGTGCCTGGGTCCACTGAATCAGACCCACTGAATCAGAATCTGCATTTCAAACGAGACCCTCCAGGGAGCATGTCAACATTTTAAGGGTAGTCATTGAAACCATGCCCTCTTGCCTAATTCAGAAGGATCATGTTTTCCAATGGTAGCAGTGCCTTAAAAACTGCATCCAACGGATTAGTTATTTGTCTGTTTTTAATATTCTCCTTTTAAAAAAAATAATAAATAAAAAATAAATAAATTGCAAGTGTTCAAGGCAAATTCTCGGTTTTCTAAAAACATAAACAAAATAAGAAAGGTTTTCACCTCCTTTGTCCTCTCCTATTCCTCCTACAACTCAAATTCCTGCTTTCCCTACTATTCCTGTTTCTTGTAATCTGTTCTGTCAGTCCCTCCACCTTTATTTGGGAAGAAAGTGCTGGCATCTATGGCCGTGGCACCTAGCCCTGACCTTCAGTCTTTCTCTTTTACCTTTGGAGAAGGGGCAGGTGCCAAAGGCCATGGCACCTGACCCCAGCTTCCAGTCTTTCTCTTTTACCCTCAGAGAATGGGCTCGTGCCAAAGGCCACAGCACCTAACCCCAACTTCCAAACTTCTCACCCTCCCTCACCCCCACATGTACTTGGAAAGCCCACTCAAATTTCCACATGGCTTAATAGGTCTCTTCTCAAGGGGGTGACTGGGACAAAAGGATGTTAAAAATTCTTCTTGTTTTATGATAAATTTCTCTCAAGTTTATATCTCAACAGTGACATTACATTGCAGATATACTGCATCATTTGGAAACTGCTAGTCTTCATGCTGTCTCTCCCTCCTCCTCCACTAACATAATTGTTCTCATGGAGCCTGTTTATACTACTCATTACTCATGCTCATTCTGCCCTTCCTTGGTCCATTCCCTTTACTAGCAGCCACCGCTTCCCATGCCCTTCATTATCAGAATGCCCAAAGTTTACTTCACCTATTTGGGTTCCTGAATGCCTAATTAGGCATGTCCAGCCTCCCACCCCCACCACAGTTCAGCTCCCACAAGCAGGAACAAAACCACCTAAACTCGGCTGACAATGAAGAAGAAGAAACTCTCATTCCTCAACTAAAACATCTCACTCTTGAGAGGCCTCCACAACCGCAACTGCGTTCCAGGAGAACCTGCTAACCACCAACTAGGGGACAACTGAAAGTGCTGACATGGAATGCAAAGGACTTGGTTTGGTCTCAAAATATTTCTCTTTCTCCCTCTACTGTTTTTATTGTTATATTGGCTATTATAGCATGCCAAGTGAGTTGTATTTATTTGAAAAAGTCTTATCAGTTTACCTTCTCATAATTTAAAACAGCCTTTCCAGAGATATCAATGGAAGGTCTTGCCACAAGGTATGAAAACAACCCTACCTTGTGCCAGAAGTTTGTAGATGCAGCTTTGCAGGATATAAGAAGCCAATATACCAATCTTTACTTAATTCACTAACTGGATGATATTTTATTGGCTTATGCAGATTGTGCTCTTTTGCATGATATTCTCAACAAAACCGACTGCTTTAACCAACTGTGGTTTAAAAATTTCCCCAAAAAACTTCAGACCAATCCACCTTTTACGTATCTCAGTCGTGTGTTAAGCACACAAACTGTAAGTCACCAACCTTTGAAGTTACAAAAAGACCACCTGGTGACATTAAAACGACTTTCAAAAATTATTGGGGGATATTAATTGGATTTGACCTTACTTACACATCATCACAGCTGATTTAAAGCCTCTGTTTGATATTTTGCAAGGAGACCCTTCTCCTAATTCTAAGAGAACTTTAACTTCGGAAGCTAAGGAAGCCTTGTCCCTAGTGGAAAGGGCTATTGAGTTTCAAAAAGTTAAGAGAATTGATTACAAACTACCTTGGGACTTAATTGTCTTAGCCACTTTTCACACTCCAACAGGACATTTGTGGCAAGAAGGACCCTTGGAATGGCTCCACCTACCAGTATCATCTAAAAAAAAATTGGCTTCTCATCCTTATTTTATAGCTTTACTTATGACCAAAGGGAGGCATAGAAGTGTTGAATTATTTGGACATGATGTACACAATATAATTTTTCCTTATGATAATAAGTTTCAATTTCAGACTTTGTTTCAAACCACTGATGATTGGCAAGTAGCTTTAACTGATTAGAGAGGACAAATTCTGTTTCATTTACCCAAAAGTCTGCTGTTACAATTCCTAAAAAAAATCCTATAACTTTTCCTCACAACTGTTCCTCAAGTCCCCTAGAGGAGGCAGCCTTAGTTTTTACTGATGACTTCTCTAATGGAAAAGCCATAACAATCATTAATAATAAGTCTCATGTGCTGGAAACTTCAGAAACTTCAGCAGAGAAAACAGAATTAAGGGCAATTTTATATGCCTTCACAGCCCTGAAAGACTCTACATTTAATCTATATACTGATTCTTGCTATATTAAAGGACTGTTTCCTCATATTGAAACAGCTAACAAAACTATGATTTTGGAGCTATTAACTCAATTACAACAGCTAATTAGTAACAGGAAGGAACAGTTCTTTGTGGGCCATATTAGATCTCATTCTGGCCTTCCAGGACCTTTCCACCAAGGCAATCAATTGACTGATGCTTTAACTAAACCCACTGTATGTGCTGCAGTAGAAACTGAGGCAGTAACTCAGGCTCAGCTTTCTCATAAAATTCATCATCAAAATGCTACTGCCTTACATTATCAGTTTCACTTACCCAGGGAAATGGCCAGACAAATTGTTAAGAATTATTGAGCCTGTCCTACCTTTGTTAACGTTACTCCAACAGGAATAAATCCCAGAAGATTAAAACCCAATGTCTTATGGCAAATGGATGTGACTCATTTTTTCTAGCTTTGGGAAATTGTCTTCAGCAATTATTCCTTTGTTTTTCAGAGCTAGGTATACCAAAGCAACTAAAAACTGATAATGGTCCTGTGTATACATCTAAATCTTTTCAATGGTTTTGTTCTCAATTTAATATCTCTCATTCCACAGGGATTCCTTACAATCCACAAGGTCAAGCCATAGATGAAAGAGCCCACCAAACTTTAAAAAATCAAATAATTAAATTACAAGAGGGGGAGTTTAAGTATAGCTCTCCTCACCATATTTTAAATCATGCTTTAGTTGTTATAAATCATCTAAATTTGGATTCTTTGGGCAATTCATCTATGACTAGACACTGAAACCCTTGATCCATCGACCAAGACGAATGGTGAGGATCAGACCAATTCAGAGGAATAAAATGCGTGAAGTGGTTTCCATCAACTGCCAGCAAGAGGAACTATTCTTATTTTTGGAGAATTTGCCTGCCACGGAACAAGATCTACAACACAAGAAACCATAATGTGCCAGATGAGAAACCTCTCCTTACAGAATGAAAATTCCCACCCTAGGCTGTCCCGGACAAGACGAACTACACTCGGGTGAAGTATCTTCAGCATTCATCATCCCCATCTGCCAACGTGGGAACAAATGGAGTGTTTGGCTGAGGAAGCAGGAGACATGGTAACTTCTCAGCAGATTCCTATCAGACCGGTAACCTTGTTTTTGGCCAAACTTTGTTTTGCTCTCCTGATGAGTTCATATATGCCTAATCCTCCAATATTCCAACCAGTTTCTTTGGGTAATGAGGTCTAATTTTGATTATTATAAGACCTTTTGTTTAATGTAATCTCTTGAGTCTCTTATCACTGATAGTCCCAGTCAAAACGAGTACAGGGAATCTTGGTGACTGGAAATGCTGATACCTGGAAGATCCGATCCTACCCTAGATGCAAGGGGCTACACCACTTACTGGTTTGACTATTTGCCTCCAAACAACACAGAAAAGGACTAGGTGCTCATTTCAGGGAGACTGGTTATCCTAAATGGAGAGACTGTGTATAATCCAAAGTGGACTATTTTTTTACCTTGTGAAAGACTGCCTATTAATGACTGGAGACTTGATATCCCCAGCCCTGCGAGAGAACATGTTAATGGATGGGTGGCTCCAGTTTTAACAACTGTGGGCAATAGGCAGGTCATCCAGCCTCACTTGTGGAGGGCTCTTGCTGCTATTAACCCAGTAATTTTAGCCCGTCCCCAAGAAGTAGTTCATTATTATAAAATAAGCACCTGCCTACAATCTCCTTATGTTTTCTTGGCATGGAACTCACACCAATCTTTGGTCATCTAACCACAAAATAATGTTTATAAAATTACTTGTAAACAATGTACTTTAACCAATTGTTTGACTGATGCTTCTTATAAGGGATTTGTTATTCTCAGACAACCTCCTTATTTAATGGTTCCCATGCACTTGTCATCTCATTGGTATGATGAGTATGGTTAGTTAATTCCCTTTTGGAAAGACAGAAAAGATTTTTGGCTACTTTAATTTTAGGAATTACAGCTTTAATAGCTACTTCTGTAATAGTTTCAGCTGTAGTGTTATCTAAAGAAGTACACACAGCTACGTTTGCTGACCAATTGTCTAAGAATGTCTCTATAGCTTTAGCTACTCAGGAGATTATTGACCAGAAACTGGAGAGTAAAATTAATGATTTGGAGGAGGCAGTTTTAACTGTAGGACAAGAGCTTGTGACTTTAAAAATTAAGTTGGCTCTACAATGTCACTCAGAGTTTAAATGGATTTGTCTCACTCCTTTGGAAGTGAACAAATCCGCACGGTTGCTGAAAAGCAATTCTGGTCCACTGAATTGGCTAGTTTTCATTTAATAATTTTTCATCATTTGCTAACCAAAAATCCTTAATGTCTATACTCATCAATGTGGGCATTTGTGGAGCCATGATTCTTTTGTTGTTGTGTTTACTCCCATTCATCTTCAGAGTGCTAAAGAAGAGTCAACTCAATACAGAGTGTAATGGTTTCATGTTAAAAAAATAAAAAAGGAGGAGATGTTGGGAGCTGGCCACAGAAGCCCACTGAGCATTAGGGATCAGGAAGGGCCATTGACCTCGAGACCACTAGGATGTGTTCGGGAGCTATTGACCCCATTTCTTCCCCTTCTCTACTCAGCACTATTACCAGAATAAGCTCCTGTAAGCTCAAAACATAAAAACTCTGAGACCGGGACGAACACAAGCTAACTTTAGAAGCTCCTTGTTCCCATTCTTCCACAAACTGTGGTTTTGGCTTTCATACAACTTACAATTTAAACTTGGGTCACATCTAAAAGCCTCAGTATTGGTCACAGGTTTCTGGGTCATGATTTTAGGATTTATTGAATTTGAGTAAGGTGTAAATTGTAGAATATAGTTTTAGAAATATAAATTTAGACAGCCATTTTGTTGAAAGAATGTGGTGGCTGGGTTACTTGCAGGTAGCCCACTGTGAACTTTGGACTGGGCCATATTCCAAACATTCTGGGATGGGCCACTTTAGGTTGTAAAGTAGGTATTTAAGTTTCTATAGAATCGCTTAACTTGGTATTAGTATAAGCCAGCATAGGATGAAAGAGGTTTATAGGATAGGTCAGTCTTGGATTAAGGTTAGCGTTTGTTATGGGATTTTTAGGTTATTCTTTAACTTGGTATTAGTATAAACTAGCATAGGGTGAAAAGGGTTTATAGGCAGTCATGGATTAAGGTTAACATATGTTATAGGATTTTCTTCCTTATACCTGAAAGAACATCTGGTGGGTGGGGGACGACCCTCATACACCTGGCTTTGTGTTCACACAACTTACAATTCAAACTCAGGTCACATCTAAGAGCCTTAGTATTGGTCACAGGCTTCTGAGTCATGATTTTAGGATTTATTGAAGTTGAGTAAGGTGTAAATTGTAGAATATAGTTTTAGAAATATAAGTTTAGACAGCCATTTTGTTGAAAGAATGAGGCTAGGTTACTTGCAGGTAGCCCACTGTGAACTTTGGACTGGACCACATTCCGAACATTCTGGGATGGGCCACTTTAGGTTGGAAAATAAGTATTTAAGTTTCTATAGAATTGTTTAGCTTGGTATTAATATAAATTAGCACAGGATGAAAAGTGTTTATAGGCAGTCATGGATTAAGGCTAATGTCTGTTATAGGATTTTCTTCCTCATACCTGAAAGAACATCTGGTGGGTGGGGGACGCCCTTCCCACACCTGGTTTTGTGTTCACATGAAAGACGTGAGATTGACTGTGCAAAATTTGGTGATAAAGGACCCGTTGTAATTCCCAATAAATGGTTTCTGCACTAGACAAGGGTCCAGCCTCTTTCTCTCTCTCTCTTTCTCACAATCACTGACGCCGTCTCCACCTTTGGGAATCTCTGGACTCTGTGGGAGTTGGACTCTGACAATTAACGTATTTTTAATTTTAAAATTATGTTTATTCACTTAATCTGTAGAATATTTTTCTTATTGAAAATTGAATTTACTCATTTAAGCTATAAATGAACTAACTCACCAGCCCCATATTATTTAGATTCCCTCGATGAACAGAAAACTTTAGACTCTCTTGCTCTTGCTTCTAGCAGTTTCAAAAGTTCTAAAAGAATAAAAATCAACTCATTGTAATTATATTCTCACAAAAAAAGGTATTAAACAAAACTCTAAAGAACTTCTAAATCTACTTTCCATACCGAAAATTTCTTCATTATTTGTTGTGGATGAGTCTCTCTCTCTCTTTCTCTGTCTGTCTCTCTCTGTCTCTCTCTCTGTGTGTCTCTCTCTCTTTCTCTCTCTCCCTCTCTTTCTCCTCTCTCTCTCCCTCTCTTTCTCCTGTGTGTGTGTGTGTGTGTGTGTGTGTGTGTGTGTGTGTATGTGTGTTTGTGTGTATACCTGAAATGGTATATTTGCATAAACTACAAGTCCTCTCTTCTACTTTAAATCCCCTCTAGATTACTTATAATACCCCCCAAAAATATGTAAGTGCTCTGAAGATATTGTTATAGCATATTGTTTAAGGAACAATGTCAAGAAAAAAGATATATACAGATTTATTACAGATTATATATACAGATTTATTATACAGATTATATATTATTATACAGATTATATATACAGATTTATTATACAGATTATATATTATTATACAGATTATATATACAGATTTATTATACAGATTATATATTATTATACAGATTATATATACAGATTTATTATACAGATTATATATTATTATACAGATTATATATACAGATTTATTATATATAAAGATTTATTATTACGACCATCCATTTCTTCCAATTATTTAAGATCTGCAGTTGATTGAATCCATGGATGTGAAACCCACAGAAATAGAGGGCTGACCATACACACACACACACACACACACACACACACACACACACACACACACATGCACATTAGTTCAAATGTGTTAATTTTGTTGCTCCAGTCTTTCATAGTCTCACCAATTTTAATGTTTGTTGTGTAAACTTTCAAATTAAAAATTTTTAAAATTGGTAAAAGTAATATCTTTATATATATGGAAAATTATGTCAGGGAAGTTTTATTTGCCAATATGACATGAAGAACCCTTCAAAAATAAGTTATAGGTGAGTGAGATATGTTATGTTTCAATTATTATTCAAATTCTGTACAGTATATAATAATATATAGTACTAACTCACATTTTTATCTAAAGCCTATGCTAAACAATAATTGCAGGATTATTATCATTATTATGAATGTTATCATTACTGACATGACATCATGACCATTGATACCATTTATTGAGTTTTATCGAATGGTAGATACTATACTGAATATTTTATATATACCACTTCATTAATTTCTTAGGAATGTCCTTTGAAAAAAGTAATAAGAAAGTGGTCACTTGTAGATGAGAAGACTGTAGCAAAGAGGTTATGCAACATGTCTTAAGTAATTAAACAGCTTAGTGTCCTAGAATTGGAAAGAAGTGTGTCTGATTTTAAAGCCTGTGCTCTTTACCTCTGTTCTATTTACTTCAATGAATAATCAACTTGATTTTTTACACATTTTCTCATACAAATCATCCTTCTTATATATAAATGTAGCTATAGTGCTGTGGTGGGGTGGGGGGAGCAAGTGGTTGTGGATGTGTGTGTGCTGGCATGTTTTTTGTGTGTGGTCCAGACACAGGCTCCTTTCTTTTCCTTTGATCCTCATACCTGAACCTAGTTCACACAGACCAGGCTGATCTGTCTAAGTTGTATTTTTCTTATGTGGCTTGACACAGAGATGAAACTGAAGAAAATGCAACTACATTTTTCAAATTTCTTGTCTTTATGTACCTAGAAGATTCACTTCATGTTACAACCAACTCATTGTGGCCCACATTGAGCGAGGGATGATGACTGGAAGTTGCAACATGAAAATAAAACAAAGAAGGTCCACATAAGAAGTTTGTTTCAAAACTGTACCTCCACACTTCTTTGAACAGCCCCAAATTTTAAAAAAATGTTATTTTTTTTCTGTAGTGTAGAAAGATTATTTCACTACAATCCATGCAAAAAAGGAAGATCTTAAGTATATCAGGGCAAATAATCTTAACTTCTTTCATATAAGTATTTCAAACAAAATCTAATCTTAGTATTTCTGGACACTTAGGCTTTGCATAAGACTTTTTAATGCTAAATTTGACTTCTATGTGGAATTTAAGAACTTATTTTCTCTTAATATTGCATATGGTTTTTTCGGTTTTTTTTTTTTTTTTTGAGTTGGAGTCTCACTCTGTCACCCAGACTGGAGTGCAGTGGCCGCTCCTGGCCACCACAGCCTCAACCTGCTGGGCTCCGGCAATCCTTCCGCCTCAGCCTTCCGAGTAGCTGGAACTACAGGCATGCGCTACCACGCCCGGCTAATTTTTGATTTATTGTAGAGATGAGGTCTTGCTGCCCAGGCGGGTCTCGAACCCACGGGCTCAGGCAATCCACTCACCTCAGCCTCCCAAAGGCACAGGATTACAGGCTGAGCCACCGAGCCCAGCAATATTGCATATGTTTTACTCATCAGGGTTATTATTACTCAAATTTCATTTTGACCTATTTTTCTATCCCTGACAAATATGTTCTCAATTTTTTACTTCACACTAAAATAAATTTATTCATAACTGCTTAAAGTGTATCCAACCCAAGTGTATCTACATGCTAATATAAATCAAAGTGCAAATTCTTAGAGGCAAATTATGGAATCTCAAGCATTAGACTCATTGTAAGCATTAGTCATCAATTGCAATGTTTACTGACAAGATCATTCTTTCATAACACACATAGCATATCCAGTTGCTCTTACATTTTTTCTTTCTGCACCCTGCAAAGGTTATTATCATTTGATTACCAGAGATTAATTACTTCAGTTTTCTCTGTTCCATATACATGTCTATTTTAATGGGAAAAATAGCTTTTATTTAGAGTTAATGGACAAATATGCACTGTATATGTTCAATTTGATGAGACTTTATTACCACTGTTTCCTCATGAAAGGTGCAAAAACCCGTTGAGGAGACTGCAAATGAGATGCAGTCTAATTTAGAAGACATCGGTTTGGATCCTACAATCAGATGACTCAAAATTGAAACTACATCACTTGCAATTATTAGATGTATAGCATTTAACAAATAGGAATGAGAATAGGAGAGTTAAATAAAATATTGTAGGTAAAATGCTTGTCATACAGCAAGGATTCAGTAATTTTTAGCCAAAATATAAACTACAATAAAATCTTTAGAGTGCATGCACCTGGATTTCATAGTCTTGTTAAGAACTAGATTATGTTATCAGTCAATTAAACTTTACTTTCCATAGCCAAAATTATATTTGCAAACTATTTATATTTTACAAAGTGAAGAGTTGTGGTAATGACTAGAACAATTTAGACTCTAAAGCCAAATGTTCTTGATTTCATGTGTTCAAATTTTTCATACAAAATCTGGATTAGAACTCTGCCAATGTTTGGGTAAATCACATGCTAGAATTTTTGGTTTAGTTTTGCATTCTTGATTATTCATTAAGTAGTTTTCTATGTGCCATGACTATATTTGTTATATAAGTATAAAGTTTCATGGTATATTGCCTATGCCTTCAAGTAATGCACAGGTTTAGTAAAGAAGGTGTATATATAAACAGCTAGTAGTAATACAAAGTTGTGAATGCAAATAACTTGTTATAAAAAATACAACTGACAAATTACATAAAACAGGCTGACCTGAATCATGATAATGATTATTGTGGAATAGTAAGATTAAACTTGATCTCATGAACAATAGCAAAAATAGAATATCTTATTCTTAGGGAGATCGGTGCCAGTCTTCCCTCTTCTCATAATGGTTGGTAATACTTTGTCACTTATTGTTAGGTGAATATGAACTATGATTGTTTCTTCTGTAAATTTGGATAATATGTTACATTTCAATATTTGTTTGAGAACTTGTTCTTTTATCTGACAAATATTTATGCAATTCTTATTCTGCGAGGCAGTGTGGTAGATGCTGGATTAAATAAGACAATGTAAATAACACATATGATGTATGGCAGGACCTCAGTAAAAACTAGTTATTTAAGTGGGTCTTGAGTAATAATAATAAACTAATAAGAGGTATAACATGTTGAATATTTTCTATGTTACACATTATATCACTTTTGAATACTCACAATGACCAAAGGAAATGGTTAATAGATATATTTGATGTGTTAGTCCAGCATTTACCTTCAATGTTTGCAAATGTTTCCTCCAACTCCCAATAAAGGAACAGACTAATATAGTCTCACTTGTATGAGGTTGTAACCCAGGCCATTAGTTACCACTGAAGAATGAGTAGTGATTACCTAACTAAAAATAAGCCAATCAGATTTTCTCTATCATTAATTGAAATAAGAGATAAAATTATTTAAAAGTTGGTAAATACTAGGCAGTAAGCTCATTAAGACTCAAATCTTTCAGTTATTTTAGCTATATACATGCACAGAAAGCAGGTCAGCAGAGAGTAGCAGAAAAGAACCAGAGCTGCAGAGAGAGAATAAATGAGAATAGAATTTGTGGCAGGAGGGGATGGAGAGGGAACAAGGGAGAAGAGTTTGATGAAATTAGATTAGAGATCCCTGGGATACCGTCCTTTCAGTTTAAGTAAGCTTGATGTCTGTAACCAAAATGCTCTAATATAGGCAAATAGTCTTACTTTTATAGATGAGGAGATGTGCTCAGAAAATGTAAGCAAAATTGTTCAGG
Organism: Cephalopachus bancanus; assembly: GCA_027257055.1. NCBI lineage: Eukaryota > Metazoa > Chordata > Mammalia > Primates > Tarsiidae > Cephalopachus > Cephalopachus bancanus. The sequence continues at coordinate 131,836 of JAPVLO010000862.1, forward strand.
TCACAGAGTTTGCATACTGCAGAGATGTGAGTCAAACAAGATTTGCCTGACATCAAGGCCTTTTCTTTTAACTATGCTATACTACTAGCTAACTTTTCTTTATCATATTTTCCTGTAAGAAAAAAAAACAATTAAATAATTCTTATTTTTCAGGTCTGCTTTGAGAATTAGATGACACAGTTTATATAAAATGTCTAGTACAGTGCCTGGCATTTAATAGCTGCCCAATAAATGTTATTTATCTTCTTACTTTTGAGATGGCTAATATAAGTATTGATGTTCTTCTTATACAAGTAAGCTAAGAAAGATGAAATTTAAAATAACTTAAGGCTAAAGCACTTATTTGTTGAAGCTGAACCTAATGTTTCTTCTAGTGAAGCACGCTGCTTTTGATTAATTAAATGGTTAGCCTCTTGATTAAAAACACAGATTCAGGTGAACAGTATAATTTCATGTTTGGAAACATACAACTTGAGGTATTTTTTAGTTGTTAAAAATTCTTATTCATTTCCTCTTGAATTTTTCCTTTGAATGAATTATCTAGAAGAAAAGTAACTGAGAGATACTATCACCTTACGCAACATTCCATTGTTTTTAGTGATTACTATCTTGTTTATTCATTTACTTTTTTATTTTAAATATGTAATTGACGAATAAGTTTTAGCTCTTCAAGGTGTACAATGTGATGACTTGATATACAAATGCATTATGGTATGATTATCACAGCCAAATTAACACATCAATCACCACTCATGCAATACCTTAGATTCTCAGAACTTTCTTCTATTATAACTGAAAATTTGACTCTTCAGTCAAAATCTCCTCATTTTCCCCAACCCCTAGGCCCTAGCAACCACCATTGTATTATATTATTCTATAAGTTTGGATTTTTGAGATTACATATATAAATGAGATTATACAGTATCTATCTTTCTGTGCCTGGTTTATTTCACCAAGATAATGTCCTCTAGGTCATTCATGTTGCTTCATATGGCAGGATTTCCTTCAATTATGGCTGAATGAGATCAAATTGTATACATGTACTATGATTTCTTTATCAATTCATTTGTTAATAGACACTTGTATCCAAATCTTGGATATTGCAGAGAGTGCTGCAATGAAAACATGATAAAGAAATCTCTTGGAGCAAAGAACCAAATAAAAAGTCGAACTCCATTCACAATAGTCACTAAAAAAAAAAAAAAAAAAAAAAATTACCTCGGCCTCTTCTTAACCAGAGAAGTGAAAGACCTTTACAATGAGAACTACAAAACACTGTTAAAAGAAATCCAAGAAGAAACAAACAAATGGAAAAGTATTCCACACTCATGGAAAGGAAGAATCAACATTGTTAAGATGTCCATCCTACCAAAGGCAATCTACAGTTTGAAGGCAATATCCATTTAGTTATCAACAACAGTCTTCTCAGACCTGGAAATGACAATATATAAATTCATATGGAAACATAAATGACCACAAATAGCCAAAACAATCCTTAACAAAAGAAACAAAGCAAGAGGTATCACACTTTCAGACTACAAGCATTACTATGAGGCTACAATAATCAAAACAGCCTGGTACTGGTACAAGAGCAGGCATACGGACCAATGCAGCATGATAGAGATTCCAGAAGCAAAACCTAACTTTCTCATCCAACTCATCATTGACAAAGCCTCCACCAACAACCACTGGGAGAGAAGACCCTATTCAGTAAATGGTGCTGGGAAAAACTGGCTGACCACCTGCAGAAGATTGAAATAGGACCTCTACCTATCAACCTACACAAAAATTAACTCTAAATGAATCAAAAACTAAACTTAAAACCCCAAACTATAAGAATTTTAGAAAATGCAGGAGACACCCTTATGGGAATTAGAACTGCAGCCAATTCCTGATCATGCCATAAGAGATAAGATAGATAAGTGGGACCTTATCAAACTGAAAAGTTTCTGCAAAGTAAAAAACGGGGGGGGGGGAGAGTGGGGATACAACCCATAGAATGGGAAAAAAAATCTCCAAATGTATATCTGACAAAGGCCTATCATGCAGTACCTACACAGAACTGAAACACACTAAAAGGAAAAAACAACCACAACAAACAGCCTCATTAAAAAGTGGGCAAAATACATGAATAGACACTTCTCAAAAGAAGATATACAGGCAACCAACAGACACATGAAAAAAGTGCTCAGCCTCACTCAGCATCAGAGAAATGCAAATCAAAACCACATTGAGATACCACCTAACCCCAGTAAGAATGACCATCATTAAAAAAACAAACAGCAGACGCTGGCAAGGATGTGGAGAAAAAGGAATGCTTCTACCCTGCTGGTCGGAATGCAAACTAGTGCAACCTTTTGGAAAACAGTGTGGCGATTTCTGAAAGAACTAGAAATTGACCTTCCATATGACCCAGCAATTCCCGTATTGGGGATATACCCAGAGGAACTCAACTTATTCTACAAAAAAATACCTGCACATGCATGTGTATTGCATCACTATTCACAATATAAAACATGGAACCAAACTTGCTGTCCATGGAAACTGGACTGGATCCAAAAAATGTGGTACACACAAGGGAATATTTTTCAGCCATAAAGAAGGACAAACATATAAACTTTGCAGCAACTTGGATGGATTTAGAGTCTATCATTCTCAGTGATCTACCACAGGAATGAAGAACAAAGTGCCATTTGTTCTCACTCACAAATGGACCTTGAACAGTTATCATAATACTGTAAAAACAGGATTGGCAGCAGTGGGAAACTGCCAGGGGATGTGGGGTAGGATTGCCAGTTGAGGGAAACTGCCAGGGGATGTGGGGTAGGATTGGCAGTTGAGGGAAACTGCCAGAGGAGAAGGGGCACACCTCATCAACAAGGATACCTGCATGATGAACATTTGTATACCTAACCTGAATTGTACCCCACATCTTTAAATTGAAAACTAAATAAATAAATAAATAAATAAATAAATAAATAAATAAATAAATAAAAGAAACACAGAAAGAAACAGCAAGCCGGGCTCGGTGGCTCAGCCTGTAATCCCGCGCCTTTGGGAGGCTGAGGTGAGTGGATTGCCTGAGCCCGCGGGTTCGAGACCCGCCTGGGCAGCGAGACCTCACCTCTACAAAAAATCAGCCGGGCGTGGTAGCGCGCGCCTGTAATTCCGGCTACTCGGAAGGCGGAGGCGGAAGGATTGCCGGAGCCCAGCAGGTGAGGCTGCGGTGGCCGGAAGCGGCCACTTGCACTCCAGTCTGGGCGACAGAGTGAGACTCCAACTCAAAAAAAAAAAAAAAAAAAAAAAAGAAAGAAACAGCAAAGAAAGAAAAAGAAAGAAAGAAAAGTAAAGAAAAGAAATATCTTGGAGATACTAATTGCATTTCTTTTGGGTATACACCCAGAAGTGGAATTGCTATATTGTATGGTAGTTCTATTTTGGAGACATCTCCATACTGTTTTTTTATTACTGTACTTATTTACATTACAACTGAGAGAGTACAAGGGTTCCCTTTTTTGTTTATTTTACATCCTCATCAACATTTGTTATCTTTTATCTTTTTTTTTTTTAATTGTCATCCTAACGGGTGTTAGGTGATAGCTTAATACAGTTTTAATTTACATTTTCCTGATGATTAGTGATGTTGAACACTTTTTCATATGCCTTCTGTTTATTTGTATATCTTCTTTTGAGAAATGTTTCTTCAGTTCTTTGCCTATTTATAATCAGGCTACTTGGGGTATTTTTGCTAGTGAGTTGTTTGAGTTCTTTATATATTTAGGTTGTTTAAACCTTTATCAGATATATGGTTTGCAAATACTTTCTCTCATTTCATTGGTTTGTTTTTCATTTTGCTGATGGTTTCATTTGCTGGGCAGAAACTTTTTAGTTTGAAGTCATCTTACCTATTTATTTTTGCTTTTGTTTCCTGTGCTTTTGATGTCATATCAAAGAGATAATTGATCAGACTAATCCCAAGGAGCTCTTTCCCTATGCTTTCTTCTAGAAGCTTTATAGTTTTGGATGTTACTTTTAAGTTTTTAATCCATCTCAAGTTATATTTTGTATATAGTATAAGCAAATAATTTTTAAAAATCCAAATTGAAAAAGAAGCTGAATTGTCTCTATTTTCAGATGATATGATGCTATATATAGAAAACCCTAAAGACTTCAGGAAAGAACTGTCAAAACTAATAAACAAATTCAATATAGTTGTAGGGTACAAAATCAACTCACAAACATTGATTGTGTTTCTTTATACTAACAATGAACTATATGGTATATGACCAAATGTGCTTAAATGATTCAATTTACAGTAGCTTCAAAAAGAATAAAGTACTTAGGAATAAATTTAAGCAAAGATGTGAGAAATCTACACTGAAAACTATAGAACATTGATGAAAAGATGGAAAAAGACATAAATCAATAGAAAAATATTCTGTTTTCATAGACTAAAAAAATCAATAATTTAAAAATGTTCATACTACCAAAAGTGATCTACAGATTCAGTGCAATCCCTATCAAAATTCTAGTGTCATTTTTCAAAGAAGTAGATAAGCAATTTTAAAATTTGTGTCAAACCACAAAATACCCAAATAGTCAAAACAATTTTGATAAAGAAGAGCAAGCTGAAACGCATTATACTCCATTATTTTGAACTATATGACAAGACTGTAGTAATTAAAACCATATGGTACTGGCATAAAAACAGACACATAAACCAATAGAATAGAAAAGAATAGAGAACCAAAAAGTATACCCAAATATATTTGTCTAACTCATCTTTGACAATGATGTGAATAATACGCAATGGGAAAAGAAAGTATTTTCAATAAATAGTGGTGGGAAAACTGGATATCCATATGCAAAATAATAAAATTAAACCCTTGTCTTACGTCATGTACACTAACTAACTGGTTTGCTTTTCCAGATACTTTTAAAATAAGAAATGAAAGGCAATTATCAGATAGAATAGAAGCTATTTAAAACTAGAATAAATCATCTTTTTGTAGTACTTAACCTCAGATATATTAGTACTAACATTTTATTTTATGTGTAGGCAAATCAAAGCCTTACACAGTATGCTTATTTTTTAAAAATACAAAATTATATTATTGAGAAATGTTTACATTGAGTTGAATAAGATAATTTAATTCAATTATGATTTTAATATAAATGAAAAATGTGAATTTCAAATATTTGTGTAAGCAAAATTAAAGACTTTTAGATTTTCTGAGTTTTTCCATAATATTAATACACTTTCTGCTGGAAATACATTATTATCAAAGACAAATTTACTGTGGCTCTTTAAAAATTCATTTTTGATAATTGTTTTTCTTAAGAAATTTATATTAAATTATAATACATGAATAATTTTAAATTCCAGTTATTTCAAAAAGCAGACATCAGCAATCAACTTCTAGTTTTAAAAGGTAAATATCATTATGAAATATTCAGAGTTTATTTGCTTACGAACAGTTAAAACATTAGCTATTTAGATCAGGAGTTGGCAAAAATTTTCTGCAAAGAGGATGATAGCAACTATCTTAAGTTTTATTAACCTCATGATCTCTGTTGCAAGCTACTATTTATTTCTACCATTGCAGTGTGAAAGTAACCAAACTTGATACATAAACAAATGAGTAGGAGTGTATTCTAATAAAATTCTATTTAATGATACAGCAATTTGAATTTCATATGAATTTTATGTGTCAGAAAATATTCTTTAAATTTTTTTCAACTACTCAAAATATAAAAAAAATTAGATTGAGAACCGTATAAAAACAAGCGAAAGCCAGATTTAGCCCATGGTTATAGCTTCCTGGCCCTTTATTTAGGTAACTTTTAGTTTCCATAGCAGGACATCCTCTATTGAGTGAAAAACAGCTAATGGGAATTAATATAAGATCATACAATTAATGATAAAGAATTATGTCTAATTCTAATTAAGTTATAATAAAAAATAAAGCAGTAGTATGACTAAAGTCCCAGTGCTAGCAACATCTCCTTAATCAAAAAACAAAAGCATAACAGTCAACTTCTATTTTTCAATGAAATAGTATGGGTAATGGAAATTCCTAGACCTTTTATATTTTTACCACAGCCATTCTACCTCTACCTGAAGACATTTTGAAGATTCTGTCAACATATGGAAAATTAACTAATTCAAGTACCATTTCTTGTCTATGGACACACCACCATGAATGCACTCAATCTCATCCCAAATACCATTTCTTATTCTCAACTTTCATGAAAATGCTAGTAAGTGATGCTATTAATAGATGGATAGTATAAAGAACAATAAAATTAAACACTTAGAAATATCTACTAGTAAGTCACTCAATTGGCCAAAATTGAACTAGGTATAAACATATCTGCAGCAATACATTAAAAATTTTGGAAACATTATGCAACAGATTTAGAAGGGCCTTTTATGCTGTGTGCTGGTCAAGAAGGACTAGATTTTGATGCAATATCAAAGAATCTCACAATCTCATTAACTTAAAGCAACAAAAGATAATGCTTCTTCATGTTACATGCTTATCACAGGTTGGCTTGGATCTGTGTTCTATATTGTTGTTTCTCTGGGACTCAGACTAAAAGAGAAGATACCATTCAGGATGTTTTGAGTCATTGCAATAAGGGTAAGGAGACTGTAAAGACATGCACTGCCTCTCGAAGCTTTCACTCAGAAGTAAAACACAGTATATCTTCTCACATTTCACTGGTTAAAGCTCGTCTAGTGGACATGGTTAATTCTGTGGGGCTGGAGACGTACAATCTCATTGTATGAATGGAATAAACAAGGAGGACCATAAATAAATAGCAAATATGAATAATGACTACTATAGTTTGCTCTTCTGGTTTACTCCTTTTTTCCCACAGAATATCATTACTACTGCTTTGGAGAGAAACACAAAAATCTCATCTGGTGACTGTGGAGCACAAAATCCAAGATCTATGAGTAAAGCTCAGTCATTCTTATGTCAGATCTAGATATGACTCTTTATCTGAAGATTTTTGAAATATAAAGAAAAATTATCTGCTTCCTGCATATACGTAATATACAATGGTCAAAGAGAGACAAGACACTCCAAATAAATACCTTACTAGGAAGGGGAGAAAACAGAAAACATATACATGCCAGCTGTTAAAGTTTTTCCTAGTAGTGATCTACATCAGTTCTGCTCATATTTCATTGGTCAAGCCAAGTCACATGGCTATACATAACTTAAGAAATTTGGGAAAATGCAATACTAACAAGACTCTGGAAAGAACAGAGTTTAGAATAGTGTAGAGCACTCATGGTTACTATAATTGGATACATAAGGATGTCTGAAATCACAATATCAAAGTAAAAAAAATATTGTTTTCTTCTATGCCTTGAAATGCAGTCTTCACTTGTCAAACCATGAGTACATTCAATCTTTTGATCAGACCACAGGGAGAGATTACAAATTTGCTTTATTATTTAAGGCCAGACAGAGGTGAGTTTTGAACATTTTTACACCATGTATTAGAAGGAGTATAGACAAGAGACTAAGTGCTGTGATAGTTACAACAAAGGAAATGTCAAGTAAGTTAAGATGCATCCTAAATTTATTTTTCATGTTTAGCAGAACATCATTTTTTCCTCTTCTTTGCTTAAGATATCTTGTTTCTTGCATGTCAGAGTTTTCAAACTTCATTAAGCATACAACTTCACTATGCATAAAAATTACCTTGTGTTTTTGTTATATATGCAGTTACTCAGTGTTACTCTTTATTAGGTCTGTGTTAGGTCTGAGGAATCTACACATGTAATAAGCGTTCCTGATTATTTTGAAGTAGGTGACCTTGGGAAACTTCATTTTTGAATGTATAAAATGGATAACAAGAGTCAAAATAACCCAGGATTTTCTAAACTATTTTGTAATGAAATCTATGTGAACAATATAATTTATATATCATATGCCTAAATAAGTATGATATAGAACATGGTACAATTCATAGTAAAATATACAATTCAGTCATGAGTAAAATTAATTACTTACTAAAAAAAAGATCAAATATTGAATCTGATATAACTGTTAAATCAAATATATCATCTTCCATATCAGATACATCATGCATCAAGTAATGTATATCATGTGCTGAATTATAAGTCCTGCATAAATCTGATACATCACCTCTTGAACCAGAAACACAACCTTCTGAGTTAGATGCATAACTTGCTGAAACTAATATACTATACGCTAAATCAAATTTACCACCCACTAACTTATGAGTATTGAAATGACTCTATTCTCAGGTTGCAAAGAACTAGTACATGCCATGCATCATTCTTATTTTAAATTTTACTTGAATAAGCCTCTAGAGACTTTCATTTTGTTTTGTCGTTTTAAAAGTTTGATGATTTTTTTTTTACTTGATGTATCTAAGGCTGCTAGTTACAAAAAGAAAAAAGAGAACTATCTCTGCAGGAATTATAAAATAAATAATGTGATAAATTAATATATTAATATATATGCAATATATATTTACCTAAGGGAATCTAAGTGAATACAATATTTACTGAGCTGTATATACTATTGCTTTTCTTGTGTTGTGCAAGTGCAGGAAAATGGTAGAAACTTGTCAGTTACTAGTTTAATGAAATCTATTTAAAGTAGTGATATTTTTGTGGTCTGTATCCTATAGGTGGGCTTGTGATTGGTTTAAAACTCAGACTGAGTGAAAGTGTTGCTATTATCTGATCAATATATTTACATTGATACTTTTTTATATTTAAGTAAATAAATAAAATATTTTAATTAATAAAACAATGCAGTAAGAAAGAGAAAAAAGAGGAATAAATTTCTAATGTGGTAAAAATCATAATCTTTTAAATAAATATTATTGTAAATTAAGGCATACTACATACAGTCAGAATATAATCTTTGCAATTGTACCTAATTACCTGTGTAAATCACACCTGCTGGTTTGCAATTATTTAAAATACTTAGGCTTAGCATGAATCTCAATATTATGCTGGGGTTATTTTGTTTGATCTTTGGTAATATATAAGAATAAATTGGCATATTTAAATAAAATGATTATAATAAGTATTTACCCAAACATATTATCTGCTATATAATTATTCTGTCACAGTCAATGTTTTATGATTTAAGTATTTTTATTTGAGAAGCATTTTAAAACACAATTTTAAACAAAAAAAATCAGCTTATAATGTTTCAAGTAAAATTATTTTACTGTCATGCTTTCTTTTTATTTTTGCTATAAATTTTATTTTTTCTAGAGAATAATAAAATAAGACATTCTAATTAAAACCACCAAAAATTTGATGGCTCAGAGATTACCACTGTCATTACTCATATGTTTCCTATACAAATGTGTACATTTAACTAATATTCTTGAAGTCAGTATAACAAACAAATCTGACGATGATTTGAAGCACTAAAATCTCTCATGTTTAGCTAGCTTAATTACTTCTCTTAGCAATTTTGTAATTGAAGACAGGAAAATCTGGTATTGTCTTTTCCATTTTATACATGAAGGAAAATAAAGAAATATTTTATGTTGCAATATTGACAATATTTTAAGTAGGCTCTTGATCTGTTTTTTTTTTTTAAGAAAAAACTTTTATATATGACTAAGGTATAAAAAGGCAAAATGAATTATGCCTTTTCTTCCAAGGCAAATTCTCCTCTTTCATTTATAAAATTTTCTGCTTTTTAAAAATATTCTATTTATTTTTATGTCTTTTTTATGAGTGCAATAATAATGACTTTTACCTCATTTTTCCCAAAATAATTTTATAGATCCAACTTAATGTTACCATAGCTCTATCTCACCTTCTAGAAATTTCCTTCTAGCATTGGGGTTCTCTGAAAGCCTCTTACAGTACTTGAGAAATGCATCACTTGGTCTATATCATGATTAGGAGAAAATAGAGGTGTGAGATATTAGGATCCAAATCACTAGTAAAAATATTCATCCACTCTTGTGAGGACCCCACCTTGCCCCAGGAATGGCAAGAGTAGGTAGTACATAATCTACTAAGATAGGAAATAAAGTACAGAGGAGGCCTGGTATGGAAAGACGTGAATTGATCAAACTGAAGACAAAGCAAAGTTGAATTCATACTGGCAATGGTCTTTCCCTGTTAATTTTTCTCCTGGAAGAAAATAACCTGTTTTGACTGAATCCATTTATTTTCTTGACCCATTATTTAACCTTCAAGGTTAACATGAAAATTGCACATCAGCTGGGTATTTAAATGTCCTTGAATTCTCAGAAGATAAAATACTACAGTATACCTAAACAAAATGATGGGTCAGTTAGGAAGGGCATTCAAATAAGAGTCAGAAAACTTGGTTCCCTATGCAGGACCCATAAATATATGGACTCAAGAATGTCATGTCACCTTCTGGGGCCTCATCTATTAAATAGAATTACACATCTATTCATCCCAAACATTGTAGCACGTTATAAATATTAATTACACAAGTTTTCATCCCAAACATTGTAGAATGCTATAAATATTATTTTCCATCAGGTAAAGACTTTGAACTTCTTAGATGGGAAGGGAAGAGATATATAAAAATAAGAACTGTGTTTAAAAGTTGCTTGGCAGGGAGGCCGAACTGAGCCCAGTGAGGAGCAGCGAGGGGATGCCCGACCGTGGGGTCTGTGGGCCTGCAGGGCCTGTGGGGTGGCCGGGTCTGATAGCCGCGACGGCAACCAGGAAGGTGAGCTCGCATCTGGAGACTGAGATAGAGCGCTGCCGCTTGAAGTGCCAGTGGGATCGGATCCCTGAGCTGGGCAAGCAGCTGTCGGCCAAGCTCATCACCAATGATGACATGGCTGAACTTTTCCTTGGGGAGTCTAAGCTGGAGCAGCACCTGAAGGAGCACCCCCTGAGGTAGGGGACCAGTCCCCGTGACCACAGGCCCCAGCTGACTGAGATCCGCAAGCACCTGATGGTTGCCCTGGATCAGGGAACCTTAAGTCAGAATTCCTTCAAGAATCCACTCTGATCATGGCCAAGTTGAACTACGTGGAAGGCAATTATAAGGAAACACTGAACATCTATACCCGGGTAGGCCTGGACGACCTGCTGCTGATGGTCACACCCCCCTACAGGCTGCACATGCTGGTGGAGGCCTATGCCATCAAAGGACTGTGTCTGGAGAAGCTACTGATCTCGTCTTTCACTAGTAACCTCCACGTGGACCGGAAGCAGGACTTCATCACCTGCTAGAGAAGGCAGGGCATATTGTGCTCCTGTACCTGCAGGAGATAGAAAGGGTGATACTCACTAATATTCAGAACAGAATCCCCAAGCCTGGCCCAGCTCCCCACAATCAAGAACTAGGCTTCTTCCTGGAAACAGGACTTCAGAAAGCCCATGTCCTCGATGTCAAAAACGGGAACTTGAGGGGCATCGGGAAGTTCCAGGAGCTTCTCATAGTGGTGGAGATGTGGACAACACAGAACCTGTGGATGACCATCACCAGGCAGCTGGCGGAGATCCTGCTGAGGGGCATGTGTGAGCAGAGCTACTGGAACCCCCTGGAGGACCCACCATGCCAGTACCCACTGGATGACCCTCTCTGGAAAGGCACAAACACAAAAACCTACAAGCTCCAGCGGAAGGCACGCGTCTACCTGGGAGAGAACATCTTCTGTTCTCAGGAGAACACCGAAGAGGCCCTGCTGCTGCTGATGATCAACGAGTCCATGGCCAACCAGGATGCTATGCTGAGCCGGATCCCTGAGCACAGGAGCAACCACCTCATCAGCCTGCAGAGCACATCTGTGGTCTACGGCCTGCTGACCATCGCTCTCGGGAGAAGAGGCCAGTACGAGATGCTGTCAGAGTACTTGGAGAGGGCCATGAAGTTTGCCTTTGAGGAGTTTCACTTGTGGTATCAGTTTGCCTTGCTCCTGTTGGCCGCTGGGATGTCTGCCTGGGCTGTGAAAGTGCTGAAGGAATGCATCTGCCTGAAGCCTGATGATGCCACGATCCCGCTGTTGAACACCAAGTTGTGCATGGGCTCCCTGTACTGGTTGGAAGAGGCTGAAAAGTTTGCCAAAACTGTCATTGATGTGGAGGAGGAAACATCAGAGTTCAAGGCCAAAGGCTACTTAGCCCTGGAGCTCACATACTGCCTGCAGGCCACAGATGCTTCCCTGCGAAGAATGCAAGAGGTCCTTCAGAGGAAGGCACTGCATGCATTTCAGAGGGCCCATAGTCTGTCACCTACGGACCAACAAGCAGCTTTCTACCTGGCTCTGCAGCTCGCCATCTCCAGACAGATCCCAGAGGCTCTAGGGTATGTCCTTCAAGCTCTGCAGCTCCAGGGCGATGATGCCAACTCCCTGCACCTCCTTGCCCTCCTGCTGTCAGCCCAGAAGCATTACCACGGCACCCTCAATATCATCGACATGACCCTCAGTGAGTATCCAGAATACTTTATACTCCTGTTTTCCAATGTGAAACTGGAGTCACTGTGCTGCAGCCCTGATGAGGCACCCGTCACCTGTAAGCACATGCTGCAGATCTGGAAGTCCTGCTACAACCTCGCCAATCCCAGTGACTCTGGCCGTGGGAGCAGCCTCCCGGACAGAACCAGACAGCTGAACACGGTCACTCTGCCAGACTTCAGTGACCCTGAGACAGGCTCTGTCCAGCCATGTCAGTGGCAGCCTCCTGAGTGGATCAGGCACTGTAGGAAGTGACCTTGTCTCTGCAGAGCAGCCCCCCAAGCAGGGCCCACTGCACCCCTGGATGACACTGGCACGGACCTGGCTCCACACAGCTGAGGTCTACATCAACATCGGGAAGCCTGTGGAGGCCACCGCCTGCACCCAGGAAGCTGCCAACCTCTTCCCGATGTCCCACAACATCCTCTACACGCGTGGTCAGGTCGCCGATCTCCGAGGGAACATCCACGAGGTGCGGCGGTGGTACGAGGAGGCCTTGTCCATCAGCCCCACCCACGTGAAGCCATGCAATGCCTGGCCCTGATCCTGCAACAGCTGGGCCGCTACAGCTTGGCAGAGAAGATCCTCCTGGATGCGGTGCAGGTGAACTCCATGGCCCGTGAGATCTGGAACCAGCTGGGCGAGGTCCTCCAGGCCCAGGGCAATGACACTTCTGCCACTGAGTGCTTCCTGATAGCCCTGGAGCCGGAAGCCAGCAGCCCCGCAGTGCCCATCACTATCATCTACCATGTGCTCTGAACAGGCCCCACTGCTGCATGGTCGGGTGCCCAGAGACGGATCTGCCCACTGAGCCAGGGGCAGGTGCACCCACCACAAGCCCTGACTTGCCACCCCACTACACATGGTCTTTGCTGAACCCACTGACGATATTCTAACTGGATTATGTGTTATATTTTGTTTTTGACATCTGAGTTTTAAGTAAAACGATTATGGAATTAATCAGCCAATGCAAAAGAATATATTCAGAATTAAAATTAAGTGGCAGCACAGATTATTTTTACCAGCACTGAAAAGAAAACCTCTGTCCTCACCCCCAGCCACCACCCCCCACCCGCTGTGACCCAGAAACCAAATGTGAATGTTGTCTCCCACCTCAGTGCTGGTCCATGCCAGGTTTTATTGTCAATAATTGTACAATGTGCTGAATCCTGTCCTCACTTAGAACAAAGCCTGAGTCCAAGAATATTTATATTTTGTAAGTATATGCCTGTTACAGGAGAAGGAAATGTGAGTTATTTACGTATAACTTTTTAAGGTGAATTCAGAGTTTATTTATCGACAGAAATATGTACAAAGAAGCTTCAAATGGTGTATTTACTGATATTCCTTATACATGACAGACATTTGACTACATGGAAAATGATGTTAATAATGAAATGATTTTAAATGGAAGAAATAGTTGCTTGGTAGAAAAGTGTAAAACAGCATCAAAAAGCTTCAGTTGAAAACCAAATTTTAATAAATTCTATTCTTCTATTTTTTAACGATTCTAAAATTACTATCCTTCATTTGGAATGAGAGGGAATATTGATTGAGGAACTGAAAAACTACCTGTGTGACTAGTGCTCAGAGAGAAAAGAAGTGTGTTATAAAAGACAAGGCTGAATAGATAAATTAAACAAGATCTTGAAAGTCATGTAAATAATATTGTTCTTTAACCAAAGACACAGCTGAAAGTCATTGAAAATTTTTGTTCAGAAAAATAAAGTGATCAGACTTGCGTTTTATGACGCTCGCTCTGTTTTGCATTGTGGAAAGTAGATTTGTGGTAAACAAGAACAGATAAAGTAAAATTAGAAAACTATTACAGTAGTTCAGGTAAGAGATGGAGAATTTGTCTTGGATTTTATCAGCGAAAATAAGTGTGTCAAGTAGTTTCTTTCAATCAAGGGAGTCAGAATGATGACATATAAGAGGACTACAAAGAGAGATATCAAATGTCAATGTTCTTGGATTAGTGTATGTAACTGGTTCATATGTATTCATTATGTCATAAATAAATTAAAAGAGAATGATATGTAGAACAATGGTGACATATTTTCATTAAGCAAATATTGTGACTAATTTTATACTAAGCAACTGATAACCCGTATGAAATAAGAAAGCACATACATACAAGTCTTTACCAAGTGAAAAATGGAAAAATAATTGATAGAAATATATCATAATATAATAGCAATTCAAAAAAACATAAATAAATTGTACTATTAATAAAACAAAAAGACATGCAGTTTAGGAAATAAAGTCCATATTGGTGTTGTTTATAAGTACACAGAACAATTGGACATAGAGAAGAGGGGATACCAAGCAATATAAACCAAATAAAGCTAGGGATAATGAGGGATTTAATATCTTAAAAGCATAGAATTTACAAATAAAAATAAACACAAGGGAGAAAAGAGGATGCTATATTATGGAAAGATAATCCATTGAACAATAAGATATATCTATTGTAAATATATACTCTTAACAATGCAAACTCTAAATATGTTAATTAAAAAGTATCAGAACTTCAGGGAACACTTATAAAAAATTTTAATTGGAGATTTTAACACACTTTTCTAGAGTACCTAAAAATAAAGCTGCCTAATATATACTCTAAGGGTGTGCACATATAAATTTACAAACAACAGAATATTATTTTCATTCACACACAGAACATTTAAAATAATAGACCACATGTTTTGTCATATAGAAAACCTCTGCAAATCCAAAAGACCAGTAAAATAAAATAGCACTGGAAATCAACAGTGATAAAAGAACAGTTTAAAATGACAAATTAGAAAATTAAATGATATATTCATAAAAACTCATAGTTTGTAAAGATAATTATGAGAAATCATAATAAAAATTTTTTTGAGTTAAGAGTCTCGGTTGCCCAGGCTGGAGTGCAGTGGCACACTCCCAGCCACCACAACCTCAACTTGCTGAGCTCTGACAATCCTTCCACCTCAGCCTTCCAGGTAGTTGGGACTACAGGCGTGTGCCACCAAGTCTGCTAATAAAATCTTTAAGTGAGTGATAAAGAAGACACTAATTATAAGAATTTGTAGGTCACAGACAAGAAAACATTTTAAAAATTGTACTGTTTGTAGTTTAGAAATAACAAGAATCATTTTGAAACTGCTTAAATTTCAGCTCAATATTTTGGAAAAATTGCATCCAACTAAAACCAAAGAAATTAATAGCATAAAAATGATAATAGGAGAAATAGTAGTACTACTAATAAAACATAGATACAACCTTTTATTTTAAAAGACCAATGAAATTGAGAGATCTCTTTTATAACTTTTAAATAAATCAGAAAAAAAGACAAAAGTAAAATCATAATAAAAAGAAAAATAAATAAAGATCCAACAGAAGTCTAATAAATAACCAAAGAACACATGTAAAAACTATAGCTCATCAATTTAAAAACCTAGATAAAATGAATATTTATTAAATTATATAAAATTGAAAAATTTGAAAATGAACTTGAGTGCACTTATAAGTATCCAAAAATAGAAAAAGTAGTCAAAACTTTTGTTCCCCAAATCCCAGGCACAAATGATTTTATAGGTGGGTTCTATCCAAACTTCCAGTGACAATTAATCTATATTTTTATGTGTTCTTGAAAATATTTTTTTAAAAATACTATTATTTCCCAGTTCTTTTGATGATACTATAGTTCCCCAATTCTTTTGATTATTTATTTAGGAATAAACAGATGTGGGCAATTGAAAATTAAAAATATATTGACCATGTAACTTTTGAAAGTAAATACAAAAACTACAAAATATAGCTACCAAATTCTACAACATATTAAAAAATACATTGTAATTAATTCTCAGAAATGCGAGGATATCTCTACAGCAAATCATTAACCAATGCTGAGTATGGCAGAATAACAAAATATACTGAGCCTGAATTTCCAACAAAGTTCAGCCACTATTCGATTACTAAAAAGACTATTATTGAAGAAAAAAATAAAGCCTCTATTTTGCTAATCCACTACATTTTTGTTGTTTGTTACAGAACTAAACCTGTATTTCAACAAACAGCCCCACTGTCTTTCAAATCCTTTTCCACCTGTCTTCATTGCCAGATGGCTGAAAAGTGATTCAGTACCCAAATCATTTGTGTTTGTTTCCTAGGCTCACACTTACTACCAACTATGTTGATTAGAATAATTAATCAGACTTTAAGATGGGAATTAGCATGCAGGAAGTGTATTGAGGAATTCTTCAATTGTAGTGAAGTGAGAAATCTAGGTTTGGATAGTGGGAGAAATCCAACACAATGCTCTCATAACTGAGTCCTTGGCTGAAAGTCAAGTAATATACTCCTCAGATAGAAGTTCTAGAGCTAGGATGGACCTTCAGGGTGGCTGCAATTGCAACAAAGGCCTGGGCTGTTGTATCCTTGCATTGAACAGTCATAGCCTGCAGGCTGCTTCCTTACAGACAGCATAACTTTGAGTGAGGTCATTTTCAATGGGCAATTGTAATTCTCTATGAGGAATGCAACTGTGTCTTGTCAGTAGACAATTCAAAAGCAGCTGGGCCATGGATGCAACAACCCTGAAGAGGGGATCTGAGCAGAGCACCATTATATTCACTATACTGCTCTATCATAATTAACAGTCTCCCGATTAACTATTTCCAACTATAAAATATCTTCTTTTGGGAGTAAAGAATTTAAAGTAAACCTGCAGAAGTTAATGGAGTCATTTGTGTTTTTTGTTTGTTTTTTGAGTCAGAGTCTCACTCTGTCTCCCAGAGTAGTGTACAATGGCATGTTCACAGCCACCACAGCCTCAACCTGCTGGGCTCAGACTATCCTTTCTCCTCATCCTTCCAAGCAGCTGGAACCACAGGCATCTGCCACCATGCCCAGCTAATTTTCTGATTTATTGTAGAGTCGAGGTCTCCCCATGTTGCTCAGGTTGATCTCGAACCCCTCCTTTTGCTCTGCCTCCTAAAGTGCTAGGATTACAGGCTTGAGCCACTGCACCTGACTTGTTTTAAAATACCTAAAAAGGTGATCAAATTCATTCATAATAAGATAAATACAGAGTAAATTACAATGAGGTAGTTTCAGAACTTGACAACACACTGCAATGAGTAATAATTATACTTTAATATTCTTTTGCTTAGTGGAAAAATATATAATTTCCATACAGAATCACTGCATTGCTCTGACAGTAATTCTTTTAAAAATGTGTTTTATAAATATATTTCTACATATGTGCAAACCAAAGCATACAAAAATAGGCATTGCTTTATTTTCATAATGCGTAAGACTGAAAATACTTCAAAAATTCCTTAATGGAATTTTTGGTTGAATAAATTATGATGAATCTAGTCAATGGGAAGATATACAGTCACAACAATTTAAGAAAGTAAGGAAATTATTTACTGGGATAGAAAAATAACTAAAGTAAATTATTAAGTACAAAAGTAAGATGCTGAAGGACTTACATAATATGAAACAATTTGAGGAAGGAAATATATGTTTATAAATATACAGACTATCTGAAAGGATACATAAGAAAATAATAATGAGTGTGAGAACAGTATCACCAGTTCTCAGCTTATGGCTGGGGGACAGATTTACATTTTAGTATTTAAAAGATTTATATATTATCTATTATATATAAATATGTAAAGAATTTGAAAGACTATATAATGTATCTCTAAAAATTTACATTGGAAGTACTGATAAATTTGCTACCATGTTATTATACAGGGTTCTTCAAAGAAGATGTAGAGGGAACACAGAGAAGCCATGACACCAAGGCTATTTTAGGAAGTAGCAGATTTATTAGCGCTGGCGTGACTCAGTGGGCTAACACTCTCAGGCTGAGCACCCCAGGGAGGGAGGAGAGGTGTCTTAGACCTTAGTTTAGGTAAGGGAGGGGGGTTGGGTTGAGTGATTATGCATCTTCTTGGAAATTCACAAGATTGTACTTAGCAAAATCAGATTTTTTAAAGAACAAATGGTCTGCAGGATATGGATAGCAAGCAGGAGCTGTAAGCCATGACTTCACGAAGAGTGAATTGGTTACTATTTTGCATCTCCAAGAAAACTGTTCTCGGCTATTTGGTTTTTTTCTTTTTCTTTTTTTTTTTTTTTTTTTTGAGTTGGAGTCTCACTCTGTCACCCAGACTGGAGTGCAGTGGCTGCTCCCGGCCACCGCAGCCTCGACCTGCTGTGCTCCGGCGATCCTTCTGCTTCAGCCTTCCAAGTAGCTGGAACTACAGGCGCACACTACCATGCCCGGCTAATTTTTTGATTTCTTGTAGAGATGAGGTCTTCCCTGCCCAGGTGGGGGATCTTGAACCCACGGGCTCAGGCAATCCACTCACCTCAGCCTCCCAAAGGTGCGGGATTACGGACTGAGCCACCGAACCCGGCTGATTGACTTTCAAAAGGAATACTTTTAACTGTTATCAGCCCCTCTCTTGTCACAAAAAAAAACAGAACCAAATACATATGTATGTGTGCATTTCCTCCTAATTGACTCAGGTTATTATGAAGGCCAAAAAGTCCCACAATCTACCATCTGCAGCCTGGAGAACCAGATCAACCAGTGGTTTAATTTAATCCCAGGGCCAGAGAACTAGGAGGTCCAGATTTGGAAGATAGATAGATATTTCAGCTCAAGAAAAAAAAAAAAAGCAAATTTGCACTTCGTTAGCCTTTTTGTTCTATTTGGGCCCTCAGCAAATTGGATGATGCCCAACCACATCATCTTTATTTAATTAACCAAGCTATTCTCTTTTGTAAACGCTCTCACAGACAAACACATAGAAATAATGTTTGCCAGGCTGGGTGCAGTGGCTTGCATCTGTAACCCCAGGCAGGAGGATTTCTAGAGGTCAGGATTTTGAGACCAGCCTGGGAAAAACAGTGATAACCTGTTAAAAATAAAGCAACTAGTGGAGCATGTGGCCTGTGCCTGTAGTTCTAGCTACCCAAGAGGCTGACGTAGGTGGATCATTTGAGCCCAGGAGTTCAAGGTTACAGTAAACTTTGATCATGACTCTTCACTCAAGCCTGGGCAACACAGCAAGCAATTGTATCTTAAAAAAAGAGAGAAGCCGGGCTCGGTGGCTCAGCCTGTAATCCCGCGCCTTTGGGAGGCTGAGGTGAGTGGATTGCCTGAGCCCGCAGGTTCGAGACCCGACTGGGCAGCGAGACCTCATCTCTACAATAAATCAAAAAATCAGCCAGGCGTGGTAGCGCATGCCTGTAATTCCGGCTACTGGGAAGGCTGAGGCGGAAGGATCGCCGGAGCCTAGCAGGTCGAGGCTGCGGTGGCCGGGAGCGGCCACTGCACTCCAGTCTGGGCGACAGAGTGAGACTCCAACTCAAAAAAAAAAAAAAAAAAAAAAGAGAGAGAGAGAAAGAAAGAAAAATTGTTTGCCAGCTATCTAGTTTTCCCTTAGCCGAGTCAAGTTAACAAAAAGTTAACCATCACAAGTCCACCTCTTATCATATTTAATCTCCAAAAAAAGAAAATAAGAAGATCATAATCCCACTTAACATGATGCAATGTCCTGTGTATAACCCAAAACACACTAATCTCATCCCCAGAAAAGGAGGTAAAGTCACTAAGTGAGTTTACTTTTCTCCTAACTTAAATATTAATGATTATTCTCATAACTTAGTTATTATAAGTTATAATTATAAATATAATTAATTATTATTCTCATAACTTAAATATTTTGATATAAATTAGCAATGCTTAAATACTAATAAAAATTTAATACATGCTATGTTACATGATAAGGGAATAAGACAGAGAAGAAAACACAGATATGTGCTTAACATATTTATATATACACAGAAACATTTTCATAACAAAATAAGAAGAAAGCATTCATGAGAAGGACAGTCCTCATTTTTGTTACTAGTCAAATAACTATAGCTAATATTTATAAGTACCTTCTTCTATTACCCATTCTGTATTTCCTTAGACTTCAGCAAGTACCTCAACTAATCATGGACCTTTGCCTGGTGGGGAGACCCAAAACTTTATTTCTGAAAGATCTGGGTCATTAGTAATCCTGCCTAAGTTGGATTGTTGTAGTTTTCCATTGAACTTCATCACAGGACATGGTAATACTAAGAGACACCCTAAGAGATCTCTTATACTCCAGGCATCATCTTTCTCACCTCCATTATTGAGTAGTAGTCCTATTTGTACTTGGTAATCAAGATCAATGACTTCAGCTAGCATAATAATTATCTGCTTTGCCTGTTGATTCAGAGGAATTAAGAGCCTGAAGTTTCTGAGCAAGTTTTACCTTCCAGTTCAATGGAATTGTTGTTTTGTCTCCTGGTGGAATCATTTCTCCCTCTGGCCAAGAATTCTAGGCCAGAAGAGAATAAAATCATGGAAACAAAAAGCACAAGTTTTGCTAGTGAGTTGCTGGGGGTAATAGTAAGTGGTACCACTTTACCAGGTAAGTCATCTGGTTTTAGGCTTTTTTTTTTTGTTACTGGAAGTTTGTTGATTGTTTTTGTTTTGTTTTGTTTATTGATTTATTCTATATATGCACTGACCAAAAAGCTACAGTCATTCACAAGTCTTTAGTTTCTCTGAGACTTTTACACACCATGGTGCCCACCACTGCTTTCAATACCCTCCAACCTGATGTTCAAGCTATTTCACTGTTGCTATCAGTGCTCCAGTCAAGGTAAGACAGAAACGATTACCCTGAGCAACTCTAAGACAAACCAAGTCATTGCAAGCAAGTTCCAATGTTTACCATCTGCTGAGAGAAACCAAGAATTGGGGAGGTTTTTCCTAAGTATGCAAAATCACACTAGAAGAAAGGGGAGTCATGGGCAAACAAGTATGCAAAAAAACGTGCTGTCATTTTGAATGGTTTTTTGTTGTTGTTATTGGTTTTGTTTTGTTTGTTTTTTGTTTGAGTGCTTGCTTGGTTGCCGCAGCAATTTAATTGGTTTCTAGAATTTCCATAAAGTTACTTTGGCTTATATGTTGTTGTGTACTTTGTGTTTCCATGGTGCAGTGAGCATCTGAACCCTCCTAGTTCGCTATCTTTCTGACATCATTCACTTGTGCTTGTTTTCTTGTTATAAAAAGGATACAATGATAGAAGTTATTGTCTGTGTTTTGCTTTTTAAATTCAAAATTATATCTCTACAATTTATCATTGTTGTAAGATGTAGTTCCTTAATTGTCACAGTTGGATAATATTCTTTAGGGTGAATAATTTTGCTATTTCAAAATTTGTTCTGTACACATCGTATTCTAGAAATGTCTAAGTAATATCTACTAGGGCAACTTTTTATGTTATAAATACTTTATAATGGAATTGCTGAGTCAGAATATTGTTAATGTCCAACTTTAGAAGATAGTGACCGATTATTTGCCAAAATAAATTTGCTCATTTGAACTCTTACCAACAATATATAATATGGAAGGTGTCATGGATACACATCCTTGCTATCATTATTTTTTGCTAAATTAGTGAACGTAAAATGATATCACTTTGTAGTCTTAATATACATTTATTTGATTAATAGTAAAATCGATCACACTTTTAAAAATCACATTTAAATCTGGTCTATTGCTTTATCCTCTGTTTATGTCTTTGATTTAGTTGTAAAATAAGCATCCCTTAATGTCAGTAATTTGTTCCTTCATATCAGATGTTCTGCATGAAAATGTTAAATAAAAGCCATTCTTTAAAATCAGAAGTTTTTCAGTTAACTACAAATCAATTCAAAACCCAAATTAAATATAATAAAATATCTATTTATGGGTAAAAGTCTATTTTGTTAGGATGTAAAATGTTTTAGATGTCATTCCCCTTTTATCAAACAATTAATGTAGTTTTCAGCAACTGTTGCTAAACATTGTCCATTTCAGTGATAAAAATACCCTCTAGCATTCCACCAGGTGTCTTTAGAATGGAATTTAAAATTTTCTGTGTGTGTCATTCTGTTAAAAATATTGTATGCAGGCACATTAATGCAAGTTTTTCTATATATGCGTTGGCTAAAAATATTATACAGATACACATATTTTAAATGCTAAAAAGTTTTAGTGTTAAAAAAACTAGATATATTATTTTAGAAAATGTTGACTAGAAAGATTCTACAAGCTATTCTCTCTTTTTCATAATAGTTTTGAAATCTTTTTCCAGATTCTTTAAAACATATGATATAATTGTATTTCATTTTAGTTGACATCTTTTCATTGTGACTGCTTTCAACATCTTATCTTTATACTTCTATAGCTTCACTACAATTATTTTAGAAAAAAATAGTTTTTTTCTGTATCTACTTTTTCTTTTCATTCTGAGGATTAAGCCATTTATTCAACAAACATTTATTAATAAACATTATGTATCTAATTTATGCCAGAGTTCTACATGCTTGAAATATGTTAATAAACAAACAGGAAAAAACCTCTTTGCTCTTTTGGAGCTTAAGTTCTTCATCTATTTTATAATTTCTGAAACATTCTCAGCTGTAGTATCTTCATATGTTAGCTTGTATTCATTCCCTCTGTTTTTTTTTTTTTGAGACTCTGACTAGATATATTTTAAACCTTTTCATTTTGTCTTCCACATGCATTATCCTCTCATATATTTCAATTTTTTGACTATTTGTACCTTATTTTATGTCTTAAGACTTATTTTTCATTTCACTGTATTTTGTCAACTTTTTAATAGATCTTTTGGGTTTGGTATTTTTAGATGATTGTATTTATTGTTATTTTATTTGTATAAAATTTGCATGAGACACATGTATAAATTTAAATTTTCTATTCAGACGAGTTTTGACATTTGTATAGACCTGTGCAACCCCTTCCAAAGGTTCCCAAGGTAGAACATTTTCATGCCTCAGAAAGTTTTGTTACATGTCTTTCCAGTTAAGTTGCCCCAAGAAGTATTACCATAGATTAGTCTTAACAATTACCATACTTCACATAAATAGAATAATACAGTGTGTATTTGACAAAGGAGAGTTTTGAAGTGGTAAATATACTTCAGATGTGGTGGGATATAAATATTTTATAATCCAAGGGTAGAATATGACAAATTTAAAATGTCATTTTTAAGACTGTGATACATTTTCACAACTTTTATCATGAAATGAAGTCGTCTATACCTCTGTTTCAACATGGTCTGGTCCTGCAACTTACTTGACCAATGAATTGAAGCAAGAGAAATGGCACATTTTCAGAAGCCAAGTAATAAGGACCTTTGATGGTTACAGTTCCAATAATTATCATTCTAGTTTGATCTTGTTTGGTGAAGATGACAAAGGATATGATTTTGTGAGATTTGAAAAATTGAAGATAGGCAATTGTCATTTCTTAACATACACATTTCTTCTAGCTCCTCTATTAAACATTAATCTAGATGTTATTATGAAGGGATATTCTTCAGATGCAATTGATATCTCTAATCTGTTGACTTTAAATTTATCAAAAGAGAGATTTTCCTGGATGGAGCCGACTTCATCAGTTTGAAATCTTTTAAAAGTGGCCATAGACCTCCTGTATGTGAGAAATTTTAGACACTGAGTCTGCAATTTTCTTCCTCCCCCTAAATTTTCCTTTTTGACTGCCACCTGTGAACAAAATGTTTCAGCCCACATCTAGATACATTTCTATCCTCAGTGTGATCTTTCCTGCTTGACTGCCTGGTCAATAGACTTCAGACTTGCTTAGTCAATTTCCACAATGGCATAAAGATTATCTGTAATAAATAAATGTATATGTACATATAATCGACCACTTT
Source organism: Cephalopachus bancanus (assembly GCA_027257055.1). Classification (NCBI taxonomy): domain Eukaryota; kingdom Metazoa; phylum Chordata; class Mammalia; order Primates; family Tarsiidae; genus Cephalopachus; species Cephalopachus bancanus. The sequence goes on from JAPVLO010000862.1 coordinate 156,093, forward strand.
TATTTTTCTAGTTAGTAAAGAATTTAGGTAGCAATGATAGCTAATACAGATTTTGGAATCCTTAGTGGGATGCTGCTGTATGTAAAAATACTGAAACATCTTTGAACAGTGCAATGGGGCATTATATAAAAAGCTTAAATTACCCTTGACCATTAGAAATTTGGATTTAAAGGATGCTATTTTTTATAGGCTCAAAAAGTAGGGAGAAACGTGTTAATGGAAACTTGAGAAAGAAGGATCATTGTTTTATAGTTGCAGTTATGTTAAAATAAAATTTAAGTGATAAATTTAGATATTTAGGCGAGGGGATTTTCAAACATGGTTTTTCTTGTTGCTAATGGTAACGTGTGAGAGAAAAAGAATTAATTGGGAGAAGAAGTGTTATATAAAAAGGAAGTAATACTTGACAATTTTGGAAATTCTTTTCCTACCAAAGTGGCAAAAGACACTAAATTAAGAGATTCAATTTTCAAAAGGTGTGATCTAGAGAAAAGTCTGAGGACTCTACAACTCTTTCCTGAAACCCCAGAAAGATAAAAACATCAGAGTATCAGTAACAAAAAGAATCTTTGAAGAGATTAAGGGTGTGCCTCATAGCCCTCACAACCAAATCAGAGGACCACTTGGAAGTTTGAGGGCATTATTCCTCATCCAATTTAGCAGGACCCAGAATTAGATAATCGATAATCTTGAAAAGATCAGTGAGTTTGTTTTTCATCTAATGGAACGGATCTTTATGAAATACATGAAAGGTTCGCAAGATACTTGAGTTTTGTTTTTTGTTTTTTGTTTTAGCGGAAACACTGCCAGCTTGGACTAAAAAAGAGGCAGAGTACTGCAAATAAAAGGTGTCTCTTGGACATCTAAAATTCTACTAGCAAGAAGCAGACTGAATGGCAAACACATGCTACTTTTCATGAATAAGGAAGAATGATTCAGATGACAGAAACAAAAAACCCAGCGTGCTAAGAAACACAAGGGATTATTCTTGCTATTGGAAACCTGATCAAGGAACTCTAACTAGAGTTTGCCTGTCTGGATTTTATAACTTCTATAAGCCAGTGACTCATTTTCACCTTCCATTTCCTCCCTCATTAGAACTGGGATGTCTATAGCCATTATTTTGTACCTGTCCTACCATTGTATGTTGGATGTTATATTAGTTTTGGCTATCTCACATGATTATAAATGCTGAGAAGTCCAAGGTATGCAGCTGGCACAAACTGGAGATCCAGGAGAGTTGATAGCACAGCTCCAGTCTGAGCTCAAAGACCTAAGAGCCAAGAGAACTGATGATGTAAGTTCCAGTCTGAGTTCAAGTTCGAAGGTAAAAGAAGACCTGTGTCCTAGCATGAAGACATTCAGGCAGAGATAAATAATTTTGGTTTTTTACTCAGCTTTTTATTCTATTCAGGACTTCAGTCAATCAGATGGTGCTCACCAACACTGGGAGGGCAATCTGCTTTACTCAGTCTACTGATTCAAATGTTGATATCATCCAGAAACACTCTCACAATCACACTCATGCATAATTTTTAGTCAAATACCTGAGCACCCCATGGGCCAGCCAAATCAATACACAAAATTAAACATCACAGGTGTATTGCAGGCAGATATTTTGTCTCTTTACTTTTCCAAGTCCACAAGGTGGAGAGGCATTTTGCTTCAGAAGAAAAATGAGTTAAATCTATGAGCCTCACCTGTACCTGGCCCTAATTTAGATGATGATATTTTGAAATTTGATCTGATGCTGCAATGGTATGAGACTTTTGGTGATATTGAAATGGAGTGAATATATTTTAAATGTGAGAGAGACATAGAACATTGGGAACCAGAGGGTGAACTTTAGTGAGCACTTCCTAAGGAGACTGTACCCATCCAGTGATTCATGCCCTTTATAATCCCCTCCCATGAAGTGTGGCAAAACCTCTGGTTTGCATCTAGCCAATAGAATATAGCAAAGGTGATGTGGTAGTCACTCTCATGATTATGTTGTATAAGACTGTGTTAGCTGAGTGGAAAGATTCTCCTGCTGGTTTTGTAGTATAGAATTAGTTTGGTGCATAGCAACATATTACTGATATTTAGGTATATATAGATACAGATACTATTTTTAAAGTATTTTGCATTTATCTAAATAGGTAATCTTTCCAGATTTCTTTCTGATGATCTGGAATTACATCTGTTCCCTTCTGGTATCTTTAGCCTGAAAAACTTTTTTTTAGCATTTCCTATAGGGCAGATCAGCTAGAGAAACATTGTTTTACATTTCATCTGTCTCAAAATGCCTTGAGTTTCTCTTTCATTTTATAAAAATGAACTGCATTAAAGTATAAGTATTATATAATAAATTGCCATATTTAATTTATAGTTCAATGATTGAGACATATGTGTACAACCATATAATGTATTCTCATAATCAAATTATACTTTTTTTATCATCCCAAAAGTTTCTCATAAAACTATTACCAGGATATGTGTTCCCTATCCCAGAAAGTAGGTGATACTGATATTTTTTTTTTTTTTAAGACACTAGACTAGAGTCATCTATCCTAGAGTTTCATAGAAATAAAATTCTACAGCAGATTCCCTTTTGTGCTTGGCCCATAATAGTGACCCTGAGCATTATAGATGTTGTTGTGTGTTATCCAAAGTTTATTAATTTTTACTATGGTGTAATGTTAATTTTTGTGAATAGCCACAATTTGTTTCTCTACTCTCTTATTGATGAATGTTTGGGTAGTCTGTACCTTTATTTATAAAAAAATCTACTGTTAACATTTGTGAACAAGTTCATTTGAGGAGAGGACATATATTTAATATATCGTCAATAAGTACTTAAGAATGAAATTGCTTGATCATAAGTAAGTAGATGTTTAAACTAAAACGTCATTAAATCATTCTCCAAAATAGTTGCATTATCTTATATGTCCACCAGCATTATTATGAGGCCCAGTTGATATGTTTCCTTGGCAACATAGGGTATTATCTAGCATTTTTAAATTTTAGCTGTCCTAATGACTGCATAGTTTCATCTTATTTTAGTTGTAATTTATATTTTTCTGATAACTAATAATGTTGATCATTGTGGCATGCAGAATAATAATCTTCAAAAAATGTTCACATCTTAATCCCCAGAACATATGAATGTGTTAACTTACATAGCAAAAGAGATCATGGGGGGAAGATGGCGGCCGAGCCAGTGGATCTATACAAGTCCCAGTGTGAGTGAGTGAGTGTATGAAAAATTGTGTGTATGTGCTGGTGAGTGAGTGGGTGTGTGAGTGGCTGACTGAGTGAGGGCTAGGGAGCTAGTCACCAAGGCTCTTCTGCTGTGGTGGCTGGTGCTGCAGCTGCTTGGCTTGGACCCTGGTGATTCCTGGGATGTAGAAGTTGAGCACTACTTTTTTTAAGTCAACAAAACCCTTCTTGGGAAGAAAATGCTGGGAGAGACTAAGTGGAGACTCGTGAGCAAGTGGCCAGGGTCCACCTGGTGAAGCAGCTGGTGCAGCAGTTTCTCTGCTTGGTTCCTAACACTTCCTAGGTCACAGAAGCTGAGCACCATTTTTTTTTAATTGACAAAAGTTTTCCTGCAAAGAAGCAGCAGGGAGTGACTACCAACTTCAGGCTCTGCCTCACCACTGCAGCAGGAGAGACTGCTGGCTCCAGGTTTTGCCTCACCACTTCAGAGCCAGCTAGTTTTGGGGTGTGGGTGTATGTCTGTGTGTGTGTTTGTTCAATTGTTTTTTGCTTTAGTTTCTGCTTTCATTGTTCTGTGTATTTTCTTTTTTTAAAAATTCTTGTCCATCTTATTTCATTCTATTTTTCTCTGTGCTCCTCATTGTCACTGTATCTTGGACTCAGGGGGTACACACATGTACCCATTGCATCATCATTTAGAGTGGTGGTGGGGAGTGGGTCTCAGGGAATACATACCACAATTAGAGAACACTGTAATTTGCAAGTAGTTTATGAATCCTAGCTTCCCATTCCCTACCTTATTTGATTTTCAAAAATACAAGAGACAGCAAAGTTTCCCACCCCCAGTTCTATTCCAAAATAAAACAAATCCAGAGCCCAGATCAGGGAAGAATAGAGGACTGAGCAAATATCAGAAGGGAAAGTCTCTACAACTGACACTGAATAACAGAACTAAAGAGAAAAGCAAGAGATCTGTCACAAATGAAGAATAACCAAAGGAAAACCATGTGTAATTTCAAGTGTAATAAAGAGAAAACTCCTGAAAAATCAGACCTTGGAGCACAAACAATGGAAGTCACAAACGAGTGGCCCCAGAATACAACAGGCATTAAAGAATGAATGGAAGAGTGAATAAGACTCAAGAAAGACAAGATACAACACTGGAAGAACTTGTAACAGAGATTTTGGCAATAAAAAAAATTCATTCAGGGAATAAATAACAAGTTGTCAAGCTTGGAAAGCCCAATAAATCTTGCCAAAGAAAGACTTTCAGAATTTGAAGACCAGAACATGTAATTAACCTGACCTGTAAAAAACATAGAAAGAGAACTCAGAAAGAAATAACAAAGCCTACAAGATATGTGTGATTATATCAAGAGGCCAGATCTATGCCTGATTGTTATCCCAGAAGAAGAAAGGGAAATAGAGAACATCTTGGGGCAAGTATTCCAGGAAGTAATCTATTTCTTTTTTTTTGAGTTGGAGTCTCACTGTTGCTCAGACTGGAGTGCAGTGGCCGCTCCCGGCCACCGCAGCCTCGGCCTGCTGGGCTCCAGTGATCCTTCCGCCTCAGCCTTCCAAGCAGCCGGAATTACAGGCATGCTCTATCACACCCAGCTGATTTTTTGATTTTATTGTAGAGATGAGATCTCGCTGCCCAGGCGGGTCTCGAACCCGTGGGCTCAGGCAATCCACTCACCTCAGCCTCCCAAAGGCGCGGGATTACAGACTGAGCCACCGAGCCCGGCATCCAGGAAGTAATCTTTAAAACAACTTTGCCCATATCATTAAAAAAGTGAACAGCCAAACACAAGGGATACAGAGAACTCCCACAAGACATCACATGAGAAGACCAATCCCTAGACACAAAGTAGGAATAAAGGAAAAAAATCCTAAAGGCAGCAAGAGAGAAAGGTCAGACTACCTACTGGGGAAAATCAATCAGAATAGCAGCAGACCTATCAGCAGAAACACTACAAGCAAGAAGGGACTGGAGTTCAATATTCAAAGTCCTCAAAGATAAACAATTTCAACCACAAATTTCCTACCCAGTCAAGCTCTGCTTCATCAGTGATGTAGAACTAAAATCTTTCCCAGACATCCTATTCCTGAGAGATTATGCAGCTTCCAGACCAGTTCTACAGAAGACACTTGAAAAATTATTAAACACAGAAGAAAGAAAAAAAAAGAATGACCACACACTTCCCAAACGAACAGCAGAGCACAGAATCAACAGATAATACAGTGCAACAACAAATTTGAAAACACACACAAGCATCAACCACAAAGTCAAAAGAAAACAAGTAAACAAATGACTAAAAAAGAGATCATAGAGACTTATTAAGGTTTAATGTCTTTCAGATGAGTTTATGCCTGATTAGCTTTGTGGGTCCAACTTAATTACATGAGTCTTTAAAAATGGAGAATGTTTTCTAGTTGATGCAATGGTCGAGGAAAATATGGTCAGAAAGATGCAATTATGCTACTTTGAAGATGGAGGAAGGGGGCCATAAACCAAGGAATGTTGGAGTTCTTCAGGAATTAAAATAGGAACAAAAACTAATTCTTCTTGAGATCTTCCAGAAAACAATCCACTCTGTTTTGTTTTGTTTTGTTTTGGAGTCTCACTCTGTCGCCCAGACTGGAGTGCACTGGTCACTCCCGGCCACCGCAGCCTGTACCTGCTGGGCTCCGGCGATCCTTCCGCCTCAGCCTTCCAAGTAGCCAGAATTGCAGGAATGCGCTACCACTCCTGGCTGATTTTTTGATTTATTGCAGAGATGAGGTCTCGCCGCCCAAACAATCCACTCTTATACACATCTCAATTTTAGCACAGATAAAGCCATGTCAATTTCTATCCTACATAACTGTGAGACAATAAATTTTCTTGCATTAAGCCATTAGGTTTCTGGTAATTTGGTATAGTAAATAGAAAATTAATGCAAGCATATTTTATTTTGCTTGCCTTCCAATTTTTTCTTTTGGTCAAATGTCTGCTCAAATATTTCATTAAAATATTGGTTTGTTTAAATTTTTTATAACTGAATTGCAGAAATTGTTTATAATTTCTGAATCAGTCTTTTATCAAATATATTACATTTATTTTCTATTGCTGTATAACAAGATATTACAAATGTAGCAACTTAAATCAACACAAATGTATTTTCTTACAACACAAACTTATTAGCTTATAATGGGCCAGGAATCTGCGAATGACTTAAATGGGTTCTACTGATCAAGGTTGTAATCAAGATGGTGGATGGAACTGTGATTCTCATCTGAGGTTTGTGTTCTCTTCCAAGCTCATGTATTGTTCAAGTAATCCATTTTCTTGCTGCTGTAGGACTAAAACCCTAGTTTTCTTGCTATGAACTATTCTCTGTGCCTAGATAGCACCCACAGTTTCTTGCTATATGACACATATAAGTAATTTTAAATACATATGCTTGTTTTCTTCCAGACCAGCAGGTGCACATGTGCTGCTGCTGGTTTTTGTTTCTTGTTAAGCCAGACCCACCTGATATAGTTCTTTTTGTTGTTGTTGGTTAACTCAAATTTAACTGATTAGCAACACAGTCATAGGAATGATACCCCATTTTATTTGCTTGCCTTTCTCATACTTAAAAAGAGGCAATAATATAAAATGTGTACAACAGTGGGTAGGAAGGCATGTTAGAATTCTACCTATCACTCATATGTATTTTAAAAACCCTCCCAAACTGTGACTTCCCTTTTCATTTTAAAATTGTGTCTTACTAAGTGATTTGTAATTTTTGTAGCATTCATCAATTTTTTTATTTATGAGTTTTTTCTAATCTATAAAATCTTTACCTATCCAATATCAAAAATTTTTTTCTCCTAGAAAATTCAGATTGTTAACATTTAATTTAGATCTATTAATTATTTCAAATTGACTTTTTCTATGTGGTGTGAGGCAATAATTAAGGTACATTTAAAAATATGATTAATCAGTTTATTCAAATTAATCAATCTTAAATCTGCTTGCCCTGTCTTACCTCTTTCTTCCCATGGAAACCATAACAAAAACTTGCTAATGTTTTCCTCCATTCTTTCTGCTTCCTGACTGAGTCTGGTGCTTCCTATTGTGGCTACCCTGTGATGTGGCACGTCCCATTCTCTTGGAAACTGTAAGTTGCAAACTATCTTTTCTTTTCTTTTTTTTTTTTTTGAGTTGGAGTCTCACTCTGTCACCCAGATTGGAATGCAATGGCTGCTCCTGGCCACCACAGCCTGGATCTGCTGGGCTCCGGTGATCCTTTCGCCTCAGCCTTACGAGTAGCCGGAATTACAGGCGCGCACTACCACGCCGGCTGATTTTTTGATTTATTGTAGAGATGAGGTCTCACTTCCCAGGCGGGTCTCGAATCCACGGGCTCAGGCAATCCACTCACCTCAGCCTCCCAAAGGCGCGGGATTACAGGCTGAGCCACCGAGCCCGGCTCAAACTATCTTTTCAATGGCAGATAATAGTAGTCTCCTGATCTGTTGACCTCACTATACTTGCATAATAATAAACCTACATTTAAAAATAACATGTCATAATACATTTGTCAAAGCCCATAAACTGCCAATACAGAGTACACTCTAGTGCATATACTTTAGTTAATAATATTGTGTCAATATTGGCTGAGTCAGTTGTAATAAATATATTACCCAAATACAGAATGTAAATAATAGGGAAAAATGGGAATGAGGATGAGGATGTATATGGGAATCCTCTGTGCTTTTCCACTCATTTTTTTCTGTAAAACTAAAATGGCACTAAAAATAAAGGCTATTAATTTTAAAAATTATATTCAATTGATAGATATGTCTATTCTTAAGTTAATAACAGTTTTGATTATGGTCAATTTATAATAAACCTTGGAATTAGTTATTCCAAATTTTCTACATTTGTTCTTCTTTTTTCAAAATTGCTTTGTCTCTTCTTGCTTTTCTGAATCAAATTTTAGTATTAGCTTGCCTTTTTAAAATTCCATTTAAAAATTTGGTTAAGATTGTATCACATATATAGTTTAACATGGAAATAATACACATTGTAAAAAAATTCATTTTCCATTGATAAACACAACACAACTTTTCATATGTATATGTTCCTTCACTTCTTGGAATTTATTTAGATTGATTTGTTTCCTCAGCAATCTCATGGGTCAAAAAAGTAAGACTTTTATTTTGTAGCTTATCTGGATTTTTCTTATTGTTTTTTGGAACTTAAAGTCTTTTAACTTTTTACACAGTGACAGGAGTAGAAGAATCTGTTGAGTTCAAAATTTCAAAAAATACATGGGTGCTTGCATGTGTATATACACACATTTCTACAATTTTCATTTGACTTTTTTTAATATTACAGTGTTTTTTATAGTCTTGTCTTGCTTCTCTCTTTTTCTGAATCCACATATTAACATTTAATAAACTTTTTGCAATCTGTTTCTAACAACTCCAGTTAAGTCTTAGGTATGTAAATCCCTTGTTATTGTTTTATTTACTGCTGACTCTTCTGTCAGTCAGTTCATTTTTTTCATTGTTTAGTAATCTGTAGTAGTAAATTCATGTATCTGATCTTTATGTGTGGTAATATAAAAACCTGTATAGCGCATGTTTTGATTGGAAATTACCTTTGCCTGTGTCAAGGGATGCTAATGACTTCAGACTCTTTTAAACTCTTTCCAATTTCCTTGATAAAATGTTATAGTCTCAGATTTTGTCTCTCTTCTCTGAAATTTTTTCATGTCTTAATCTTTAGACTGTGGTGCTGAATTTGACAGTTGCTTTTAGAGTAACTGCTTTTTTTCCTTTCAGCGGTTGTTCAGAATTCCTGCTCTAGTTTCATTTCAAGCTTATTAGTTTTTCGTAGTTGTTAGGGGGTGATGGTGGTGCTTGGAGAGTTCTTTTTTCTTCTGCTAGTATAGAAATGTACTGAGATGTGTATTTTATAAACATTTCTTCAGTTTTATAGTGGATGGTGTTTTGAAGCAGCTATTCTGTCTTACTCCTCAGCAATACATTATTTACCACTCTCCGGAAGAACTCAAAGTCTCTTGTCTATAAGATTATAAGACTCTTGGTGACTTATTATACTTAGTCTGTTTTCTGTTGCCTGTAACAGAACCTTTGAAAGTGAGTGATTTATAAAGAAAAAAAGTTATTACAGTTATGGAGGCTGTGAAGTCCAAGGTCAAGGAATCACATCTGGTGAGTTTTCTTGCTGGTGAAGAGTCCCAAGGCGGCACAGGGTATCATGATGAAGGGACTGGGTATGCTAGCTCAGATCTCTTTTCCTCTTCTTATAAAGCCACCAATCCCATTTTCATGATAACCCATTAATCTATTAATCCACTAATTCATGAATTAATTAATCTATTTATAAAGGCAGGGCTCTCATTATTCAATCACCTTTTAAAAACCAAACCTCTTAATACTGCCACATTGGGGATAAAATTTCAACAAGAATTTTGGAGGGAACAACTTTAAACCATAGTACCTAGTATTTCATTGGTTCCTCAGATACACAAATATATTAAATCTTCATCATAATCTTTGAAATATATATATAAAGTACATTATGTGATGAATTTTATTAAAAATGATTTGTAAGTCACCATATTACACACGATCATTGCCAACTTCTAAAATTAAAATGTCACAGAAATAGTTTGCTTACAGCTTTCCCCCCAATTTTAGGAATATAAAATACAATGAATAAAAGCAGAATGAACCATAATTGTACTTTAATTATAAATGTACTGAATTTGATACAAATCTTTTTGAATAAAAAAAAGAATATAATATATAATGTATGGAAAAATTTAAAAGGTTCTCTCTATATATGTGTGTCTTATTGAAATAAAATGTAATTTTATTAGAATGTATATTTCTGTAGTGTTGCATGATTAACATACATCTCTATTATATCAGAAAATTTGTCATTATAAATACCTCTATTGGCTCAATCTGGTGCAAAGATATGGAAAATGCAACTCAAATGGGATTTGAAGATCCTAAACACAAGATACAGCATATTCCTTCATCCATGCTCTCTGCTGATTTCTTTTTTATGTCTAGTTACTCTCTAGAGTCTTCTTCTACAAGAATTGTTACTATTCCTCACATGAATTTCTTTTTCTGAAAGAGACAATTCATATTGGAATTTATAGAAACTAATGATTTCTGCAATGGTTCTTTCTACTCATTTCACACTTTGAAGAAATCGAAATTGATAAATTATTTAAAGAAAAAGAAGCATTGCTTGCTATTAGGAGTCCCCAACTTCATACATCTCCTCTTTCTGGCAATATAACTTGACATCAAAATAATTTTCCATTAGCTAAGGCTGTATTTCTTTGAAAAGTCTTCAGGGAAGTTTTAAGATATTATGAATTCTGCAAATATGACACAAGTTATAGAAAAAAGTAAACTATAATTTTACTAATGTGGAGTACTCAGTGAGACTAAACATCTAAAAATAAAATCATTAGGAATGGTTGAGACATGATTCTAATACAATGAGGATAGATAAATAGATTGTATTATTTTTGCAGAAATATTTCAGTGCCATGAAATGATGCAATTACGAATTTGTAAATAATTTATTGAAATAATTAGAAATGTGAATAAATATGAATTATTGCCAAATAGAGTTGCATTTTCTGGAAAAATGTAAATAAGCACACTTAAGCACTGAAATAAAAAATGTATAGTATGACATTTTAAGCCTATTTTAAGAACATATAATGTCATGTTGAACATATACCTACTAATAAATTGAAAAGTGAACACTTTTTCAAGAATGTGGACAGTTTGGACATAAGATATGATAAATCTCGTTTCCCACAGATTTTCTAGTTAAGAAATAGTATTATGTGGATAAAAGTCTTATTTTTACAAATCCACTTCTCTCCTGGAGCAGAACTGAGGTTTGGGACAGAAGCCTTGATTTGAAAACCAGCAATTGATTTGTCTCAAAAACACACTGGAAAGAATACTGTAACTTGACATTAGGGACTATTATTTTGCCCAAAAGAGAAATAAGTTGTAGAAAATAAAACTGGAGAAGGTAAATGAGCAGACAAAATTAATTCTACCCCTGTATTACATCCACAGAGGAATTTTTTAGCACATCTCTTCAGTTTATTCTGATTCATCCTGTCTTCCAAGCACTTTATTCTAGTGATACAAAGTGCAACAAAATTAAAGGTAAATATTTGTGCTTGCTCCAGCCCAAATGACACATTAAAAAATAATGAAATAAAATGAATAAATATAGGATTAAGTTAAAATGATTTTTGTAAGCAATTTTTTTTCCTCAAAAAGTAAAGCACAAAGCTTTACCTTTAAACTTTTCTCTTATGTTTGTGTATATAGCTTCATATCAACCTTATGTAACTTGATCTATAGTCAATGCCTTTCTTATTCAGACTTCTGGCTATTTTTTTTTAACTAAGATTTACAGTCACTGAATTTCCTTCTCTCACACTTTTTTTTTCCTGTTTCAACCTTGTCTTCAGGATTCTATATCTCTGCACAGATTCTGGGATGGCCACACTGATTATTTCTCATTGACATTACATATAAAAATAGAAACAAAAAAATGATAATGATTGATTTCTAAGTCAGGAAAGAATGTTATATAAATAAGGTTCTTTACTAGTGCTACCTGGCTGCAGGCTAGTTTTAGAGTGGTATTGAACTAGAAACCTATTGGATTTTACAGAGTTGCAGAATTTGATGTGAGCTATAACTAGTTCGACTATATTAAGAACTGGTAAATATACCCTATCAAATCCCAAATGCATTTCTGCAGAAATAAAAAATAACTCCTAAAACATTCATATGGATTCGTAATAGCCAAAGCAATCTTGAGCAAGAAAAACAAAATAGGAGGCATCATGTTTTTAAATTTCAAATTATAATATATACCTACAATAGTAGAAACAGTATAGTATTGGCATAAAACAGACATCATATAGACCAATGAACAAAAGAGAGATCCCAGAAATTAACCCACACAGTAACATTCTAATGTTCTTCAACAAGGATGCCAAGAACACACTAAGGAAAGTATAGTCACTTTAACAAATAGTGCTGAGAAAACTGAATATCCACCTGCAGAAGAATAAAATTGGAGCTTTACTTCTAACATATACAAAATCAACTCAGGATAGATTATATACTTAAGTATAAAACGTGAAGCCCTAAAACTATTAGAAAAAAAATATAGAGAAAAGCTCCTTTACATTGGTCTGAACAATGATTTTTTGGATGTGACGTTAAACAGAGGCAACAGAAGCAAAAATAGACAAATATAATTGCATCATATTAGAAAGTTTCTGCACAGCAAAGAAAGCAGTCAACAAAATGAAAAGGCAATGTAAAGAATTGGATAAAGTATTTGCAAACTATAAATCTGATGGGAGGTTATTACCTAAAATTTGCAATGAATTAAAACAAATCAATAGCTAAAAGTTCCCACAAACAAATAACACAATGAAGAAACTAACAAAGGGCCAGAATAAATATTCTTCAAAATAAGGCATACAAATGGCCAATAGATACATAAAAAGGGGTCTAAGATCACTAATTTCCATGTAAATGCAGGTAAAAAAACCACAATGAGATATTACCTTGTATCTGCTATAATAGCTATTCTCAAAAAATCAAGTAATAACAGGTATTGCTGAGAAAAGGGACAAAAAGGAACTCTGGTACACTGTTAGTGGGCATGTAAATTGATATAGTCAGTTTGGAATATGTTATGGAGGCTACTAATTTTTTTTTTTAATTTTTAAATTTAAAGATGTGGGGTACAGTTCAGGGTTAAACATACAAATGTTCATTATGCAGGTACCCTTGTTGATGAGGTGTGCTCCTTACCCCAGCAGAATCCCACTATTGCCAATTCTGTCCCCTATCCCACAGCAATTTCCCCCTACTGACAATCCTTTTCTTATAGTGTTGTGATAATTGTTCAAGGTCCACTTGTGAGTGAGAACATGTGATACTCAGTTCTTTATTTCTGTGATAGATCACTCAGTATTATAGACTCTAAGTCCATCCAAGTTGCTATGAAGTTCATAATTTTGTCCTTCTTTATGGCTATGTAATATTCCACCATATGTATGTAATACGTTTTTTTTTTAATCCAGTCCTTTTTTGATGGGCAGCACAGTTGGTTCCATGTTTGTGCTATTGTGAACAATGCTGCAATAAACATGCATGTGCAGGTATCTTTTTCACAGAGTGATTTGAGTTCCTCTGGGTGTATTCCCAATGGGATTGTGTGGTTATATGGAAGGTCGATTATTTGAACTTTTAGGAATCACCACACTTATTTCCACAGAGGTTGTACCAGTTTACACTCCCACCAACAGTGTAGAAGTGTTCCCTTTTTCCTGCATCCTCTCCAGCATCTGTTGTTTTTTGTTATTGATGATGACCATCCTGACTGGAGTTAGGTGGTATCTCAGTGTGGTTTTAATTTGCATTTCTTTGATGACTAGTGAGGCTGAGCATTTTTTCATGTGTCTGCTCCTATGTCTTCTTTTGAGAATTTTCTATTCATTTATTTCGCCGACTTTGTAATGGGACTGGTTGTCTTTTTCTTTTTGGCGTCTTTGAGTTCCTTGTAGATCCCAGATGTTAAGCCTTTGTCAAATACACAGTTGGCAAATATTTTTCCCAGTTTATGTGCTGTCTCCCCACTCTCTGGATGTTTATTTGGCTTTGCAGTAACTTTTCAGTTTGATGAGATCCCACTTGTCTACCTTATCTCTTATGGCATGGACACTGGGGATTTTGATCAGGAATTGGTTGCCAGTTCCAATAACCATAAGGGTATCTCCTGCATTTTCTAAGGTTCTTTTAGTTTGAGGTTTTATGTTTAGGTTTTTGATCCATTTAGAGTTGACTTTGGTGTATGGAAATAGGCAGGGGTCTTGATATAATCTTCTGCATGTAATCAGCCATTTTCCCCAGCACTATTTACTGAATAGTTTCTCTTCTCCCCAGTGGTTGATGGTGGAGGCTTTGTCGAAGATGAGTTGGTTGAGAAATTGAGGTTTTGCTTCTGGAATCTCTATCCTGTTCTATTGGTCTATATGCCTGTTCTTGTACCAATGCCAGGTTGTTTTGATTATTGTAGCTTTATAATAAAGTTTAAAGTCTGGGAGTGTGATACCCCCCACTTTGCTTTTTTTGCTGAGGATTGTTTTGGTATTTGTGGTTGTTTATGTTTTCATATGAATTCCTGTATCATTGTTTCCAGGTCTGAGAAGAAAGTTGCTGGTTATTTAATGGGTATTGTATTACATATGTAGATTGCCTTGGGTAGAATGGACATCTTAACAATGTTGATTCTTCTAATCCATCAGCATGGAATATTTTTCCATTTATTTGTATCATCTTTGATTTCTTTGAGGGGTGTTTTGTAGTTTTCAATGTCAAGTTCCTTCACGTCTCTGGTTAGATAGATGCCAAGGCATTTTAATTTTTTGTGTGGTTATTTTGAATGGGATTGTGCTTTCTATTGAGGTTTCTGTTTGTTTATTGTTAGCATATAGAAAGACAACTGTGCTTGCACATTTATTTTGTACACTGAGACTTTGCCAAAGTCCTTTATCAGTGCAAGGAGATTTTTGATAGATTCTCTTGGGTTTTTGAGGTATAGAATCATGTAGTCGGCAAACAGGGATAAATTAACTTCCTACTTTCCTATTTAGATGCCCCTGATTTCCTTCTCTTAGCTGGTTGCTTTAGCTAGGACTTCCAATACTATGTTGAACAGGAGGAGTGACAGTGGGCATCCTTGTGTTGATCCAGTTTTCAGCGGAAATGGTTCAATTCTGTTTAGCAGTATGTTGGCTGTTGGTTTCTTATTGTTGGCTCTTACAATTTTGAGGTATGTTCCATCTATGCCTAGATATTTGAGGGTTTTTATCAAGAAGGGGTGCTGAGTTTTATCAAAAGATTTTTCCACATCTAATAATATAATCATGTGGTTTTTGTCTTTACATCTGTTGATGTACTTAAATATTTTTGTGATCTTGCTGATGTTGAATCAGCCCTGCCTCCTGAGGATGAAGCCTACTTGGTCACGATGGATGATTTTTTAGATCTGTTGTTGAATCCAGTTTGCTAGAATCTTGTTGAGAATTTTACCATCTATGTTCATCAAGGATATTAGCCTGTAGTTCTCTTTCTTTGTTGGTTAATTACTCAGTTTGGGTATCAATCTGATGTTAGCTTCATAAAATGATTTGGAAAGAGTTGCATCATTCTTGATTGCCTGGAATACTTTCAATAGGATAGATGTCATCTCTTCCTTGTATAATTTGTAGAATTCTGCTGGAAAGTCATCTGGTCCAGGGCTTTTCTTGTAGGTCATTTTCTTATGACATAGTAGATTTTCTGGGTTGTTATTGGTCTAGTTAGGGTTTCAATTTCTTCTTGTTTCAACCTGGGGAGATTGTATGATGTAAGAAAATCCTCCATTTCATTTAAGTTTCTGAGTTTGTTTCCATACAGGTGTACATAGTAATCTCTTATAATCTTTTGTATTTCTTTGGGGGTCAGTTGTGACTTCATCTTTTGCATTTCTGATTGGGTTTATTTGTTTTTTTTCTCTCTTTTTCTTGGTCAGTCTAGCTAGGGACCATCAATCTTGTTTAACCATTCAAAAAGCCAGTTTTTGGTTTCATGGATTTTTCTCTATTATATTTTTGTCTTCTGTGTCTTGAATTGGGCTTTTATTTTGCTGATCTGGATTCTTGTGCTGAAGTTTGGGTTTTGATGGTCTTGCTTTTCCAGCTTCCTTAGGTGATTCGTTAGGCTGTTAATGTGTGATTTTTCCATTTTCTTCATGTGTGCATATATGTTTATAATGGATATTTCTTGTTGATGAATTGAACCTTTTATCATTATATAGTGGTTTTCCATATCTTTTTTAAGTTTTGATATTTTAAAGATATTTTGTCTGATATTAAGATTGTGCCTCCTGCTTTATTTTGTGTTCCGTTTGCCTGAAATTTTGTTTCCCATCTTCTTACTTTGAGTCTGTGAGAGTTCTTTCTGGTGAGCTGAGTCTCTTGGAAACAATATATTATAGTCTCATGATATTTTACCCAATTTGCTATTCTATGTCTTTTCAGTGGTGCATTTAGTTCATTTACATTCAGGCTAATTATAGAGATGTGAGAGTTCATCCCTGTCACAAGATTCTTATAGAGTTCATTGTTGTTGTTGCTGTTTTTTTGTTTTTTATTGGTTTGTTATCTTCCTTTTGGGTTATTCATGTGTGTTTTAAATCTTTTTCTTTCATTCTCGTGAAGGACATGCTATTCTCTTTTTCCTTTCTTCTGTGTTTCTTGTAGAGCTGGTGTGGAGGCAGCATAAACTCTTAGGGATTCAATGACTTGGGAGGGTTTTAATTCTCCATCACTGATGAAACTAACCACAGTTGGATAGGTAATTCTTAGTTGAAATTGTTTATCTTTGAGAATTTTGAAGATTGGGCTCCAAGCTCTCCTATCCTGAAGTGTTTCTGCAGAAAAGTCTGCCACTGCTATTCTAATTGGCCTACCCCAATAGGTAGTCTGACCATTCTCTGTTGCTGCCTGTAGGATTTTTTTTTCTTTCATCCCTATTTTAGGTAGGTGAATTACTATGATTTTGGGAGTTGGTCTTCTCATTTGTTGTCTTGTGTTTGAATGACTGTGTCACTAATGAGATGAGGGAAGTTTTCTGGGACAATTTCAAAGAATATTTGTTCCAGGGTAGTCTCTGTCCCTATATCTGCTTCAGGGATTCCAATTAATCTTAGATTCAACCTCTTGAAATAATCCCACATCTCTTGGAGGTTTTGTTCTGTCTTTATAAGCTTCTTTTCTGTGTTTTTAACAACTTGAGTTAGTTCCATATTTTGGTCCTCAAGCTCTGAGATTCTTTCTTCTGCTTGGTTAATTCTGCTTTCCATGCTTATCAGTTTCTTGTTTATTTAATTCATTGCATTCTTTATTGCTGTTATCTCAGTTATCAACTCCTTCATTCTTTCTTCAGGTCTCTCCATATTACTATTTATTTTCTTTACTAGCATCTTGATATCTGGGTTTGTGGTGTGAGACCAGTCATTCTGGGGGTTCTTCATTGTTTGAGTTCTTTGCAAAGTCTGTATTTTCAGTGGCTGATTTCCCATGGGTTTGTGTGAGACTCCTATTCTTCCTTTGGTTTTTCTTCCTTTGTGTACATTTTCCTCCGCTTCCTGCTTTTTAAATCTCTTCTTTAATTATGTTGTTCAGTGATGGGGAGATATCTTTATTTCTGTTTGCTCAATCTCCTAGTCTTCTTTATGCAGAATCTCTGGTTTTGTTCAATTCTGAAGCTGGACTAAGGTTAAGAGCCTGTGCTTTTTTGCAGTTTTGATGTTTAATTGAGGGAAAAGCTGTAATTCAGAAGTTATCTCCAGATCTCAGTATCCACTGACAGGTGTGTGGGGCCCCTGGAACCCACTTTCTACTGCCTTGCAATCTGTTTATGGAGTGGGGATGTCTGTTAGCCCCCTGAAAGCAAAATGAGAAAAAAAAGGGAAAATAATGAAAAAAGGAAAGAGAAAGATGAAAGGTAGGCTGAAAGAGAGAAGAAAAGAGAAAACAGGCATACCAACTAACGAATAAACAGAGTCACACAAATACAGAAAAAACAAAAAAGACAAAAAAAAAAAAAATACAATCATACAAACAAAGAAAAAGTCCCTTGTCAGTGTACTCTCTTTCAAAGATACCCATACATAAACAGAAAATCTAGAACAAGAATTAAAATAACAGAAACAAAGCATGTACAAAATGTAAACAAAAACAGAAAAAAAAGTGAATTAAAAAAGCTAAAATTAAAACAAAAAACAAACAATTAGGGTACAGCTCTGGTTTCTAATCCCTCTCTTCTGCTCTCAGTGCAGGCTTAAAGGGTTGCTCTCAGTGTGGGTCAGATGCCCCATGGACTACCGTGGGAGGAGGATGGGTCAGATCTGTACTCACCCTACTTGCTGCTGCTGCTGTCAAGTCTTCCACTCAGATCTGAATGGTCTGTGCCTATTCCAGCAAGGGAAAGGGGCATCTGTCCCTCTGAGTCTGATGAGATAGTAGCCTCTGGGTTCCAAGATGGGGACTGGGCAGAGCTGGACAGAGTAATGCAAGTATACCTGGTCTGGACTGAGAAGATGGTGTCCAGCAGTGTCCCATCACTGGCTTTGGAGTTTTATTTCATATTTCCACTACCTGCCATCTCATGACAGCTCTGTTATTGCAGATGATGGCATGGGTTAGGTGCCATTGCTGAGAGGTGGCTGTTCTTTGTTGCCTCCTCTCAAGAGACCCCCCAAGAATGGCAGATGATTTTGCATGCCTGGGTCTCCAATCTCAGGATAGTGGGGGGTTGTAGTCACTCCTGGAGGACAGCCCTGAGTGCATGAACCCTAGTTTCCCTTCAAACATATTTCCACTCACCCACCGATACACACCCACTCACACAGATAATCTTTATGAATACTCGCTCTTGTGGAGACTCTCACAGTCTGATCTGTTCCATTGTCTTCTTGCCTGGAAGTCTAAATTTTTTTAAAAATATAACTACCAAGCCGGGCTCGGTGGCTCAGCCTGTAATCCCGCACCTTTGGGAGGCTGAGGTGAGTGGATTGCCGGGTTCGAGACCTGCCTGGGCAACTTGGAGAGACCTCATCTCTACAATAAATCAAACATGAGCCGGGCATGGTAGCGTGTGCCTGTAGTTCCAGCTACTTGGAAGACTGAGGCGGAAGGATCGCCGGAGCCCAGCAGGTCGAGGCTGCGGTGGCCGGGAGCGGCCACTGCACTACAGTC
The DNA here is from genome assembly GCA_027257055.1 of Cephalopachus bancanus. NCBI lineage: Eukaryota > Metazoa > Chordata > Mammalia > Primates > Tarsiidae > Cephalopachus > Cephalopachus bancanus. The sequence continues at coordinate 175,178 of JAPVLO010000862.1, forward strand.
TGGGCGACAGAGTGAAACTCCGAGTAAAAAAAAAAATATATATATATATATAAAACTACCATACCATCCATCAATCCCACTTCTGAGTATATAGCCAAAGGAAATGAAATCAGTAAATCAAAGAAATATCTTTACTCCCATGTTAATTGCAACATTATTCACAATAGCCATGATATGGAAAAAACCGATGTGACCACCAACAGAAGACTGATAAAGAAAATATGCTATATAGATATATATGAATATTATTTAGCCTTAAAAAGAAGGAAATCCTGCCATTTGCCACAACATGAATATGAATAAACCTAGAGGACAATTTGCTACATGAAATAAACCAGGCACAGTAAAGCAAATATTGTATAATTTCACTTATATATGAAATCTAAAATAGTTAAATTTGCAGAAGTGGAGTAGAATGTGGTTGACATGGTCTGGAGTATGGGAGAAATTGAGAGTTGGGTATAAAGCTTTAATTAGGTAAGATGAATAAGTTATGGAGATCTAATGTACAGGATTGCAATTATAGTTAATAATACTGCATTCTATACTTGAAATTTACCAAGAGTAGAGGTCATGTGATTTCACCACACGTGCATACACACACACGGTAACATTTTGATGTGATAGATATGTTAATTTGCTTCATTGTGGTGATAATTTCGCAAAGTATGTATTTATCAAAATATCCATTTTTGCTACTTAAATGTGTATGCTATCTATTTGTCAATTGTACAGTAAAGCTAAAAACAGAATTAGTTAATGAAATTTTGTTATAATAATATATAATTAAAACATTATGTAGATATTAGATGTAAAAACTTTAAGATTTCTTCCAACCTTGAGATCCTTTGCTATACTTTAAATTTAGCTTACCCAAGTAAATACTAGTGTGTACATACTATCTGTCTGAAAACTTACCTTATAGGATATTAGGCAGGATGACCCGAAGGCTAGAGATTAATCCTGTAAGGGGAGATTATGGAAAGGTTTAAGTCTGGAGCAAATAGAAATCAGGTAGATCTAGTAAAGTCAACTCAGCCAGAACAACTGTCATAGAAGATAGTGAGGAGCAGAAATGAACAGGTGGAAACAACAAGCACTAAAGCAGCAATAGAAGCAATGTAAATGAAAGATTAGTCCAACAATAATCATCCAGAATGGAACTGAATCAAAAGACTTACAGTTCAAACACAAGTGTAATCATTTTGAGATAATTGGTGCAAATACTATGTGACTTCACTTGTCTTTATAGAGAGTGGTTGTGTGGGTCTTTTAAACTTACATATATACCCAAGAAAGGTTATTCTTATATTCTTTAATGTGTTTTTTCCTGTAGTATTATATAAAAAGTAGTATTGTATTTTTTAAAAAGAGTCTACTCTTGTAGCAGAGAATACTGGTTGCTCACCAATTATCATTCTCTACTTCGTTTAACAAATACAGACCTCAAGTTTTGTCTTGATACACGACCATTCAACTAAAGAATATATTTCTTTCCTTTTCTTTTCTTTTCTTTTCTTTTGAATTGAAGTCTCACTCTGTTGCCCAGACTGGAGTGCAGTGGCACACTTATGGTCACCACGGCCTCAACCTGCTGGACTGAGGCAATCCTTCAGCCTCAGTCTTCTAAGTAGCTGGAACCACACGTATGCACCACCATACCTGGTTTATTTTTCTTGATTTATTGTAGAGAAGATGTCTTGCCAAGTAGTCCAGGGTGATCTGTAACCTCTGATCTCAGGCAATCTTCTCACTTTTGCCTCCAAAATTGCTGGTATTACAGGTGTGAACCACCAAGCCCGGCTGAGAATAAATTTCTTAACTTTTTTGTCACTTGGTGTTTTCTTGTGGCAAAAATGCATCACTTGCAATATTTTCATTATATCGGGTATTATAAGTAATCTAGAGATGATTTCAAGTATACAAGAGGATGTGTGTAGGTTGTATGCAAATAATATACCATTTTATATAAGAAACTTCAGCATTCATAGATTTTAATATCCACAAGGTGTTCTAAACCCCATGGATATCAAGGGGTGACTGTATATGAATATGTACAAATGCATACATACACACTCATACAGACATCCCTTTTCATCTTTGCAATAATTTTCCAAAGTAAGCCTTATTGAGCCTATTTTATGACTAAGAAAACTAATTCGGATCTAATGACATGTTAAAATGATTTTGGTCAACATTGACTAGTAGGAGTGATAAGGAACAATATTGTGTATCTTCTTTTCAAGGTTTGTATATAAACCTCTTAAATATGTGTAACCTGCCTTCCACCGAGAGAATGATATAAAATTGTGAAATTCTGGAACCCAGTAATAGACATTCTTTTGGATCACTATACTTATTGATAAAAACAGAGACATAAAGTAATGGAAAATGAGACAGCAATTCTGAGGAAACACTACTATAGGAGGTGAAGGTGGTGGCAAGGTTTTTGTAAATAAAGCAGCAGAGATAGTCCTGGGGCCTAGGAAAAGAGAGAGTAGGCAGTAAGAAATGTGAGAATACTGTTACTTTAAAAAACTGTCTTCATCACAATTTTCCTTTGAGTCAGTTCAAATAGTTGCCAGTCTCTATGTACAAATGAAATGCTAGCCATTAATCCTGCTTTTTAAATGTTTTTCATATTGATTTCTTTTAAGAATATTGACTCGGTAAAATAATAGACTGTGTCTTTAATAAAGTGATTTGTTAATTAAGCATATTGATCTGTTCCTGAGTTTATAGTGTGTGAAAAATTGATTTGTGTGATAAACACATGAGCCTCGCAGGAGTTTAATATTTTTTTTTTTTTTGAGTTGGAATCTCACTCTGTTGCCCAGACTGGCGTGCAGTGGCCACTCCCAGCCACCACAGCCTCAACCTGCTGGGCTCCGGCGGTCCTTCCACCTCAGCCTTCCAAGTACCTGGAATTACAGGCATGCACTACCACGCCCGGCTGATTTTTTGGTTTATTTTAGAGATGAGATCTCACTGCCCAGGTGGGTCTCAAACCCGCGGGCTCAGGCAATCCACTCACCTCAGTCTCCCAAAGGTGTGGGATTACAGTCTGAGCCACCGAGCCTGGCAGGAGTTTAATTATTTTTGTATGAAACCTACTGATTTATGATTAGGAAGTATTGCTTGGAGTCTGTATTCAAGAGATTCCACTTTGTAGGCAATGTCTTGTAATTTGTCTTATACACTGTTAGGAAGTACATAAATAATCACATAAACATGCACATATACCCACATATGTTTCAGTTTAAATTAAGCCATCCATTCAAAGAGCACTCACCACACTTTTATGCACTAAGATTATAATATTAAGGTCCAGTCCCTGTATTCACAGTATAGCTGAGGAGTAAATATATAAACACAACTATAGAATGAATAAAACCTGAAATAATAAAAGTATACCTTACATGGTATGAAAAAGGGAACACTTCTTCCTCACTGGGGAGGATTTTGTAAAGAAGTGATATTTGAAATGAACCTTAAGCGTGACTAAGATTTCAACAAACTTTAAATATAATTTAGGTGGTGAAAATGATGTTGTTGCATGCTTATATTTTGAAAGGCACAAAACAATTTGATGAACTTAATAACAAAATGAAACTTTGCATTCTTAAACATGAACACTCTTTAACTTTAAAAAGTTTAGATTACAATAGTCCATGCTGATATTTTCTTTAGAGCATGGTGACTCAGTTAAAATATGGCTCCATATAGCAATATAGAAGTTCTATCCATAATTTAATATGGTGTGAGTTCCATTTATATTATACAATTTTTCAAATATGAACTCTAGAAATAATTATGTACATGTATGTAATTTTGTCTGATCAAACAAACATTTTTATTGCACTTCAGTTATGCACACAGAGCTCTGAAATTATGATGAGGCATATGTAAAGAAATAATTTTTTTTCTTTTTTTTTTGAATTGCAATCTCATTCTTTGTTGTCCAGGCTGGAGTGCAGTGGCATGCTCACGGCCACCGCAGCCTTGACCTGCTGGGCTTAAGCAATCTTTCTGCAGCAGCCTTCCAACAGTTGGAACTACAGACACATGCCACCATGCCTGGCTAATTTTTTTGTGATTTATTGTAAAGACGAGGTCTCACAAAGTTGCCAAGGCTGGTCTTGAACCCCTGGGCTCAGGCAGTCCTGCCTTGGCCTTCCAAAGTGCTGAGAGTACAGGCTGAGACACTGTACCCAACCAATATTTAATTATAATTATCCAGGCTTTCTCTCTTTTTTTAAGTCAATCTGGCCAATGATCTGTCAATTTTATTTATCTTTTCAAAGAATCAGATTTTGTCTTGATGATCTTTTCTATTATATTTTTGTCTTCTATTACTTGTATTTGTCACTTTAATTTAATAATCTGGATTTTTCTACTACAATAAAAACTTAATTGTTCTTATATTTCCAGCTTCCTTAGGTGTGACATTAGTCTACTTGCTTGTGATCACTCTATTTTTTAAAAATATGAACATGCAATGCTATGAACTTCTCTTGCAGCACTGATTTCAAGGTATCCCAGAGATTTTGATATCATGTGTCTTTGTTTTCATTTGTTTTCAGGAATATTTTTATTTATGTCTTGATTTCTGTGTTGCCCCAAATTCAGCAGCATGTTGTTTTGTCTCCATGTCTTTGTGTGTGGTAGAGGGTTTTTTAAAAAATATATTTGTTTGAATATTTTTTATTCTACTGTGACCTGAGAAGATGTTTGGTATTATTTCAACCCTTTGATATTTGTTCATGCTTGATTTATGCCTGAGAATGTGATCAATCTTAGAGTATGTTCCATGTACTGATGAGTAGAATGTATATTCTGTTGTTGTTGGGTGGCATGTGCAACAGATGTCTATTAGGTCCATTTGGTTGAAAGCTGAGTAACAGTTCTGAATTTTCTTGTTGGATCATTTTTGCCTCAATGATCTGTCTCAGGCTGTTAACCGGGTATTAAAGTCTTCAGCTATGATTGTGTGAGTATATTTATACCCTCTTAATTTATGTAGCAATTGTTTATATAAAACCAAGTTTTTCTGTGTTGGGTACATATTTATATTTCTTGCTAGTGGATTGTGTCTTTTATCATTATGTAGTGTCCTTCCATATCCCTTTTAAATTTTTATTGATTTGAAGTCTGTCTTGCCTGGTAGATGAACAGTTACCCCTACTCTTTTTTGTTTTCATTTACATGGAAGGTTGTTTTCCAGCCCTTTACCCTGACCCTGTTGTTGTCTTTTGCAGTGATATGTGTTTCCTGGAAGCAGTAGAATGTATAATCATGTTTCTTTATCCAGTCTGCTACTTTGTGCCTTTTTAGTGGTGCATTCAGTCTATCCATGTTGAGGTTGATTATTGATATGTGAAGGTTTATCCTTGCCACTGGTCTTTTAAGAAGTTGCTCTACTGTCGTTATTTTTAATTTATTAATTATTTTCAGATTTTGTGGATGATCTGTGTGCTCTGTTAATTCTGTGCTTGCCTGTACTTTTGCAATGAGTAGAACAATTCTTTCTTTCTGTGCTCAAAACATTCTAGCGTCTCCTGAAGGGTTGATCTGGAGGTGGCATATTATCTTAGGGACTGGATGTCATCACTACTGAAGCTTAGCTTAGTGAGGCAGAAAATTCTTGGCAGGAATTGCTTATCTTTGAGAATGATAAATATTGGACTCCAGTCCCTTCTGGCTTGTAGGTTTCCCCTGAGAAACCTGTTGCAATTCCAATAGGTCTTTCCTAATAGGTTGTCTCATCCTTCTCTCTAGCTATCTCTCTAGCTATCTCTCTAGCTATCTTTAGAATTTTTTATTTCATACTTACCATGTGTCTTGGGGATGGTTTTCTCATGTAATGTCTTACAAGTGTTTTCTGAGTCTCTTGTATTTGGATGGTTGCTTCTCTAGCAAGATGTGGGAAATTTTTTTGGATGACCTCATGGAAGGCTTGTTCCAGGGTATTCTCAGTTTTCCTTCTGTCTCAGCACTGCCTGTCAACCATAGATTTGGATTCTTTACAGAGTCCCACACCTCTTATAGGCATTGCCCATTCCTTTTGAGCATTTCTTCCTTGTTTTTGCTAGACTGGGTCAGTTCAACATTTTGATCTTCAAGCTCTGAGATTCTTTCCTCTACCTGATGGATTCTGCTCCTTAGAGCTATTATTATGCTTTGAAATTTAAGGAAGAAATATTTCATTTCTAGGATTTCAGAGTGGACCTTTCTCATATTGGCCATGTCAACTTTTACTCCCTGCACAACTTTTATTTTCTGGATTGTTTTGCTTCCAACTTATCATGGTTTTTCTGAACTATTTTCACCATCTATTGTCTGAAGTCAGTATCTGTTAAGAGGAACAGGTCATTCTGGGTGACTTCCATTATTTGGGGACTGGGAGCCACTTTTGAAGGTGATGCCACTTTAAGACTTTGAGGATTGCCAACCTTTTTCCACTGGTTCTTCTTCAGCTGTGACGTGCAGATCTTCTCTTTTTATTTTTCTTTAGCTTAGTTTTTTTTTTTTTTTGTCTCTAGACACAGTTTAGTTGCCCTAAGGCATTTTCTGCCATTCTAAAGTGTTCAAAAGGGAAAGAGAGGGGGCATTTACTTATGCTCCATCACTTTTGCTAGGCAGTGCTCCAAGCTCAAAGTGACTCTCTGTCACAGAGTTTTTGCCATGGTCAGGTCAGTCAGATTGCTTTCTAACCCCTGTTGCAAGTTCTTTTTTTTTTTTTTTTGAGTTGGAGTCTTGCACTGTCACCCAGACTGGAGTGCAGTGGCACTCCCAGCCACCGCAGCCTCGACCTTCTGGGTTCCGGCGATTCTTCCACCTCAGCTTTCCAAGTAGCTGGAACTATAGGTGTGTGCTATCACACCCGGCTAAGTTTTTATATTTTATTGTAGAGATGAGGTCTCACCAAATTGCCCAGGTGGGTCTCGAACTGCAGGTTCATGCAATTCACTCACCCCAGCCTCCCAAAGGCACAGGATTACAGGCTGAGCTGCTGAGCCTGGCTGTTGCAAGTTCTATATGGGGATAAGGTGGGGGTTACTTTCCCTGGCAGCTGGGAGCACTGCAGAAGTTAAGACATTGCTAGAAGCCCAGAAATACTCCCACTGGGGGACAGGGCCTTCAGGTGCTTTTCACAGCACCCTCTCTCCTGTCAAAGGCTATAATCAGCAAAAGCAGAAGATTCCCAGCCATGGTGGAACCTGTTCCATTTGCATGTGAGGCTGGTAGGTAACCTTCTTTGTCTGGTGTGGAGGATGGCTGCCAGGTTCTAGCAGCAGGCACTGAGTAAGTGCAACCAGCAGGTGAGCTTTCCTGGCCTGGGAGCTGACTGCCAGGCACTGCTAGGAGGGAATGCACTCTCAAGGAGTGATTGGCAGTAGGTATTTCAAACTTGGGTGGAGCCCTAGTTTCTGGGTTCCAGAGGTCCGCTGCTCAGCCCTAACCAGGTCTCCTTCTACTTTGGTCTAATGACCTGTGCATGACTGAGAGGAGGGGAACTGGCCCAGACTATGTCAGAAGCACTCAACAACTCTGGCATTCAAGGCAGATCCTACGTGAACTTGGCACCCAGCAAGGATGGAACATTCTTGCATCAATGTCAACCACCCAGGTTTTCTCCTTCTTGGTCGCTATATTTTGAAAAATCCCACTGTAAGATGCAGGGTGTTTCCTTCATCCAAAACTGCTTAAGTTGCCTGAGTTTACTGGTGGCTAAACTTATCCTCCCTGTTCTGTTCAGTGAGAGAGGTGCAGGTCAGCTACTCTCTGATGTCCATCTTGGATCCCCTCTGAAAAGATAATTTTTTATAAGCTGAATTGATATACAAACGTTGCTAAAGGTGGGAGCATTAGACTAAGCCATATAAAACAAATAGATACCTTAGGAGATATCTAAATGATTGATGAAAATGAAGACTATGAAGACAAGTATGAATAGATATATCAGTTAATTGATGCCATAAAATGATGCATAGCAAAGCAATTCCAAATCCATTGGCTTAAAACAGCAAAAATTTATTTTCAAACAAGAATCTGGGAGTCAGTCGGGGGTTGGCTGATTTTAGCTGAGCTTGATAGCATTTGGCTTGGCTTTATTGTCATTGGTCACAAACTGCATCTTCCTTGTGCCAGTGGGAAGAATAAAATACGGTGTTGGTGGTAGAAGCATCATAAGGAAGTCTCGCAAGTACATTTCAAGCCTCTGCTGATGTCAAGTCTGTCACATCTAATATCTTCTGGCCAAAGCAGGTCATAAGACCAAGTCCAAAGACAACAGGTAGACAAGTACAATCTGATTTGTAATGTGAAAAACTGCAAAAATTACATGTTAAAAAGCATGTATTCAAGGTAGATAAAAATTAGAGTCACTTATTCAATCTATCACAGCTAAAAATGCACAAGTCATTGAGATTTTTCAGACCATTTTGAATAAATGCAAAAGATTCTTTTAGGGAAGTATTGGAGAAACCATGTTTCATATTAAGCTGCGGTTGCAAAGTTAAAATTCATGAATGGAAGGCTAAGGAGTTTTATCTTATAAGTAATAGAAAATAAATGAAGATTCATGACCTGGCTTTATGAAAGTGATGTTTTATAAAAATTACCCTAAAAGTGTTACTTAGACATCAATAGAGTGGAGATAGACAATTGCATTGGAAATGAGCTGAGGATCTGCAATCTCAATTGCATGAAATCTGGAGTGAATATATTGATATGCCTGAAAGTAGATTCCAGGACAGTACCTGTTAAAATAAGCAAAGAAGAATATTTGACAATGATAAAAATGTCAGTTATCAAGAATACAAGCATTCTTAATGTGCATTTAACATGTAATAGAACTTCAAACTACATGAAGCAAAATATAAATGCAGTAAAGAGAGAAACAAACAAATATACAATATATTTAAAGATTCCCACATTCCCCTCTCAGAAATTGATAAAACAAGTAAATAGAAAATCATAAAATACAGAAGACTTGTGCAATAAAATAAACCATTTTAGACTAATTTTTGTTGTTATAAAAGAGGCCTGAGAGAGACCCCTCACCTACTCCACTGTGTGGGGTTAGAGTGTGAAGGCTGTCTATGAGGAAATGAGACATTATCAGACAGTGAATCTGATAACTCCTTGATCTTGGGCATTCCAACCTCCAAAACTGTGAGGAGTAAATTTCTGTTGTTTATAAATTACCCAATTTGTGGTATTTAGTTATAGTAGTCTGACTGAACTTAAGCAGCAAGTATGTTGAACTGGAACAATCATACTTTGGTCCTAGTACCTAGTCACGGTATGAATCTCCTGGGCTCAGGCAATCCTCTCAACTCAGTTTCCCAAGTAACTAAGACTACAGATACATGCCACCATGCCAAGCTAATTTTTTTTTTTATTTCTTTAGAGGCAAGGTCTTGCTATGTTGCCTAGGCTGGTCTTGAACTCCTGGGCTCAAGAAAGTTTCTTACTTGGCCTTCCAAAGGAGGAATTACAGGCATCAGCCACTGCACCTGGCATTTGTGTTTTTTTGATTTCCATATCACAAGTATAGAAATAATGTTATTTAAACAAATTTAAGTATTTTGTAAAATTTTACAATTCCTACTGAGTGCTATGTGTAAACAAAATGAAACAAACAAAAAAACCCAATGAAACATAAGTTACAAAAGAGGCAGTTTAACTAATTGATACTTGCAGTCTTAACCTTTTAAACAATGTTTTTCAGGAGAGATGGTTCAAGTCAATATTTTGAACCAGCTGAAGATTTAAATTGTTTATGATATCACTGAAACATCGTGAATTATGAATATATGTTTCTTTAAGTAAAGAATGAAAGAATCAATTTCTGGTACTCTATTACAGGGGGAAAAATAAAGCAGAATTGACTGTTGTACAACAGGAAGAAACGTTCTTGTCACCATTGTTTTGTAATCAACCCTTCCCACCCATCAGAAAAAGTGAAGACTTTGGAAAATACAAATGTTTTAAACTGCAGCATCCAGAAAAAAATGATCATAAGCCATTAGGCAGCTGTTAGGTATTGCATGGAGAATAGTGAAAAGAATGATGGAGTGGTAGGAACTGAACAGTTTTTTTTCTCAAAACTGAATTCAATTTTGTAGGCCTGAATTGACAAACAATAAAAAAGTGAATATTTACAATTTTTTTGAGTTGGAGTCTCACTCTTGGTTCCCAGGCCGAAGTGCAGTGGCACACTCACAGCCACTGCAACCTTGACCTGCTGGGCTTAAGCTATCCTTCTGCCTCAGCCTTCCAAGTATCTGGAACTACAGATGCATGTCACCACAACTGGCTAGTTTTTGCGATTTATTGTAGAGATGAGGTCTTCACTAAGTTGCCCAGGCTCGTCTCGAACCTCCAGGCTCAGGCAATCCTCTTGCCTCAGTCTCCCAAAGTGCTGGAATTACAGGCTAAGTCACTGTGCCTGACCAATATTTACACTGTATCAGAAAAAAAGGAAATATAAGTGTAGTATACTATGAATCAAGCCCATTACAATTTATTTACATTTTAAAATGATCTTGACAATATTATTAAGATATAAGTATATTGACTTCCTATAGGAATAAGGATATAGATATGAGCTCCTAGTCATGTAATATAATAAAAAGAGCTTCCTATCCTCAAAAAGGCTTTTTTTGGTTTGAAATTTAATTTCTGTCTGTTTAGCAGTATGTTGACTGTGGGTTTCTCGTATCTGACTCTTACTATTTTGAGATATGTTTCATCTATGCCTAGATGTCTGAGGGTTTTTATCAAGAAGGGGTCCTAGATTTTATCAAAAGCTTTTTCCTCCTGTAATGATATAATCATGTGGCTTTTGTGTTTACATCGGTTGATGCATTTAATTACATTTATGGTCTTGAGGATGTTGAACCAGGCCTGCATCTCAGGGATGAAGCCTACTTGGGCATGGTGAATAATTTTTTAGATTTGTTATTGGAATCGGTTTGCTAGAATCTTGTTGAGAATTTTAGTATCTATGTTCATCAAAGATATTGGCCTGTAGTTCTCCTTTTTTGTTGGATCTTTACCCGGTTTGGGTATCAATGCTTCATAAAATGATTTGGGGAGAGTTTCATCTTTCTCTTGGACCTTGACAAATTATCATAATACTCTAAGAAAGGGATTGACAGTAGTGGGAAACTGCCAGGGGAGAGGGGGTGGGATTTACAGTAGTGAGAAACTGCCAGAGGAGGGATGTCACACTTCATCAACAAGGGTACCTACATAATGAACATTTGTATACCTAACCCTGAATTGTATACCACATCTTTACAATAAAAAATATAAATATAAAAAGAAGGGATTGGTAATAGCAGGATACTGCTGGGATTGGGGGCTGGAGGGGGTGTGAGACACAACATCAATATGGGTACCTGATCTCAAACCATGCGAAGTAGGGACCAAAGGGAGATCCAAACTTTATCTCTATGATGTTCACTTGTATACCTAATCCTGAATTGTATCCCACATCTTTAAAATGAAATATTAAAAATTAATAAAGAAATATAATGTGCATTTTATTAGCATGAGGCACAACTAATAAGCTAGGTACTCTGTATGCACAAAGTCCTTGACATACCCTTTTGAATGCTGGGATAGTGTCTATTCACACAAATTGGAAATTCCCTATAAAAGTCATCTTTGTTGTGATGGAATGGAAATTGTAGTAGTTTCTTCCATTTCTTTCACAAATTGCTGGAAAATTCCAGGTCCATCTCACCATTTACTGTTTTAAAGCAGCAACAAGATAAATGATACGTTACTTGAGAGAAATATGTCATCAATGATAAACAACCCCAAACTCAGTCAAGCAAGTAATGCATTGAAGGTCAAAAGCTATATCCTTGACAATACTGCACATGCAGGTAATATACCACATGTCATATTTGAAGGAGAAAATGCTTTTTCCACTACTACATCCTCAATAAATTATAGTACTTGCTGGCACAGAGATATAAAGAGTTTGCACAGGTAGAGCAACGCATTTTCAAATTTGGTGAAATGTAGCACAAGAAAGCAGGGATACAATTAACAAACAAAACTTTTAAGGAATCCTAGTCAAACAATAAGCTATGGTGGAATTTAATCATAAACAAGAATAAATGTACACTATAACTGAAGATTAGGTCCTACTGATGATAATGACTCCAAATTCAATGCCCATAAAAGTATATTTGACGTTGATTGAAATGGCAGGGAGAGAGGATTCTTCATTATTGATTTAAGCTCATTCCATTGGCCTTCTATCTACTGAACTGTAGACAAATGAATCATAAATACAATAATATATTCCTAGTCGCACCACAGCCAACTAATACAGCTGCAGAAACAATAGAGAGGATATTACCTTTAGTGTTAATTATATAAACAAATAATGATAAATTACTTGAATAAAAAAGGCAAACATAGAAATTATCTATAACTTTTCTTCCCTTTCCAAGGAAATCCCATGGTATTTTACTGAATAGATTGGTTAACAAGATAACTCTATTATTTTTTTTTCTGTACAAAGGCCAAGATACAGCCATATGGAATAATTTCATGGTTTGGGTCCTTCCAGATGTTTCTGTCTACCCTATTTTGGAAGGATTGCCTTGTAAATCATCAATCATATTCCCACTAATTTAGAAACCATACTATTGGTAGGTTTTATCATCCAAAATCTATAAATAAATGGGAAAGATTTAAAATGGGCTTCTGCCGAATTTATGCACATTTCCTCCAGAAAATTTCTAGAGCTACCTAGAGGACCAAGAGCAGCTTAGAATTAAATGTTAAATTAAGTCTGCATATTATTGTTTGGAAAAGCATATTAGAGGCAACAGGAAATCACAACTCTTATAATAACTAATACCATATGCAATATCTACTCTGCTCTGGACACTGTTTCAAATGTGCTACATACCTAACTTCATCCTTAAAACAAGACTATGAAATAAATACTATGACTATACAGAACTTACACTTGAAGGCTCTGAAGCAGAGAGGTTAAATATTGTGTTCAAAGTAAAAAAAAACAGTTAATGATCAAAGCCGTAATTAGAAGCCAGAAAACCTAGTTCCAGAGTTTTCATTCTTAATAGCCGTTATGCTGTGTTGTTAGAGATTAAAATACTGAGAAATGATAGGAAACAGAAACAGAGTATCATCATTATCAACAAATTACCTCTCTAAGAACAGCTAACTGAATGCAAAAAACAATTCCTAAGGGGTGTATTTTGTTACTAAATGGAAATAATAAATATAATAATAGAGAAAATAATAATGGTTTCTTGAGTACCAACTACCCATCAGATGCTTTCACAATGTTCTTTATCTGATTAATTTTCACAACCCCACAAAGTGGGTTTATATTTTGCTTTTGAACTTAGGACTGTGTGACTTTCAAAGACATTGTGACTTCTAATAGATATTGCTGGACAGCAAAACAAACGCTTTGCATGACAATGACCACGAGTTTCCAAAAGATAAAACAAAAGTTGTTCAAATCTGTTAGGGATGAGAGAATATCTATAAATCTAGATTTATAATCTCTATTTAGGATGACAGATGACGAGATTTCTATATATTTATCTTCTGAAAATCACTCCCAAATGAGAAAAAAAAACATGATCAAGTGGAAGTACTACTTCATATTTTGTGAAACCTGTATATTACTGAAACAAAAACTCCATTATATCAAGATGAAAAATGAATGGAAAGATTTTGATTGACTCTGCAGCACTAATACAAATCCACACAATTGTCTTCTCAGAGGAAAACAGTTTTTGAGATGGGAGGAGAAAGGAATAAGTTATGAGTTGGAAGCCTTCATTTGTACTTTTGTCTTCATTCTGCAAATTTCAAAGATGAACTTGAGCTTAAGCATAAGGAATATTGCATTTTAGAATTGATAAAATGTGTAGAATGATTTAATAATAGGTAGAAATAAAATTAATTACATGAAATATCACTATGTACTGCTTGAATCAGCAGTAAATGTTTTTGTCATGAAACCTCTCTCTCTCTCTCTCTCTCTCTCTCTAAATATATATATATAATGTTTATATTGAAATCAATTCACTCATTTTGTGATTTTCTTCTGCAGACAAGTAGTAAAAAGATAATAAAAAACAGAAATTGAGGATTAGCCAAAACGTGGTCTAAAAATGTGTAGCTTAAATGACACATTTAATGTGCACATTTTAGCTACTGTGCATAATTTCTTATCATCATTATTTTATAGTTTATATGCTGTATATGGACTGAATGTAACTAATTTTTAACATACTTATATTTCTTAATGTATTTTAAATATTTCCTATACTATTATATATCATTCTTATGTATTAAAGTATAATGTACATATAAAAATACACAGATCTTACTTTTTTGAGTATTTACAATTGTATACACCATGTAATCAGTGACCACAAGAAGTTATAGAATAGTTGCTTCACCCCAGAAAGTTTTCTCCTGTCCGTTTCTACCTTACACACCTCACCTTCACCTTGGCTACCACTTTGTTATTTTTATGACCATAAGTCAGCTATGCCTGTTCTCGTATTTCATATGAACAGAATGAGACAGTGCATACTCTTGAGACTGACATCTTTTACTCAGCATCAGGCTTCTAAGAGTCACCATATTATTATGTGTTCCTTTTAATTGATGAGTGGTATTATTTTTTATGACTGTACACCAAACTGTTCATCCACACTTTTTGAACTTATGCCACAATTTATTTTTATCTATTATTTTATTCTCCTTTAAGAGCAGAGATAATCAGTATTATTGTATATCCCAACACCTAACCAACACTTTGCCTACTTGCATATTAATCACCATTATATTTTATTTTTCTTTTCCTAGAATATAAAAACATGACTAAGAAGTCTCTAAATTTGCTATTAAAATTATCAGAATAAGTTCTGTGCTGTGTGTTCAGCTAAATCAGCAAGAAACATCAAGTCCCTGCTAGAAATAGCTAGAACTCAACATTCCATTATAATCTCCTGCATTAAAATACATTTTGTTGTACTTGGAAACTAGACTGCAGAAATAGACCAAAATGAATTTGTGGGTTTTTTTATTCTTTTAAAATTTTGTTTTAAAAATATCATACAGTAAAATTTACTTTGGATTCTGGTGAACATTTCTATGGAATTTAACACATGTATTATTGACACCACTATCAGGATACAAATACTTCCATCCTTCCAAAACAACTGCCTTATGCTGTTACTATACAATTCCACTATTTCTCCAACTCTAACTCATGGACAGCACTAATCTGTTCTTCAGAACTCATAACTTTGTCATTTCAAGTACTTATAAATATCATACAAATGGAATTATACAGCAAGTAACACTTGGAGACTGGCTTTTTTTACTCAGCATAACACCTTTGAGATACATCCAAGTTATTTTGTATATCTGAAGTTTGATCTTTTTTATTGCTGAGTAGTATTCCTTTGTATGAATATAACCCAGTTTATCCATTCACTGGTTAAAAAACATTTCAGTTGTTTCAGTTTTTGGCTTCTCTGAATAAAGCTTCTATAAAATGTGCTATGAACTTGGGACAGTTCTTTAAATTTTCTGAGTTTCAGTTTCTTCATCTTTAAAATAAATAAAATGCTAGTAATCACCTCATAAGACTGTTGAGAAAACCACTAGAATACTATAGCATAGAATGCATTAAAAAAATTCAAATGATTCCTAATGTAAGAAAAATAAAATGACAATGAAAAATTGCACTGCAAATACAATGTTCTCCGTCTTCTATTTTTTCAGCTGACTTAAAAAGTAATAATTGCACATTCCATTTATCCCTACATTATATCATTTTGTTGGTTTCTATTAGTTAAGGAATTTTAGTTTTCTTATCCTGCAACATTAATTGCCCTTTCATAAACGGGACCATTTAAAAATTTGTTAAGTATGCTTTTCACACTTTCAATAATATGTACACAAGGAACTAAGTTAGTGAGGAATATGGAAATGAATGAATGAATTTGAGAGAAATTGCAAAAAAAGAATTAAAAGGACTTGGCAAGTTTTGCATGAAAGGGATGATATTTATTTATTTATTTATTTTATTTGAGTTGGAGTCTCACTCTGTCGCCCAGACTGGAGTGCAGTGGCCGCTCCCGTCCACTGCAGCCTCGACCTGCTGGACTTCGGCGATCCTTCCGCCTCAGCCTTCCAAGTAGCCAGAATTACAGGCGCGCGCTACGACACTCGGCTAATTTTTAATTTATTGTAGAGATGAGGTCTCACCAAGTTGCCCAGGCAGGTCTCCAACTCGCGGGCTCAGGCAATCCACTCACCTCAGCCTCCCAAAGCGCGGGATTACAGGCTGAGTCACTGAGCCCGGCTAAGGGATGATATTTATAAAAGAATTAAATGAGACTTTGGGTTTGAGTCCCAAAGTCAAAAATAAAGGAACGGGATATTCAATTTTAGACATAAAATTCTCAATGACAAAATAAATATAAAATCATATCTTGAAAAATATATTATCAATTAGAAAAATGACATTTAAATATCTTAGAGACAAGTGAATGATAAATGTACATGTTAGTACTTAATCACATAAGGAGAAAATGTCCTAATAAGAGTAAAGAGTTGCTAGATTGAAAAAATCAAAATATATGATTGCCAATAGCATTAGAGAGTCTAATAAATAATGAATATTCTATTTGGTACATAACATACTTTTCAAAATATTATACAGGACATAGTTATACTGCAAATTATTCATTGTTTATAAAACTCGAATTTAACAGCATCTTGTATTTAATCTACACACATCTGAGGGTTAGGACATTTGTTGAGCCCTGGGTGTCTTCCAGACTAGAAATAGAGCAGAAGAAAGTGAAAAAAGACAATGGATTTGGAAAAAAATATTGGAATATAAATATGGAGATTGAGATAAATAAAGAGATATATATGGTGGAAGATGCTAGAGCATTGTAAACGTGGGAGAAGCCTTTATGGGAGCCATTCAATACATGTTTAGTAGTCATGGGATGGCTAACACTTGGCCAATTTTCAAAGTGCATGGGGCTGATGTCCTAGTAAATAATTACTTACAGTTTAGAGACTACAGACATCAAACTTACTGTTTTTGCCTCAGTTTACTTATGTAGTAAATGTCCTGAGAGGTTGATGCCAAGGATAAAGAAAATGAGTAACTGAGATGTGCCTAGATTTATGTAGTAGGGTAGAAAATAAACTAGAGCAAGATTTAGTGATTGATAGTTTTATTTTATTTTAACTTAGACTTTGATACTTCAGTAGTTTGCAGGGTTTAAAAAAAGTACCAAACATGCAACAAACAGAAGGAGAAAGTTTGATATATCCATCATGTATATGATGAATAAAATGAGACTTAGAGTTTAATTTCTTGTGGCGGAATACAAATAGCATGAGAAAAACCATTGAGCCAGAATAATGACTGTGAAGTCCTGCCAGAGTAAAAGTCATGTTTCAATTCAATTTTGTACCACCAGAATTGAGCACATAATCTTGCACTTACTAACTGCTTAATAATCACTCATTGAAAATACAAGTAAGATATTTCTTGTTTATAGTAGACGTTAAAGTTCTCATCAACTTAATCAGATGTTTTACAATACTGGTGACTAACCCAGTGGAGATGACATAAAAGCTCTGAAAGATAAATTGAAAAAAATATACATAATATACACAAATACACATCAGACATGAATGAGTCATCACCTTCAGAATATGAGGCTAAATTTTGCCAATTAAACAGAACCCCTGAAGCTATGGCAAGAAAACGTGTCATTTTGAAACTAAACATGTGCAAAACATTTTAAAAATATTTCACATCCAAAATAAGATTTTCAAATGTTTGATTCATCAACATATACATTATTTTTCATACATTATCTCTTGTTTGATCCCTGAGATACACAAGGTTTTATCCAAAATTGAAAGGATAAAGAATACTTTGCCCGGAAAGGATGATAGGTCTACATACAATAATGAACTGCTATTTGAAAATTTAAATACGCCCTTATTATGTCTGAAGCCAAAGAAAGACCTGGATGCATTCTGAAATTCCATTTGTCATATTGTGGACGTAATTATGTTAATTACTTTAAGTCTAAGCATTATGCTGTGTGACTTAAGTGTTTTCTTAAAAATCACTTAGTCAAACAATTTACGGAGAATAACAGAGAGGGAAAAAAAAAGGCTGATTGCAACTCAAAATGACATTCGGTTATCATCTTTTCCTCTCCATAGTGAATCTGGTGGACTATTTGTTTTGAGAGTTTTCCTAATGGATTATTTGTTTCAGGAGATTAGTGTGAGCGATTCTAACTCAGGAAAGGAGGCTTGCTTGGAAAGCACTGAATTCTAGTCTGTAAAAGAAAAAAGGGTTAAAAGTGCCAATTGAAAACTTTCTTGCTTACTGTTTTTGTAAAACAGCATTTGGTTTACTTCAGCAACTAACCTGAAAGGGTTTCATTACATAGGAAGTATGAAAAAACTTGGATCCCTTCTTGAAGGCCTGAACCTATGGCAGAAACCTAGAAGACTCTTAAGAAAGAATGAGGCAGATGTTCCTTTTATAAAAGTCATAATAATTCCATCTATATGAAATACATAATTATGGTTCCAAAGATCAAATATTGATTGTTTTACTTCACAGATGCATTATATACATGGTAGTGAAGACACAGTTACACCCAGTTACTAAAATTTCTCCTGCATTGCACATGGGAGAAAGAAATACACATGGCTTTGGGAATATGCTTTGTTACTAGTGTTATTGATATGAGACAGATGAGTCAATATATAACCATCAAGAGACTCCAAATCTAGCAAAGAACTAATTAAGAGACCTATGCTTTAATACTGGGCAAAGATACTTGTTCATTACAGCATTTCTTATGTGGAAATCAGGGCTATCCTACATTGTTAGCAATGAATTTCATCAATGAAGTTTTCTTTACTGCCGCATGAGAAAATTAGGGGACTAAATTAGAATACAATATTTAAATGTGTGTATCTGAAAATTGTTAGATTTCAAATCTGTGCCTCACTACTTTCAATCTGCATGAGCTTGGGTCTTTCTCAATTTCTTCATCTATAAGACAGAGATAATATGGGAATCTAGCTAGCAGATTCATAGTGAGAACTAAGTGAGAAAATGCATGCAAAGTGCTCAGTACTGACAGGTTCAATTCATGTTAGGTATTATTAATATACATATTTTTAGACACCTATTTGTCACAAAACCTGCTAGTCATTTTGCATTCCTTGTCTTGTTTTAACATTCATGAGCACCTTGTCAGAGCAATGTTATAAGTCATTTTGTCAATTAGGCCCTTTGTTTGCAAGCAAAAAAAAAATGACTTTGGATAACTCAAGCAATAGAAAGATCTATCTATCTATCTAATCATCTATCTCTATCTCTATCAATCTATCATCTATCATCTATCTATATACTTAATCCACCTACTATAAGTCTATCATCTATGTATCTAGGTAACTGTCTTCTATCATCTGTCATCTATCTATCCATCCATCTACATGCACAATATTGCATAGACTTCATACTCAAAAAACAAGCTGAATTACTAGACACAAAAATGGCTGGAACCAAGCCGGGCTCGGTGGCTCAGCCTGTAATCCCGCGCCTTTGGGAGGCTGAGGTGAGTGGATTGCCTGAGCCCACGGGTTCGAGACCCGCCTGGGCAGAGAGACCTCATCTCTACAATAAATCAAAAAATCAGCCGGGCGTGGTAGTGCATGCCTGTAATTCCAGCTACTCGGAAGGCTGAGGCGGAAGGATCGCCGGAGCCCAGCAGGTCGAGGCTGCGGTGGCCGGAAGCGGCCACTGCACTCCAGTCTGGATGACAGAGTGAGACTCCAACTCAAAAAAAAAAAAAAAAAAAAAATGGCTGGAACCAGGACAAGTCTAGTAACCAACATAGCTGGTGCTATTTCTGTTGGGATGAATAAAATCTAACCATTTTTTGTCATTCTTTTGTCACTCTTCTCAAGAGAGACTCTAACTGGTTAAGCTTGAATTTTTAAATACAAATGGCTAAAGAAGGGATGGACACCCTAATTGACTGTTCCATGAAGATTGATCATGATGGAGAAGAGGTACTCTTATAAAAAGAAAGCAAGGTGCTATTACTTGAAGAAGACAAAGAATAATGTATAGCCATACGTAGAAAAATTATCTTTATAAAGCCTCTTTATTCTGGAATTTAAAAAGCCTTTTTGAGAGTTCAGCTTTCAGGGTATGGAGAAAAGTATAGAAAGATGGAAGATGACCCAACAGATGGTGTGAAAGTCCAGACTAGTCAGTATTTCTGGTGATATGTAAAAATCACTGTGAGAGACCTTTCTCGATAGTTTATTTTCTAAAATTTATGATAAATCCCTTTAACATTTCCACTGGAGAATAAAGAAATATCAACTTTAGCAACAGTTTTATGAACTAGCCCTTATGCTGCATACATAGAAATGCAGTTGCTATATGCTCTTCACAACATCTTAGAATCTGTACAGACATCTTGATTGGATCAATTTTACACGGAAATTATGAATAAGGTTTTTTATTTTATCAAGTATTAATTTCCCCACTGTTCTCAAATAAAATTTAATTGTTCTTATAACTGGTCAGGAACTTAACATAGGAAGCTATCAAATTACTATAAATTTCTTGAGATGCCTTCCCAAATCACTAGTGATAGCAACAGTAATAAAAATTGTCCAAATATGCAAACACCTCACAATATGTTTTCAAATCTATTGAAGGTGTATGTTGGTGAATATCAGAATGTTATGTATAGAATGACATATGTAGAAATTATTTTAGGGAAATTATTTAAGCTATTTCTATTTTCTCTAACAAATAAAGATCATTGAGTTTAGTTAATTTGCTTGAAATACTACCTTCTCATTTCAATGGTAGGAAAGGACTAGGAACTAATTTTAATCACTTTTCTCATTTTTTTTTCCTTTTTGTAAGATAATTAAAGCATGTTTTTTTTCCTAAACTATTTTCTTTGACTGTTGAAGTATCAATTTTGATTCTTGTGTTTGCTTATTGCTTGGCATTTCATTCTAGCCTTTTAGAATGTGTTGTGGTACCCATTTTGCATTTATGGCACATCTAGTACAGTATAAAATTTTATGGTAAAATTTTGTTTCCAAGAAATTCAAAGACTGCGGTAACTGTATCTTATGCACCTGCTTGGAGAGAAATGAAAGGAATCTTTATTCAACTCTGAGGAAAAGAAAGATTCCTCTAAAGAAAAGTTTCATCTATTTCAATAGTACTTACTCAACTCTAAATGGTCATAAAGAAGGAATGATTTTTACATTCGCATAATATAATATCACTTTAAATCAGACACAGATGTGTCAAATTAAAGTGGTCCGTTTATGAATGCACATAACAGAATAATTTTTTTTTTAATGGTAGGATGACGGATGGCCTACTCATCAATGAACCTTTTGTAGAAGGCCTAGGTGCTTTCCCATTAAGAAAGACAAATCAATTTAAAAGACATACTCATAATATTTCTAAAGTCACAAGGCTCAAAATTGCTGGCACTTAAGATCACTTGCTTCTAGAATTAAAGCACTGGTTTTGCAATAAGCCTCGTCTGAGCACAACATTTCAGCTATGCATATAATTAAGATTTTAAAACATTAAACAAGCATAAAATGCAAAAATCATGCAGTAACACCATTGCCAGTATACTGAGATCTTCATGAAAGAAAATAAAATGCATTTACATTTGTATTAATTGAGGATGTCAGACAATATTTATAGCCAATAAATTTATCTAACTAGCCCTGCCAGAAATTTCCAATATTTGTCAATTTTTTTGTATTTAAGCATTACTACCCCCATCAATCAAATTGTATATATCATCTGAGAGGGAGTAGAACATTAAGCCATTAATTATAAACTTTAGATTGATTCGATTTTTTTAAAAATGAGACATGGCTAAGTTTTCTTTGTAATTAAGTCAATGTCACATAAAATAAAATTTACCATTTTAAAATGAATAATTCAGTATAACTTAGGACATTTAACATATTGTGCAACCACTTCTATCTAGTGCCAAGCATTTTTGTCACCCCAAAATAATATCACATACCTTTTACACAGTTATTTCCCACTATTCTTTATCCTCAGCCTTAGAAAACCATACATTTACTTTTTTATCTCTATGGATTTACCCATTTGGGATATTCTATTTAAATGGAATCATACAATATGTGACCTTTTGTGTCTTAGCAAAAATGTTTTCCAGGTTATAGCATATTTCAGTACTTTATTCCTTTTATGGCTGAATATTTATCATTTAATGTATATAAGAAAATGTCTTTAGCCGTTTATGTACTTTTAGGTGTTTGCAACTGTTGTCAATTGTTACTAACACTACTATAAGCATTTATATACAAGCATTTTTTGAGTCAGTGCTAAATTATTTTGAGTACATATCTAAAAGTGAAATATTAGGTCATATGGTAATTTTATGCTTAACATTTTAAAAACTGCCAAACTTTTCTACAGCAACTGACCAATTTTCATTCCCATGAGCAATGAAAGAAGTCTGAAATTTTTCCACATCTTTGTCAACACTTTGTTTGTTTGTTTGTATCAGTAAGAAATAAGTCTGGTCATCCTCATAGAAATGAAGTGGTATCTCATTGTGATTTTGATTTGCATTAACCTAATGACTAATGATGTTTAACATTTTTTTAATGTGCTAGTTGGTCTTTTGCATATCTTTGGAGGAGGATCAATTCAAGTCTTTGGGTAGATTGATGTTTTTTGTTTTTGCTTTTGTTGTTGACTTGTAAGGATTGAACTGGGTTGCCTTTTTATTCTATAGTTGTAAGAGTTATTTATATGTTCTGGATACTAGACCTTTATCAGATACATAATTCAAAAATATTTTATCCCATTTTGTAAATTTTCTTTTTCTTGATAATGTCTTTTGACATGCAAAAGGTTTTTAATTTTAACAAAGTCCCATTTATCTATTTTTTGTTGCTGTTGCTTACACTTTTCATGTCAGATATACGAATCCATTGCCAAATCCAAAGTTGTAATTATTTTTTAAAAGCCTTTTTTAAGTTTTAGAGTTTTAGCTCTTCTAATTAGATCTTTAATAAAATTTTGAGTTAATTTTTGTATGTGGTATATAATTTTGTATGCATTTCCAACTTTTTTTTTTATGTGGATATCAAATTTTCTGAGCTTGCATTTGTTGAAGAGACTATTTTTATCATTGTTTAAAATCAACTGAACAAAGTTACAGGAAATTATTTCTGTGCTCTCAATCCTATTCCATAGGTATATATGTCTACTATTATGCCAGTATCACACTGTTTTAGTTACTGTAGTTTGTAGTAAGTTTTAAAGTCAGAAAGTATCAGTTCTCCAACTTTGATCTTCTTTTTCATGAATGTTTTAGTAATAAAGGCTCTTTGCAGTTCCATATGAGTTCGGGGATTAGATTCTCCATTTCTGCAGGAATGCTGTTAGAATTCTGATAGGGATCTCATTGAATCTGTACATTGCTTTATGTAGTATTGCCATTTTAACAACAGTAAGTCTTCTAATCTATAAACATAGGATGTCTTTCTATTTGTCTTCTTTAATTTATCAAAGTAATGCTTTGTGGTTTTCAGTATCAACACTTCTTACCTTTTTTTAAAAATTTACTTACTAGGTATCATTTTTTAATGCTATTGTAAACAGAATCATTTTCATAATTTCCTTTTCAGATTTTTATCATTGGTATATAAAAAAACAACTGATTTTGTATGTTGACCTTTATCCCTGAAATTGCTGAATTTATTATTAGGTTTAGTAGAAGTTTATCTGGATCCTATGGGATTTTCTATACATAGGATCATGCAATCTATAAATCAGTTAAGTTTTGATAGAAATATGAAGAAGCAAATGAAATAATACAATATGTGATTTTTTCTATCTGGCTTATTTCACTTATCATAAATGATTTTGAAATTAGAGTATGTATCACTACTTTATTGCTTTTTGTGACTGAATATTTTAATACATATACAGGATGAATATAAATGTATTATATATATGTACATCACAGTTTATTTATTCATTCCTCATTCACCGTTCATGGATATGTGGGTTGTTTTCAGTGTTTTTCTATTGTGAATAATGTTACCATGAACATTTGTGTACAACTATTTTTTGACTATTAGCATTCAATTATTTTGAGTATATACCTAGAAATAGAATTTCTTGGTAATATTGTCTTTGGGCCATATGAAAAAGAAAATATTCATAAAATAGAGTTTCTGAGTCTTGCATGGGATTTCACAACTGGTGCAGAACATGAGGAGCAAGAAAGTGGAATTAGAAGATTAGATTTCCAGGAAATGCACAGAAAACAAGGAATAAAAAACATATTAGAGAAATTTTGAAAATACGGTTTTCATACTTCACAATTTATTCAGTAGTTAGCCTTATTCACAGAGAAAGGAAAGACCACAATTAACATTTTTACTATAAGAATGATACTTAGAGACATTAGTAAGTCTCCAGTTCAGACTGGGTATTAGCGACAGAGGATTTAATACTTTTATTTTTATGAAATAATATCCTAGATAAGAACTGATCATGCCCTAAACATCTTAAAGTTGAGATCCTTCTGCCTGAGTAATATCAGGACCAACTATTTGAAATTATTATTGAAATATTGAAGTACCTATAAAACTTACGAGCAATCCCAGCAATCCCACGTTGCAATAGATTTTCTATATTAACTATTTTAGCAGCTTTAAAGCTGCTTTAACCTAAAAATGACCCCCTATATGGCTATTCAGTACTCAGAGATTGGCTTCTGAGATTGTAATTTTCCCATAACTAAGGATCTACACCCTTGGTTCCTGTAACTAAGAGCCTAAACCGCATTACTAAAAGCCTACACCCTTAGTTTCCCCAAATATTGGAAACTCCCTAACTGCAAGTTCCGTATTTATTTGTATACATTTACACATTTTGCTGTATGGTTTTAATGGTCTTTAATGTTCATGCTGTTCGTGTTGTATACCATGTAACTTACTGTATCTCATGTCTGCACCCCATGCTATGTAGCCTATTCAGCAGTTTTTGCCTATAAAAACTTTGTCCCTGCTTCACTCAGAGCTGAGAGTTTTAGGAGGCATGAGCCCCCTCTCAATCACCAGCTTCCAATAAAGGACTCATACTCATAATCTTGCTTGGCTGGCAACACCTTTCTCGCTCTCCGGACACAACATTTGGAGGCCCCAGTGGGAAATTGCCAACCTTGGGAGGCAACCTCACTCTGGTTCTCCCCAGCTCAGTGGAGACGTTATAGGGGAGGGGCCCCCTGGGTCATTCCAGGGCTCCATAACCTCTCATCTGTCTCAGAAAGAGAAGGAACAACTACTGATTTACTCGCCAAAAGAAGCTGAGTCGATTCACCATCTCCTGGGAGGTGTCTATCTTGTTTTGTTTTTGTTTGGTTTAGAGGATGCCAGCTGCTCCTCATGCATTTGTGTTGGAGGATGGAGCCTGATGGGGCTGCTCCTTCGACTCTGCTTCAGTAACCCAAGATGTTGGTAGAAGTAGGGTTGTAATTAAGTAATTGATTTCTGACTAGACTTTTGACTAGGCTCATGATTAGACTAGTATCCACTTTAACTTCTGATTGCTTATGACAGTTTTCCATTCTTGCCATATTTAGCCTTCTCCTTTCCTTTGCAACTTTACTGTGCACTTTGCTACAGGTTTGTTTTTGGTTATTTTTTCATAGGCTCTTTGGAGCCTTCCATATATATATAACTGCTGTAGTTTATTGCTTTGTTGTTAATTGTTTTAAATTACAGGGATAGGTCTTAACATTTTGAAGAAAGGATTAATATAAGAATTTCAATGATTAGTTTGTTTTGTTAATTAACTTAGTTTGTTAATTATTTTGTGGTGTATTGTAGTTTAATGGTTTTATGATATTTTATGTCTTCTTAACCATTCTTGTCTTTATGTAACATTTTTGTTAATAATAAAAGCCCCCAAAAGAAATAGGGAATTCCATCCATTCCTATGAAACCAGACTCTGGTCCAGATCAAAGATAAGAGGCACTCTTCCCTTTGGTCTGTGCAAATAGATTCTCTCAGGTGACTGAGAGACTCGCAAAGGTGTCGGGGATTAATTTCCATGAAGTGCAAGGGCCTCATAGCGACTGCTTCACTTTAGGTATACAGGACTCTGTAAGTTCTGGAAAGCCCCAGGCTTGATCATTTGCTCAGTGGACCTAATCCACACCAGATCCAAGAAATAGTGATTGGAGGGTTGGAAAGGGTCTTAGAGGCAGATCGCCTGGAAGCTGGAAAGTTCTCTCTGTGCTTCTGAGGGTTGCCCCATCCAGGAGGCGCACATAAGGACTGGTCACCCAATGCCCCGGGGCCCCTTTTAGTGCCTTCTGTACTTAAAGGGCAAACTGAGACACGTAAGAGGTGGGGAAACAACTGGCAGAGTCACAGCTAACAGGAGTTCCCTCCATAGGCAGCACATTTTGACCAAAAGCACATGGTGCTGTCCAAAGTTTAAAGTTCAGTTTAATTTACCTTGTTTCTTTTAATGTCATTTGTGGTTTCATGTGTTTCATTCATCAGTTATATTGTTTAATATAAATTTGTTTTACTTAAAATTATTAATTTGTTACTCAAATATTATGTTAAATATTTAAAACATAGCTGGGCTCGGTGGCTCAGCCTGTAATCCCGCGCCTTTGGGAGGCTGAGGTGAGTGGATTGCCTGAACCCGCGGGTTCGAGACCCGCCTGGGCAGCGAGACCTCATCTCTACAATAAATAAAAAAATCAGCCAGGCGTGGTAGCGCATGCCTGTAATTCTGGCTACTGGGAAGGCTGAGGTGGAAGGATCGCCAGAGCCCAGCAGGTCGAGGCTGTGGTGGCCGGAAGCGGGCGACAGAGTGAGACTCCAACACACACACACAAAAAAAAATTTAAAACATATAAATTGGACAACAACATAAATATAAATGCTTTTATAAGACTTTTGTGTTTGTGGTGTTGCTGGTTTGATATAAACTTTTAACAGGCTATCTTTAAATCTGGCCTGTTGAAGGTTTGTAACAAATTGGTTACATACATGGTTATAATAGCCAACATCTAAAACCTGTCATTTGATAAAAACTGCAAATAGTTAGCCATAGTCAAGTATATAATTTGTTTTCCTTATTATACTTATATATATTGTGATAAATTTTAAAAAACAGACCATTTCTCACCTAAATTGTTTTTGGTGCCCTTTGTTTCATCTACCTGGTAGAGACACTGGACTAAATAAAGTTGCACTGCTGGGTAGATGAAATACTGGGTATTCTGTGTGGACAATGAATGTGAAAACTAATCACCCTCACCAAATTGACCACACCTTATAATAAAAGGTACAATTTAATGATTTATAAGGGCTCTGACAACTTTGCCTGTTCATAATTAATACATGAACAAGACAGGTCATTGTATATTTGTATGGTCTGTTCACTCTTGGGTTTTACGTCAAACTGTCATAAAAGTAATCTAAAAAGTAGAGCCTGGCCTCAACTGCAGGTATGCAGAAAACAAGTAAAAAAAATCCTATACTTCACTCAATCCCCAAACAATGCGCAGCCAGCTGACCAAAAATCAGTGTGCGTGTTGCAGGGAATTAGGTCATTGGATAAAAAATTGTCCTCATCACCCACAAACAGAGAAGCCTAAGTCAGATAAAGTAGTCAGACAACTGGCAGAATTATTGGTAGCTGCTCTCCAGGTCTCCCAACCTTACTCAAGACCACTATGCCACATGGAGGGGAAAACTAAGAAAGAACAAGAGACTGAACGTCCCTCGTTAGCTAGACATCAATGTGCATATTGCAAGCTATTTGGTCACTGGAGAAAGAATTGTCCCCGTTGCCCAGGGTCAAACAAACCTGGGTCAGCCCTAGTTCTGCCTGTTGCTAGGGGGACAGAGGACAATGGAAAAAACTATAAGTCAGTCCTGATTATGCCTGCTGCTAGGATGGCAGGAGAAAACGGGTGCAATTGCCAACTGCATATTTGCGTCTCATAAATATAACAGCTTTTACAAAAAAAAACAAAATCAAACGACTTTTGTTTAATGTAACTGGATGTTCAATGGTTATCTTTAATCTAGAACCCTCCACGATGACTCAGGGTATGTAAAACCCCTGGTAAAAATTCTAAATACAGAAACTGGAGGGACTTTCAGGAATAAATATTTCTCAACTGGTACATTAGGTAAAGGTTACTAAATCTAAATTTGTTTAATAAATGTTCATCAAATGCTTTTTAAGTTCCTATAACTTTCATAAGTTTTAGTAAATATGTTAACATATCCAGTTGTCCAAGTATACTGATGGTTTTATAATGTTTGTGCTCCATCCTAAATTATAAAAACATCAAAATATAATATAGACATTGTAAGATTATGGAACCGGTGGTTTTGGATTGGTCGTTCTTGTAGCAATGATTCATACAACTACATTGTTGGAGGAGTGACTGATTTGAAGTTATTGGTTCTTAGCAGCTAGCCTTAAAAG
The DNA here is from genome assembly GCA_027257055.1 of Cephalopachus bancanus. Taxonomy (NCBI): domain Eukaryota; kingdom Metazoa; phylum Chordata; class Mammalia; order Primates; family Tarsiidae; genus Cephalopachus; species Cephalopachus bancanus. The sequence continues at coordinate 203,842 of JAPVLO010000862.1, forward strand.
CATAAACATTTTATTAATAATTTGAAAAGTAGAAAAATGCTCGTATGTTTGACTTTAAGGTTAAATCATTTGTTATGCCTGATTAACATCCTTGGGTTGGTATTATAAGTCATTCTTCTGTGGAACAAAATACTTATATGTTTAATAAAAGGGGTTGTCCAGTGTGGGTTTACCTGACAAAGCAGTTATCCTCAGGTCACTTGGGTTGTTTCTCTGTTAGGTGAATCCGTGTTAGTTATTCTCACAAAAATTGTCTACACCTTGTGGCTGAGCCTGCAATTTAATACTTTGCAAAAGTTTTTAACAACTTTGGGCAGAACATGTGGATTTGTAGTGCTCTGTTCCTGTTCATTTTAATTGTGTGGGTGGATCATTGTATGTCCATATGGTCAGTTTACTCTAAAAAAGGTTTTGCACCAACCTGTTACAAAGACAGTAAATAACAGTGTTATATGCATAATCTATTTTGTTTAAAAAAAAATTTGGAATTTTGTTAACCAAACCAAATCAGTGCCAGCCTGGAGGGCAGCAGAACTGGAGAACCAAGAAAACACCCTAATTGACAGTCACAATTGACCGCCAACACTCCAGACGCCCAAAAAACACCTGGTAACAATAAACCTGTTATGGAGATGGTGTCCACTACTTATAGGTACAGTCTACAAGGGCACTGGAAGCACAGTTGCCCCAAAGCACTAACCTCCTGGACCTTGTCCACAATGTAGACCAAATAGCCATTGGGAGGCAGGTACACTCTCCTCTGAAGAGAGGAAAGAACACTTGGCTCATAAATGGTAGCCACATGGGAAGGCCTGAAAACCTGCTGAACTGCCTGGCACTGACTCACCATCACCCCAATAACTCCCCCAGGTAAATACCAGGGCACTGGAACCCAAATTAAGTTCTAGTTAACACGGGCACCAGCTTTTTGGTTCTGGCCATCGATGCTGACATTTAAATAGCCCCAAATAATAATAATAATTTGTACAATAACTTCTGCAGTTTTATGTTTTCAATTCAACCTCAGTACTGAGTACCCCATTGGCTAAATAAATGCTCAAAAATGTGGTCACTAAAAAAAAGGTGTCCAGTAGAAAATAAACCTGCAGTTTATAATTGTGTCTATTCATTCAGTTGCTGGTTGTGGGTTAACTTTCAATTAGACTGGTAATTTAAAACAAAACTAAATCACTCATTTGTTTCGCATGATTTTTGTAGCAAGTTCCATTCCATTAAAGGGGAATTAGCTTCAAAAACTCGGAGCAACTATTGTGTTTTCACCTAACCAAACTGAAATGTTTGTCCCCATTGCTTGTCAATTGTTTTCAATTATCCCACTTCCTGAAAGTCCTTTAAACTCCTTTTAATTTTCCTGGCAGATGCACCAAAATTAACAAAACATCACCCCCCTGGACATGGAAAGCCTGTTAACATTGGTTGGAACCTTTTCATTTTACTGTTCCCAACCTGTGCACATTGTGTAGTTTGTTCCAAAGCACCAGGTTTTTCATCATCATCCACTTAATAACGGCTTGTACTCTCACTCAATGTTTCATTAAATCCAGGCAGTATTTGGTTAAAAGACCTGCTGTTTCCTGTTCATGCCCTTGGAAATAAATAGGTAGGGACATCGCTATGGTCCACCACAGCAGGAAGTGGTTACAGAAAATTGATCTTCACCTGGTTTCCCAAGATCCTAAAAGTGTTTCCAAGAATATGAATGAAAAATACAAAAACATCCTAAGAACAGGAAGTATTTCTAATCTTGTTCAAAAAATCCTCACACAATATATCTCCAGTTTTTTCAGCAGGTTCACGCTACTGTCCACTCTGACATCCATGCTGTTTTGCCAACATCGTTGTTCTCACCTTGTCATCAGTCCTAGCCCGGGGACTTGGTCTTTGTACTGGCTCCTGCCTGGAAGGGACCCTTCATCATACAAACCCCAGGACTCCTGCTATGTTGTCATCTTCTTCATCAAAGGTTTTGCTACAGCAGCAGCTAATGCAGATCCAGGCACGGGAGCAGGAGAGACATAAATGTCAGAAACAGGCCACAGTGGCTTCCTTCCCCAGTCCTGCACCTGCTTCTCCTGCCATCTCTAAGGTAGGCATCTCTTCTGTAAACCATACATTGGGCCATCCACCCCCTATTCAGCTGCCTAGAGAGCAAACACAGCTGGGACACTCAAGTGTCATTAATAAAGCCATCAATGCAAAGTCTAGTTATATTAATAAATTTGGAGACATGTTGAGAGCCAGCCTTGGAGGCCCACCTGATTGACAAAGTCCAGGTGCACTGAGGACCCCCAGCCGTAAAGCGAGTCCGAGCAGCTGAGGCCCTTCTGTCTTCCATCTTTGCTGTTGATACAGCTGAAGAAATTCTGTGCAGTCGTGGAAGAAGAAGATGGCATGTTTATGTGAAGAATCACAGCTAACCTGGAAATGTCATGGTTTATTTTTCCATTTTCCCACTATGCCACTTGGCCTTTTCTAACATATGCAAGGGTTAAACTCTGAAGCACATCAAAAATGCTTTCTTTCACTTGGTTATAAGTTACTAGATATTGCTTAAGTAATAAATGATATAAGTATATCCACTCCTTATTTGATTCAGAATTATGTAGTTTAGTGTTTAGACATAAGGATTTTTAAAAGCACAAGTTTATAGTAAGTTTATTATGAATTCATTATAAATTCTAACACTTGTATAGGAGTTATGTAGGTAATTTATAACACTGTTTTCACTGACTTAGAATAAAGATTAATGTTAAGGTTTTTACTTAATTCTATAGTTAAAACTCTAAGTTAACATTTATAGAGTAGGTTTTCACTGAACTCATAATATAATAATCAGACACTTTTATGACAGATCAGCTAAAACAGAAAGTAACCTTGAGGGGCCTGGGAAACATTACTAAAAGCTTCTTTTGAGTTCTATTTAGAAACAAGCACTGCAAGATAAGAGAAAAGTAACAAGGACATCTGGACAAGGGAGGCAATCACCGGACTCTGAAGAACATGAGAGCCTAAAATGTGAAAATTCCTGACACATAAAGAAATATACACTTAAAGAAACTTTCTTGAAACATTTCAAGAACTGTAATTTGGGACATTGGACTGAAAGTATCATTGTTGACTTTATGAATAAGACTTGTCTAAATACCTATGAGAATCTTGGTTTGTTTGCTACTAAATGCTATAGGAATCTTGGTTTGTTTGCTACTAAAGCCTATGGGAATCTTGGTTTGTTCGCTACTAAGACCACTAGCTGGTAACTTTTAAAAGATATGTATGTGAAAGAATTTTCTTTGTCTTGCCCCTTCACGAATGGTATAAAATCTCTGTGTTAACTAACATTAAATCGTCATCTGTTCAAGAAGCAGGTGTCCGTGTATATGATCTTCATCCGTTGCCTATCCGTCTCTCCCTCAGGATATCTCACGACCCTTGTGGGGCTGGCCCCCACAGAGACATCACAGGGCTACAGCTCCCCAGCATGCTACCTATGTCAGGGAATCTACTTAATGTGTAGAGTAGTCAGAATATGACCACACCAGTCATCACTGTTAACAATTCCTGCCCAACTAAATTCCCAACAACAAACAAAAAAAATCTCTAAAACTGAGGAAGAAACCTTTTTAAAAGAATGTCAGAGAAAAGATGATCACAACATACTTGAGTATCACAGGCAAGTTAAACTTGACAATAAAATCAAGGACCTGGATACCCTCATCCCCAAGTCCAATAACTCAGAAATGTGCTGGAACAAGAACATTATCATAAAGACCTCTATAAATTACATCCATAAGTTACAGAAGGAACAGCAACACTTTAAAAAAACCTAAAAACTCATCAACAGTCCCTGGAAAAGGTCAACCATAGCCTGCAGCTCCGGTTTCATGGACTAGAACTGCAGGCCCAAATCTTTGTTCTTTCAATACCTCCTGCCCCAGGTCTGCCTTACCTGGATATTGAAAAGGAAGGCAGGCCAAACACAGCAACGTTTCATGAAATGGGAAAACCGGCCCAAAACACTCTTCATCAGCAGCCCCCAGCACCACCCTTGGATAACATTCTACACCTGTGCTCTCCCAGTGACCACCTGACAAACCTAGAAGACCCCTGTTTCCTGCAGTATCCCTGCTGTTTCCAAAGCCAATAGCCACTACAATAGCTTTTGCATGGAGAAGGAGTTTTCACTGCTTTGGTCTGAGAAATATTGAGTTTATCCACTCCACAATCTGGACAGTAATAACTCCTGGTTCCAGTCTATGTTTAATGGAACCCCTGGTTGACAACTCTTATCACCAGTCTAGCTAGCCCTAGAATCCTCTTCCTCCAGCGTTTGCTTATAGGGCCTTGCATAATTAATTTGTTTATTCCATTTGTTAAACAATGAATTGCTTCTGTAAAACTCATGTATGTTGGAACTTATAACCCTTTGCCCATAATTCATGAGTCAATGGTTTGACTCATGAACAAGTAAAAGGGGGGAATGAAGTACCTGTAAAACTTATAAGCAATCCCAGAAACCCCACATTGTAATAAATTTTCTGTATTAACTATTTTAGCAGCTTTAAAACTGATTTAACCTAAAAATGATCCCCTACATGGCTTTTCAGTACTCAGAGATTGGCTGTTAAGATTGCAATTTTCCCATAACTAAGAGTCTACGCCCTTGGTTCCTGTAACTAAGAATCTACACCCCATTACTAAGAGACTACACCTTTAGTTTCCTCAAATATTGGAAACTCCCTAACCACAAATTCTGCATGCATTTGTATACATTTGCACATTTTGCTGTATGGTTTTAATGGTCTTTAATGTTCATGCTGTATGCCATGCAACTTTCTGTACCTCATGTTTGCACCTCATGCTATGTAACCTATTCAGCAGTTTTTGCCTATAAAACCTTTGTCCCTGCCTCATTGGGGTCAAGAGTTTTAGGAGGCTTGAACCCCCTTTCAGTTGCTGGCTTCCTAAAGGACTCATACTCATAATGTGACTCAGTTGGCAATGCCTTTCTCACTCTCCAGGCACAACAATATCAGTGGCCCACACAGTCAACTTTACCACCAGTCCCTTAGTCTTTTCCTCATGATGCAGCCTTAAGTGTCCATTCCTGCTATCTCTAGCTTCTTGCTTGCATAAGTTCTTAAAAATTCCTCTATATTGGCAACCTTAGTCAGATCTTTAATTCCTTGTAATGAAATAGCAAATAAAATATGTAAAATAATTGCAATAACTTGCTTGACATAAGTAACCCCATTTTGTTAAAAACCTCCATCTTAGCTGTCTGCCTGACATAAAAATGACTCCTCCTCGGTGTGTATGTGTGATTGTTGTAACTTTCCCATGACCACAGAACCACAGCCTTGTTCCCCTGAGCTGTTCACACTGACCATTTGAAAACTCCCTAGTCACAAGTTCTGTGTAATTGTATGCCTTGTTAACTGAAATCCTAGAGATTGTTCCTTTTGTTTTTAGTTCCTTGTACCCTCACCCACTGCTAATATGCAGCCCACTTGTGGATTTTGCCTTTATAAGCTTCTTGCTTATTCCACTCAGTGTCTAGAGCTTTCTTGGTGTGAACCTACTCTTGACCATGTGCTATTAAATAACTCAACATTTGAAACCAGTGTGCCGGTGATTCTCCTTGCTCTAACAGCAACATGATTCCTTTCTCTTCATGACTAAAACTAGTCTTTGAAAAGATCTCTAAATTATAAAACCAACTTCTTGTTTTCATTAAAATTAATTTCCCTGCAAGAGTGTTCTGCTTCTTGCTTTTTCAAAGTATCTAGGAAGACCCAATTTTCCAGTTGAAAAGAAAGTAGGGCCACATCTGTGGGATGAGTGGTCCTGCTAGAGGTAAACTCACGAACAAAGGTTAATGTAATGCCTTGAGTCTTAACATATTTGGCAGTTGCTAAGTCTCTTAAAGTATCAGTTAGTACTCCCACTGGGGCATAAACCTGGAATGACTTATTATGTAATATTTTAAAGAAGTTCAACTTAAACCTACTCAACAACAAGGCAATTGGCAATGACTCATTTCAAGTTAAATTAGTTTTTTAATATATGTTGGTAGTACTTTTTAAAGTATGATTCTTTTTTTTTTCATTTTTCAAGTTGATTGTGGTCTCCAAGATTGCAATCTAAAGATTGAAGGAATGGGCAAGTCAAAGCGTTTCTTAATAGTCGTGTAACTATCATAGTCTTTTAAAAACATAGAATAGACTTCTGTTAACTACAGAATATATGGTCTCCATATCAATAAGGAAATAAAATTTGTTTATCACTGTCAATTGAACCCAGGACTCCTGTGAGGCTATGACTGCAGCTTAGCTAAACATACATATTCAACAGGTTACAGGAGGAAACATGAACATTTATAAAAGCAGTCCCAACGTATGCATAGTAAACAAACATGCATGCAATGTATGACTCATGTTCATCCTGAAGGGGAGACTCAACATTTAAATGAATTTCAGTGACTGGGTACAATGACTCATGCTTATAATCCCAGCAGTTTGGGAGGCCAAGATAAGAGGACTACCTGAGCCCGTGGGTTTAAGACCAGTCTTGGCAATTTGGTAAGACCTCATCCTACAATAAGTCAAGAAAAATTAGCTGAGTGTGGTGGCACCTGCCTATAGTTCCAGCTAATTGGAAGACTGAGGTGAAAGGATCGCCTGAGCCCAGTAGGTTCAGTCTGCGATCCATGAATGTGCCACTGCACTCCAGCCTGGCCAACAGAGTGAGACTTCAACTCAATAAATAAATAAGTAGATAAATAAATGTATTACAATTAGGTTTATTACATCAGTTCTCCTCAAGACACAACAACATGCAAATGAGAAATTTCTGCAAACTGACCAGAAATAATCCATGGTGAGTGGTATTTATTTAATTAGGGGAAAGTTATTGAAATCAGTTTCTTGTTCAATCAAAACTGTAGTTATGGCTGGTGGGACAGGGACTGGGAGTCAGTCAGTATCTAGTGGAGCTGTAAGTTGTTTTAATATTGTTTATTTTGAGGCCAGTGTTTGTTTACCTGCTAGATAAATTATTTTTTAAAAATTTATAGTGATAGTTATAGTTATTTTTATTTATTTATTTTTTATGTAGGATTATGTGATTTCACCCTTGCTTGGTGTAGACTTAGGTCTTGTTTATAATTTAGCATCTTACACAAAGTGTGTATTCTGTCCGTCTTATAATCTTTATTTTAACATGAATTATGGTTAGCTGTTGTGTTTAAACAACAAAAGGGAGGGTGTATAATGAGGCATGTCTGACCTCTCATCCTGTCATGACTAGGAATTAAGTTTTCAAGGTTAGTCTCTGGTCTCCTCAGACAACATGGTGTCCTTTCAATTTGTGAGAGGACAAGGATTCCATTTTTTGTTATTTTCTCTTTTCTGTCAAGATATGCCAGAAGCAGAACTAATGGTCAATATTTTATTTTCTTTCATTTCATCCCTGTGGTGGTGTGGCTACCTGCCCTGGATTCATCATTTTTATCAGTGGAACCCCTATGGCTAAGAGATTTAGAATTAAAAGACTTACTAGACAATTATTAGTTTTAGGTCAGATGGGAATAAAAGTGGGCAGGAACTCATTAACCCTTGGAACACTTTTAAGTAAAATAAGAGTCAAAACACAAAAGTTGAAAAGCAAACATGTAAAACTGACTTGTCTATAAGTTCTGTGTGTTGAGCTATCAGCTGTAGCACTATAGGGTGACTATAGCTAACAATAATTTATTATATATTTTTAAATAGCTAGTAGAATTGTGAATGTTCCCAACACAAAAATGATAAATGTTTCAAGTGATTGATGTGCTAATGCCCCTGATTAGATCATTGCACATGGTATGTATCAAAATATCACTATGTACCATATATGTGTATAATTATTGTGTGTCGGGTTTGAAAAATATAAATAATAATTTTTTTAAAGTATGCTTGACAGTACATTGGCAATGCCAGACAGATTGACCCAGTGAGATTCAATAGTTTTTAATTTTATGAGCTCTTTGTTGCTTTACTTAATTTTTGTAAGTTATAAATAGCTGAAACATTTTTTTTTAATTCTGGAACCAAAATATAAACAATTACCAATATTTTAAGCAAAAAGTTCATAAAACATATCTAATTTTGACATTGAGAGGAAAAAGAAGCTCACAGGTAGCTAAACATTCAAAATTATTTAGCAGCAAGGATCCAGATAGAGACAAAATTATTAAATGAGTCTTAGTGTCTTACATACAGTCCTGTCCGGTGTCTCATAAAAACAGTTTATTTTGATCATTGCTTTTTCTCAGGTCTAAGGATGAGGCATTGGTAAACTTAAAGTTTAGTGTCAGACACTGGTATTGACATTAAATATTTAGCATCAGTCCATGCCTTTTTAGATGGGATATATATACCCAAGAGTCAAAATCCTGTTAATTAACAACACAAGGATTATTGAATAGCACCTGACCTTTTCAAGTGGCTAGAGTTAGTGATACTAGAGTGCATGATCTGATGGAAAGTTATAAAAATATTGTACAACCTTACAGTAATTAATTTTTATAGTTTTGATAATTCTCCAGTGATAAGTTTAGGTCAGAGATTTAGTTTAGTATTTTTATTTTGAAAGTGTTTATTAAAGATGTTAAAAGACTCAAAATATCTGATCAAAGCAAAGTAACAGCTAACTAGGAGTGACAATCAAAAACTTTTTAAAGCAGTACAGAAAGACACATGGATGTAAAAATCTTGATATTTCCATATGTTGGTTTTTCTAAGTAATCAAAATCCTATAAATACAATATAGGAGTTATTCTGATAAAATGTAAAATCTTTACTTTTTGTACCAGTTACCAAAAAGGCAAAGAAGAACTTTCTGTAATGCAATTGTTTATATCCTTATAGGAAGCCTGTTAAGATAACCTGGAAGTCAAACCTGATTTAAAAAACAAAAAGTACTAGAATTCAATCAGACAAACGAAGAGTGTGTCCAAGCTTATGAGTAAATCAGGGGAATAAATGACTCTTAGAAAATGCACATAGGTTGTTTTCTTGTGACATGGAACAACTCAGACATATCAAGAAAAGCCAAGGGTACAGACTTAAGTTATATTTAATACAAATACTGCTTTTTCAGACCTTCAAGATAGAACATTTTGACATTGGGCTACAACAGCAATTGGAATCAGAAGAAAAAATAAAGTTACAGAAGATGATGTAAAAAAGTTGCTGGAGAATGTTATCAGCTCATGTCTTCTCGAGAGAGGTAAAATCTGAATGAGAAAGATACAAATATTGAACTTCTGAGATATGAATCTGAGAAGCTTTCAAAGAGAAACAGATTATAGATTTAAAATCAAAACACTTAATTTAATTAAGAGAAAAATCAGCACTGTAAGAAAACCTTATTTTTACATAGGAGACCAATATTAAAATGAAGACATCTTCTTTGGAAAATTCTATATACATAATTACATTCACTAAAATTCTAAAGAAAATCCTTGTCTGTCATATTTCAGTATTTTAGAAGTAAAACCATTCTACATTTTTTAAGAAACATGTTTCTCCATTATGACTCTGCCATAAGCTATCTACCCCCCAAATAAGACCTGGATCAAATGGCTTTCTTGCTTATTTCTACAAGATATACAAGAAGGAGCTGGTATCATCTTATTTTTTAGATGTGGGGTACATCTCAGGATTAGGTATACAAGCAGGTATACAGGTAAAGTTTGGGCCTCCCTCTGTTTCCCATTTTTCCTGGTTTGAGGTCAGGTACCCTTATTGATGCTGTGCCTCCCTGGAAGAATCCCGCTACTGTCAATCCCTTTCTTATAGTATTATGGTAAATTTTCAGGGTCCACTTATGAGTGAGAACCTGTGTTATACTGTTCTTGGTTTCTGTGACAGATCACTGAGTATGAAAGACTCTAAATTCATCCAAATTACTGTGAAGTCCATATGTTTGTCTTTCTTCACAGCTGCATAATATTCCATTGTGCATATGTACCAAATATTTTTTAATCCAGTCCAGTTTTGATGGTTAGTACGGTTGGTTCCATGTTTTTGCTACTGTGAACAATGATGCAATAAACATGCATGTGGAGGTATCATTTTGTAGAATGATTTGAGTTACTCCGGGTATATTCCCAATAGGGGGGATAGCTAGATCGTATGGCAGGTCAGGATCTGTTTCTTTTAGGAATTGCCATGCTGTTTTCCAAAGAGTTTGTAACAGTTTGCATTCCCACCAGCAGTATAGAAGTGTTTCTTTTTCTCCACATCCTTGCCAGCATCTGTTGTTATTTCTTCTATTAATGATGGATGTTCTTACTGGCATTAGGTGATATCTCAATGTGGTTTTGATATGCATTTCTCTGATGATTAGTGAAGCTGATCACTTTTTCATGTGTCTGTTGGTTCCCCATATATCTTCTTTTGAAAAATGTCTATTCATGTCTTTTGTCCACTTTTTAATGGGGCTTCCCCCCCCCCTTTTGGCACATTAGATCCTGGATGTTAAGCCTTTGTCAGGCATACTTTTGGCAAATATTTTTTCCCATTCTGTGAGCTGTCTCCCTGTTCTCTTGGTGGTTTCTTTTGCTTTGTAGAAGCTCTTAAGTTTGATGAGGTCACACTTGTCTATCTTATCTCTTAGGGCATAGGTCTTTGGGGTTTTGATCAGGAATTGGTTTCCAGTTCAAATTTCTATAAGGATGTCTCCTGCATTTTCTAAGGTTCCTATAATCTAGGTTTTACATTTAGGTCTTTGATCAATTTAGAGTTGATTTTTGTGTATTGTGACAGGTTGGGGTACTGTTTCAATCTTCTGCATGTGATCAGCCCATTTTCCCAACACTGTTTACTGAATAGGTTCTCCTCTCCCCAGTGGTAATTAGTGGAGGCTTTGTCAAAGATGCGTTGGTTGAAAAATTGAGGTTTTGCTTCTGGAATCTCTATCCTGCTCCAAGGTTCATATGCCTATTCTTTTACCAATACCAGGCTGTTTTGATTATTGTATACTTAAAGTTTAAAATCTGGAAATGTGATACCACCCACTTCGCTTCTTTTGTTGAGAATTGTTTTGGCTATTCCTGGTACTTATGTTTCCATGTGAATTTCTGTATTGTCATTTCCAGGTCTGAGAAGAATGATGTTGGTAATTTAATGGATATTGCACTGAATCTGTAGATTGCCTTTGGTAGGTTGGACATCTTAAAAATGTTGATTCTTCCTATCCAGGAGCATGGAATATTTTTGCCATTTGTTTGTGACTTCTTGAGTTTCTTCAAGCAGTATTTTGTAGATCTCATTGTAAAGGTCTTTCACTTCTCTGGTTAGGAAGATGCCGAGGTGTTTTATTTTATTTGTGTGTGTGTGTGGCTATTGTGAGTGGGATTGTGCTTTATATTTGGTTCTCTGCCAGCTTATTGTTGGTATATAAGAATGCAACTGTCTTTTGCACATTTATTTTGTGTCCTGAGACTTTGTCAAAGTCCTTTATAAGTGAAAGCAGTTTTCTGACATATACTCTTGAGTTTTTGAGGTATATGGTCATATCGTCAGCAAAGAGGGATAACTTAACTTTCTCTTTTCCTATTTTCATACCCCTGACTTCTTTCTCTTGTCCAGTTGCCCTAACTAGGACTTCTAACACAATGTTGAACAAGAGAGGTGAGAATGGGCAGCCTTGTCTTATTCTATTTTTCAGTGAAATGTTTCTAGTTTGCTGTCTGTGGGTTAATCATAGATGGTGTTTTCTATTTTGAAGTATGTTTGTTCTATTTCTATATGCTTGAGGGTTTTTATCAAGAAATAATGCTGAATTTTATCAAAAGTTTTTTCTGCGTCTGATTATATAATCTTGTGGTTCCTGTTTTTACATCTCTTAAAGTGTTTAATTACATTTATGATCTTGCAGATGTTGACTACTTGATCATGGTGGATGATTTTGAGATGTGCTGTTGAATCCGATTTGCCAGAATCTTGTTGAAAATTTTTGCATCTATGTTCTTTAGGGATATTTACCTGTAGTTCCATTTTGTTGAATTTTTAACCAGTTTGTGTATCAGTGTGATGATAGCTTTGTAAAATGATTTGAAGAGAATTCCATCATTCTCATTTTTCTGCAATACCTTCAGTAGGATTGATATCAGCTTGTATGTTTTGTAGAATTCCATCCAGTCCAGGGAATTTTTTTGCAGGTAGTTTTCTGATGATGGAGTCAATTTCCTGTGTTGTTATAGGTCTACTTAGTGTCTCAATGTCTCCTTTTTTCAACCTTGGGAGGATGTATGATGTCAGAAAGTCCCCCATTTCATTTAGGTTATCAAGTTTGACTCCATATGGCTGGGCATATTAGTCTCTGATAATCTTTTGTATTCCTATACAGTCAGTTGTGATTTTAGATTTTCCATTTCTGATTGTTTATTTGGGGTTTTTCTCTCTCTTTTTCTTGGTCATTCTGGCTAGGGGGTCATCAATCCTGTTTATTTTTTCAAAGAGGCAGCCTTTATTTTTGTCGATTTTTTTCTATGATATTTTTGTCTTCTATGTCCTGTATGTGGGCTTTTACTTTATTTATCTTGATTCTTCTGCTAAAGTTAAGGTTTTGGTGGTCTTGCTTTTCCAGGTCCCTTAGGCAATTTGTTCAGCTGTTAACTTGTGATGTTTCCATTTCCTTGATGTGTGTTCATACTAATATTAATTCCTGTCTTAGAACTGTTTTCATGGCATCTGAGAACATTAGCATGTTTCTTAGTTTTCATTTGTTTCCAGGAATCATTCAATTTGTTTGGGTTTCTGTGTTGATCTAATAGTCATTCAACATTATGCTGTTTAGTGTCCTTGCCTTTGTGGGTTTGGAGGGAATTTTGTTGGTGTTGGTGTTTATTCCACTGTGGTCTGAGAAGATGCCTGGCAGTATTTTGAGTTTGTGAAATTTGTTTATGCTTGATTTATGGTTGAGTATGTGATTGATCTTGGAGTACATTCCATGTGGTGATGAGTAGAATGTAAATTCTACGGTTGTTGGGTGGAGTATTCTGTATGTATCTATTAAGTCCATTTGGTTGAGTGTCAAGTTGAGATTCTGGGTCTTTTTGCTGATTTTTTGCTTCGATGATCTATCTAGGGTTGTTAGTGGGATATTTAAGTTCCCAGCTATAATAGTGTAAGAGTCAATATTGGCTTTAGTCTACTTAGTAGTTGCTTTATAAATGCTGGTGGTCCTGTGTTTTGTGCATATATGTTTAGGATGGATATTTCTTGTTGATGGATTGAACCTTTTATCATTATATAAAGTCTTTCTGTATCTTTTTAATTTTTTGATAACTCAAAGGTTGTTTTGTCTGATATTAATATTGCTCTCCTGCCTTTTTTGTGATATATTCTCATGAAAATTCATTTTTTATCTTCTACCTTTGAGTCTGTGTGCGCCCTTAGTAGTGGGATGAGTTTTCTGAAAGCAGCAAATATTGGGTCATGTTTTTTTTTTTAATCCAGTTTTTCATCCTATGTCTTTTCACTGGTGCATTTAGTCCATTCACACTCAGATTGATAATTAAAATTTGATTGTTTATCCCTGTCATGAAGTTCTTATAAAGTTCTTTCTTTGTTTGTTTTCTTTTACCTTTTGGGTTGATATATGTGTATGTTTTCAAGTTTGCAGTCACAATGTATTCTCTGTTGATTCTGTGTTCTGTTGTTCTCTTGGAAAGTGTGTGATCATTTTTTTTCTTTTCTTCTGAACTTAATACTTTTTTAAACATCTACAGGTGAGCTGATCTTGAAGCTGCATAATCTCTCAGGGATTGGACGTCTTGAAGGATTTTAATTCTGTATCACTGATGAAGCTGAGCTTGACTGGGAAGGAAATTCTTGGTTGAAATAGTTTATCTTTGAGGACTTTGAATACTGGACTTCAGTCCCTTCTAGTTTGTGGTCTTTCTACTGGTAAGTCTGTTGCTTTTCTGATGTATTTTCCCCAGTAGATAGTCTGACCTTTTTCTCTTGCTGCATTTAGGATTTTTTCTCTTGTGCCTACTTTGTGTAGGTGAATTACTATGTGCCTATGGTTTGGTCTTCTCATTTGATGTTTTGCAGGGGTTGTCTGTAACTTTTCTGTTTGAATGGTCACATATCTGATGAGATAGGGAAAGTTTTCTTGAATAACCTCCTAAAATACTTGCTCCAAGGTATTCTCCTTTTGCCTTTCTTCTTCTGAGTTACCAGTCACATGTTGGTTTTGCCTCTTGTTGAAATCACACATCTCTTGGAGGCTTTGTTCTTTTTGAGTTTTCTTTCTATGTTTTACAGATTGCACTAATTCCATGTTTTCGTCTTTGAGTTCTGAAATTCTTTCTTCTGCTTGATTAATTCTACTTTCCATACTTGTGATCTTGTTATTTATTTCCTGAATGAATTTTTTTTTATGGACAGAAGCTCTGTTACAAGTTCTTTCAGTGTTGCATCTTGTTTTTCTTGAGTCTTATTCACTCATTTCATCCATTCCCTAATCCCTGTTGTATTTTGTGACTCCCATTGTTTGGTCTCTAAGATCTGAGTTTCAGGTGTTTCTCTTTGTAACACCGTGAATTACCCATGTTATTCCATTGATTCTTCCTCATCTGTGACAGATCTCTTTCTTCTCTCTTTATTTCCATTATTCAACAGTAGTGGGACAGGCTTTCACTCCTGAGATTTCCTCAGCCCTCTATTCTTCCCTGATCAGGGCTCTGAATTTGTTATATTTTAGAACAGGTTTGTAGGTGGGAAACTTTGCTGTCTCTTGTAGTTTTGAGAGTCAAATAAGGTGGAGGATGGGGAGCTAGGATTCAGAAACTATTTGCAAATCACAATATTCACTGATTGTGATATGGGTTCCCTGAGACCCAATCCCCACCACCACTGTATATGACTATATAATGGCTACATATGTGTACCCCATGAGTCCAATATGCAGTAACAGCAATTAGAGAATACAGAATAATAGAATGATATGACATACAAAAAAAATTTTTAAAAAAGAAAAAAACGCCAAGAGCAGAAACCAAAGCAAAAAACAAACAAGCACATACACCAAAACAAACTGGAACAAGAAGAAAGCAAAACAAAATAAAAACCATCACCAACAACAAAATACAGGAAAATCACACACACACACACACACACACACACACACACACACACACACACACAGCTAACCCAAAATGAAAGGAGAAAAAAAAGAGAAACAAAATAAAAGAAATGAAAAGAAAAAAGGAATTCAAATCTCACTCTCACACATGTATTCACACACATTACATTAAAGTAAAAAAAGAGAACAAAAAAGCAAAAACAAACAAAAAACAGAAAGAATGACACTCAATCCTTCATGTACACACATAAGCACAAAACAAAAATGAAAGAGGAAAAAAAAGTAGGTGGGGGATGCAGCTTGAACTCTCATATGCACATTCATGCACAAAGGAAAAATATAAAAAACAAAACAAAAACAAGCAAAAAACCCTGCCCTCTTGTGGCAGGTTCTATAGTTGTTCCTCTCAGCTGTTCCTCTGCTGTCTCCTGTGTAGCTTTGGCCTCATTCACAATCTCCCCAGTGTCTACCCGAGGGAAGAAGGAAGGGATGGTGGGGGAAGAAGGAAGGGGTGGTGGGGGTGGGTGGGGCTTCAGCCTTCCCCTCTCCCTATAGTATGGTCAGGGGCATCTCATCTGGTGGGGAGGTACGAAATTGTCTCTTCCCCAGGTACTGACAAGAAGGCATTCCAGCCAGGCTTATCCTGGAGTGGAGTTCTCTTATTGCAGTTGACATCCAGGCTCCGTCTGGATTCATCCCTCTCAGTTGTGCCCCAATTGTGTGAGTCTGATATTCAGTGGATTCCTAGAGAGGAAGGGGTTGGGTCAGCCCCATTCTATCCGTTTTTTTGTTTGTTTGTCTTTGCTTTTTGTGTTCTTCTCTTTTTTAGTTTAATATCTGTGTGAATACATGTGTGAGAGTGCAATTTGAATTCCTTTTTTCTTTTCATTTCATGATCTTCCTCATCCTTTTATGGCTGCACACTTTGTTCTGCAGCTGAATCAGGGTAGCGGTTGGGGTATCTGAGACTCAGCACTCTTCCTGTCCTTCCAGAGTTTGTGCTTTCAGGTTATTCCCTCTGGGTCATGATTAACCCCTGAGTAATTAATTTTCTGGTCATAAAGATCGGGTTGGGTCTAGTGCTCCATGGTGAGAAATGCAGAGCACTTTCCTGCCCAGTTTTCAAGATAGTGGCTGGGCATCTCTTTCTTATTCTTCAGTGGGCTTCTACCTCTGGACTCCCTTGCTGTGCTCCCTCCACAGCCCTTGCTACCAGTGTCCAGTCAGGTGCTGCAATGGTGAGGCATAGCCTGGAGCCAGCAGTCTCTCCCAGCAGCTTCTACCCAAGAAGATCTTTGTTGATTATTTTTTTAAGTCCACTCAGATTCTACACCCTGTGAAGTACTAGGGAACAAGCAAGCAGCAGTGGCACCAACTGCTTCATCAGCAGAGCCCTTACCACTTGCTACTGAGTTCCTACTCAGTCAGCCACTCACATGCCCACTTACTGACACATATGAAAAAGTTTCCATACACTCACTCACTCACACTGGGGCTTGCTTAGTCTGACCAGCTCTGCTGCCATCTTCCCCTCCCATCAATACGAATCTTATCAAAAGTGTTCCAGAAAGTTAAGAAAGATGGAACTCTCCCTAAATCATTTCAATGAACTAACATGACATTAACACCTAAATCTGGCAAAGATTCAACAAGGAGAGTCTTACAGGTCAATCTCTTTGATAAATATAGACACAAAAATTCTTAATAAGATTCTAGCAAATCAGATGCAACTACACAACACAAGAATCATCTACTATGACCAGTGGACTTATTCCCGAGATACAGGGTCATTCACAAGACTATAAACATAACTCAATACATTAATAGATGCAAAAACAAAAACCACATTATATCATTAGATGAAGTGAAAAACATTGAGCAAAATTCAGCATCCCTTCTTGATGAAAATCCTTGAATTCCTATACATAGAAGGAACATTCCTCAAAACAGTAAGAGCCATCTATGGTAAACCCACAGCCAATATTTTACTTAATGGGCAGAAGTTGAAAGTATTCCCCCTAAAAAAGGGAACAAGACAAATATGCCCACTCTCACTCCTCCTGTTCAACACAGTGCTGAAAGTCTTTGCCAGAGAAATCAGGCTACAAAAGCAAATGAGCGGTATTCAAATAGGAAAAGAGAAAATTAAGGTATCCCTCTTTATGGGTAATGTGATTCTATACCTTGAAAACCCGGAGGAGTCTCTCAGAAGTCTCCTTGCACTGATAAACAACTTTGATAAAATTTCAGGATACCAAATCAATGTGCAAAAGACAGTTGCATTTCTATACACCAGCAACAAGCAGACAAACAACCAAATAAACATCACATTCCCATTCACAATAGTCACACACACAAAATTGCCTTGGCATCCACCTAACCAGAGAAGTGAACAACCTTTATAAAGAGAACTACAAGACACTGCTCAAAGAAATCAAAGATGACACAAACAAATGAACAAATATTCCTTGCTTGTGGCTTGGAAAAATCAATATTGTCCAGATTCCCATCATACCCAAGGCAATCTGGAGATTAAATGCAATACCCATCAAATTACCAGCATCATTTTTCTCAGACCCAGAAATGAAAATACAGAAATTCATGTGAAAACAAAAAAGAGCATGAATAGCCAAACCAATCTTCAGCAAAAAGAGCAAAGAAGGAGATGTCAACCAACACTTTCTGACTATAAACTTTATTACAAGACAACAGTAGACAAAACAGCCAGGTATTGATTGATACAATATTAGATGCATAGCCCAATGGAGCAGGACAGAGATTCTAGAAGCAAAAACATGATCTCTCAACCAAAGCCACCAGAAAAATCACTGGGACAAGGAAACCATACATAGCAAATGGTGCTGGGATAACTGGCTAATCACACACAGCAAAACGAAAATGGACTACTATCTATTACCATATACAAAAATTAACTCAGAATGGATCAAAGACTTCAACATAAAACTTCAAACTATAAGAATCCTAGAAGAAAACATAGGAAACATGCTTATGCACATTGGAGTAGGAAATGAATTCTGAATTCTTGACAAGTTCTCCAAAAGTGAATGCCACAAAAGCTAAGATAGGCAAGTGGAACTTCATAAAACAGAAAAGCTTTTGCACAGAAAAAGAAACCAGCAAGAGAGTGAGAAGACAACCTACAGAATGGGGAAAAAATTTACTTATTATGTGTCTGGCAAAGGCCTAACATCCAGGATCTGCAAGGAACTCAAGCATGTTGAAAGTTAAAAAAAAAAAGAAGAAGAAGAAGCTGCAAACAAACAAAGCAAAACAAAAAGTGGACAAAAGACATGAATAGACATTTTCAAAAGAGGACATACAAGCAGTCTACAGATACATGAAAATATGCTAGTCCTTACTAATCATCAAGGAAATTCAAATTAAAACTACAGTGAGATACCACCTAACTGCAGTAAGGATGGCCATCATTAATAAATCAGAAAAGAACAGTTGCTGGCATGGGTGCAGATAAAAGAAAAGCTTCTACACTGATGGTGGGAGAGTAAGCTAGTTCGATCACTATGGAAGGCAACATGGCAGTTCCTAAAAGAACTAAAAACAGACCTTCCATACCATCTAACAATTCATCTCCTGAGAGTGTTCCTGCAGGAACATAAATCATTTTACAAAAAAAGACACCTGCCCACGTATGTTTATAACTGTACTATTCACAATATCAAAAACAAGGAACCAACCCTACTGTCCATTGAAATTAGACTGGATAAAGAAAATGTGGCACCAAAACATAATGGGGTATCATGCAGCCATAAAGAACAAAATCACAGACTTCACAGCAAATTGGAGTTGGAGACCATTGTACTTAGTGGTCTATCACAGAAACAAAGAACTGATGATCACATCTTCTCATTCATAATTGGGAACAAACATTAATTACATTAGCACAAGGAAGCGATCTGCAGTCATTGGGTACTGCCAGGGAGCAATGGAGTGGAGGCATGTAACAATACAAAAGGTACTGGGTCCCAAACCAGAGGAAGCGATGGCGAGTTGTAGGCCCAAACATAACCTGCATGCAGCCTACTTGTGTAGTTAACCCTGACTTGTACCCTATATTTCTATAATAAAATTAAATTAAAAAGAAATACATTGTAAAGTACTATCTGTTTTATTTTAATCTCATTTTTAAATTTTTACTTTTGAGTATACTTCATAATGTGTATATGTAAAACAAGAAATGTATATACTTTAAAACCAAATAAGCATACATATATCAAAAAGTACATAACCAAATAACTTATCTTGATAGGAGTTTATGACCAAAAAAAAAAAAAAATAGAAGCCACTGTTCTAGTATATGTTTTATATCACAAGTTATTGTTCTTCATGAAAGACTACTTAAAGCTTGCCACTTAATATTAAAAGTCTCCAAAATTTTTTTGTTACTTATTAAATATAGAATAAACAAAGATTTCAATCTTCAGTTCCAACAAATATTTTCAACTTTATTTTTCTATCATTTTCCATCAGTACACTCTTTGGTAAATACCAAGAAGTTACCAACTCTTAGAACAAGTTTGCCCCATAGAGTCTGATAATTCAGTGCTCACAATATTGAGCTGCATAGAATAATTATAAATGTTTTTATTTTATTTCCAAAAGTCATATTTCTGAGAAACATTTGGATTTTATCTTGTATTAAATATTGAAATGTAAATGGCAACAAGAAACTGGATCTGAGTAACAGCTGTTTCCTTTGCACTGAACATGTGTATACCAATTCTACAAATGTACATCTTTCTTCTCTCTCTGTGACTTTAAGGCCAAGTGTCAAATGATATTTTTCATCATAATTTTGCTTTGGTAAAAAATTGCTCATGAAGACTTTATTGTATTTTAAGACAAATGAAAGAGAGCACATTGGTATACGGTGACCCTTCAACTCTATAGCAATTAAAGATCAGAGACATTAAAGTCTCACAGGAAGTAGAAAAAAAAAACTCTAAATATTTCTTACCCTTAAAAATAAAGTAAAAAAAGAAACCATCAGCTGGGAAAGAAAAAACAAAGTACCCTGGTCCAGGTAGGATCAGAACCAAATAAATAGATGGACAGGATACAGATGCCTGAGGCAGGATTACTATCTGAAAACTGATTCTAAGGTTAAATGGTAAAAGAAAAAATTGGATTTAAGGTGTAAGCTAAGACTATGAAGGGAAAGCTGATTGATTCTAGTTCAATGGTCTAGAAGCTACCAGAAATAGAAGAAAAAGAAGATCATTTTTGCAGAAATATTTTCCAATCTCCATTTAGAAATTCAAACTATTAACATCTAAAAATGCGCTCATAATCAAAGATCCTAACACATAAGAGAAAATAAGCCACTATTACAGAAAGTAAGTGGAATAAGAAAACAAACAAAAAACAAAAGATTTAGAACCCTAAGGATTTCAAATATTGAATTACTCAGATAGTATACATATATATAGGTTATAACGGATAAAAAATAGAGGATACAATCACAAAAATCACCAATAAACTTTACAAAATTGGAAACTGATATCCAAATTCAAAACACAAAATAAACTCCTAAATATGAAATATAATTACTCAAATTAAAACACACACTCATCTGACAGGAGAAACAGCAGAACAGACAACTAAAAAGATAATTAATGAAGTAGAAGATGGACAAGTAAAGATTATCCAAATAACAGCTCAGGAATAAAAAACGGTTTGGCAAATTAAAACAACAACAACAGAGCCAGGCATGGTGGCTCAAGCCTGTAATCCCAGCACTTTGGGGAGCTGAGATGAGAGGGTTGTTTGAGCTCAGGGGTTCGAGACCAGCCTAGGCAACTTGGTGAGACCTCATGTCTACAATAAATCAAAAAATTAGCCAGGCGTGGTGGTGCGTGCCTGTAGTTCCAATTTTCTTGGAAGACTGAGGCGGAAGGATCACCTGAGTCCAACAGGTCAGGGCTGTTGTGGCTGTGAGCATGCCACTGCACTCCAGTCTGGGCAACAGAGTGAGACTTCAACTCAAAAACAACAAAATCAACAACAACAATAATAATTTTTGAATTGTTTGAGTTCCTAATATATTCTGGTTATAAATTGCTTGTTGGATGAATAGTTTGCAAATAACTGCAAGTGTGTGGGTTTAATTTTTAGTTCTTCATTCTGTTCCACTGATCTATGTGTCTGCTTTTATGCCCGCACCATGCTGTTTTAGTTACTATAGCTTTGTATATTGAAATCAGGCAGTATGATGCCTCTAGTTTTGCTTTTGTTGCTCAGAATTCTTTATATATTTGGGGTCTTTTAAAATTAAATTTGGGTTGTTTTAAATTATAATATTTGTGTTAGTTTGTTACAGAAGTAATAAGAAATAAATGAATAAGTGTTTCTTAACCAGAAATGATTTTGACTCCCAGGTGACATTTTCAATTTCTAGACACATTTGTGATTATCACAACTTTGGGAATTCTATAGCATCAAATGGGCAAAGTCCATGGATACCATCAGCATCCTACAATGCACAGGAAAGTCTAACAAAACATAAAATTATGCCCAAAATGTCAAAGTTCTGAGATTTAGAAACCATATGCTAGACCAGCAAGGCCAAGCTAATCAATAAGCTGGATACAGTCACATGACTAATCCCAGACAGGATAAGCAAAAGAACCATCCAACTAAACATAGCTCAGATTGGTGAGACATATTATCATCATCTGATAAAATAAATGGTGTTATTTTTATAACATCAGTTTTTATATAAATAACTGATACACAAACCCAGCAAATTAATAAATGAAAAAATAAGAGTAGAATGAAGATATTTTCACATTTTTTAAAAAAGTGAGATTATCACCAAAAGACCTTTACTAATCAACTTCTTAAAGATGAACAACTAATGTCAGAAGAAGAGCTTGAGATGCAGAATAGTGAGCAAATAAAATGATAAACAGATATTTGCATTCAAACAAGAGATGTTTTACAAATTGATTAAAACTAATGTATAATGTCTGATATTAGAAAATAACAAATGAAATAAGAGAAAAAAGTGATCTGTGAATTTTAAGTTCTTTGTACTATTGAGAAAGTAAGGAAAGACACATTTATCTTTTTAGATCTATTTTGTTTTGCTTGTCTTTATGTTTCCTGTATTTTCAGATTGATTGAACTTTGTAACTATTTAAATTTGTTACTATTACTGATAAAATTATTTTGGTAAAAATTCAAAGAAAATTAAAAATGGGGTTTATGAATTTTAAATAAGTGGAAATGTATAAAAGGAAAAAAATATAGACAAAATCTAAATTGTACTGGTGGAGTGCTCATACCTATAATCCCAGTGCTTTGGGAGAATGAGGCAGGAAGAGTGCTTAAATCCAGGAATTTGAGACTAGCTTAGGCAACATAATGAGACCTCATCTCTACAAAAATTAAATAATTAGCCAGGCATGGTGGTGCACACCTGTAGTCCCCAGTACTCTGGAACCTGAGGCAGAAAGATTCCCTGAGCCCAGAAGCTGTAGACTGGTGAGCTGTGATGGTGCCGCTGCTCTCCAGCTTGGGCAACAGAATGAGACCCTGACTGAAAAAAATAACAACAACAACAACAAAATTCTAAGTTGATAAAAAAAAACAAATATTTAGAAAAAGCAGGACAAATAAAAACAAAACTAAAATTGTAGAAATAAGCCTCACAACAATAATGACCACTGCAAAAAAAAATTTAGGTGGATTAAATTCACCAAGTAAATGAGAGCTTATTAGGCTGCATTGTAAAAACCAGAGATAAAAAGGTGTTTACAAGACACAGATGCTAATTATAAAGATATAAATAGGATGCAAGTTAAAGGATAAAATAGATTTGCTAAGCAAATATTAACTAAAATAAAGCTAATATCACACACAAAAAATATTAATGACAAGAAGAGTTAAAACTAATAAACATTTAATGATAAAATATACAAACTCTAAGCTTGTGGTGATGTTAGTTTTGTTTGTAAACATTGCTGGACTATTGTACCCAGATATTTGCTCAGACATCACTCTGGATACTTTCCTGACAATGTTTTTGGATGAAATTAACATTTAAATTGGTGAACTTTGAGTAAGGCAGATTGCTCTCCCTGACTAGAGTAGGCCTCATTCAATTAGTTGAAAACTTGAATAGATCAAAAGACTGACTTCCCATGAGCAAGAAGGAGTCCTGCCAAAATACAACCTTAGTATTTAAACAACATTAGTTCTTCTCTGGTTCTTCAGTCTGATTATTTTCAGATTGGAACTGTAACGCTGACTTTCTCTGGGTCTACAGCCTGCCAGCCTACTCTGTAGATTTTGGACTTAATAACCTCCATAATCACAAAAGTCAATTTCTTTTTCTTTTTTTGAGTTGGAGTCTCACTCTGTCGCCCAGACTGAAGTGCAGTGGCCGCTCCCGGCCACCGCAGCCTCAACCTGCTGGGCTCCGGCGATCCTTCCGCCTCAGCCTTCCGAGTAGCTGGAACTACAGACGGGCGCTACCACACCCAGCTAATTTTTTGATTTGTTGTAGAGATGAGGTCTCACCAAGTTGCTCGGGTGGGTCTCAAACCCACAGGCTCATGAAATCCACTTGCCTCAGCCTCCCAAACTGCTGGGATTACAGGCTGAGCCACCGAGCCCGGCCAAGTCTATTTCCAAAAGCTCTCTCTTGCGTACATACATACATATATATATATGTATGTATGTATGTAGGTTCTGTTTATCTAGAGAACCTCAAGTACTTATATACACCTAATAATGTGTTCTCAGAATATATCAAGTCAAAATGGATATATTGACAGAAAAACTTGAAAAAACATTATCATACTGAAAGATTGATACACAATTATTGATAAATAAAGTTACCTAAAAATATATAAGAAATAATTGTATAAATATAATTAATAACCATAATATAATGACCATATATAGCATTCTGTACCAAAAACTTGGAGAATATATATTGTTCTCAAACATACAAAGTACACTTAATTGAAAAATTCTTCCCATTTTGGATTTTTATGGCAGCACATTTTAACAAATCAGTTTCATAAATGACACATTCTTTGACCACACTACAATGAATTTAGAAATGTTGCTTTTTAAAGTACATTTTTTAAAACTTGTATTTATAAAGATTTGAAAATACAGTAAGTTGTTAGTCAAAAGATAAATTATCACGGAATTAAAAAAAATACTTAGAACAGAATGATGATAAAATGTTATTCATAAAACATTTCAATATGTAATAAAATGGTACATTCAGAAAAATTTATAAAGACAAGTGTTAGAAAATTATAGTAAAGATTGACAACAAATCTAACTTAAGACATTTGAAAATAGCAAGAAAATAAGTGTAAAAAATAGGGAAAAAAGGAGAGAATGAAAAGATAAAACATCTAGGACACAGAAAATAAAATTTCAGAAATAAAAATGCACAAAATGAAGATATAGTCCTTTATCAAAAAATTGATTTTTGAGTCAGTGTTTCACTCTGTTAACCAAGCCAAAGTGCAGTGGCACAATCCTGGTTCACCACAGCCTTGACCTCCTGGGAAAAGGATTACAGGTGTGTGCCACCATGCTCAATTGAGTTTTTTTTTTCTTTTATAGAGGGAAGGTATCACTATGTTGCCTAAACTGGTCTTGAACCCCTGGACTCAAGGAATTCTCCTGCCTCAGTCTCCCAAAGTGTTGAGATTACATGCATAAGCCACCACACTCGTCCCCTTTTTAAAATTGTAGTAGTAGTAATAATAATAATAAACTGATCACAAACACTAGGGAGAGGAGAATTTATTCAGCAATTGGTGCTGGGAAAACTGGCTGATTACATGCAGAAAATTAAAATATGATCACTACCTATCAGTGTACACAAAATCAACTTTAATTGGATCAAAGGCCTAAATATAAAACCTCAAACTGTAAGAACTTTAGAAAATGCAGGAGACACCATTATGAAAATTGGAACTGGCAAACAATTCCTGATCAAAACCCCAGATGTTCATGGCATAAGAGATAAGGTAGACAAGTAGGCCCTCATCAAACTGAAACATTTCTGCAAAGCAAAATAAACCATCAAGAGAGTGAGACAACACCCCACAAAATGGAGAAACAATATCTGCCACCTGTATATCTGACAAAAGCCCAACACCTAGGCTCTACAGAAAACTCAAACATGTGGAAAAGTAAAAAAGCAAATGGCCCTATTAAAAAGGCAAGAGATATGAATAGACACTTCTCAAAAGAAGACATAGGAGCAACTGACAGATACATGAAAAAATATTCAGCCTCACTAATCAACAAAGAAATGCAAATTGAAACCACACTGGAATACCACCTAACTCCAGTCAGGATGATTAGTAACTTGAAAAACAACAGATGCTGGAGAGGATGTGGGAAATGGGAATACTTCTACAGTGTTGGTGGGAGTGTAAACTAGTGCAACCTCTGTGGAAAACAGTGTGGCAATTTCTAAAAGATTTAAAAACTGACTTTTCTCATGACTCAACAATCCCCCTTCTGGAAATATAACTGGAGGAACACAAATCACTCTATGAAAATGATACCTATACACATATGTTTATTGCGGCATTATTCACAACAGCAAAAACATGGAACTGACTGTTGCTGTCCATCGAAAGTGGACTGGATTTTAAAAATGTGGTACATACACAAGAAAGAATATTACAGTCACAAAAAAGGACAAAATTATTTTGAGCTTCATAGCAACTTAGATTTAGAGTGTATAATACTCAGTGATCTACCACAGAAATGAAGAACTGAGTACTACATGTTCTCACTCATAAGCAGACACTCAACATTTATCATAATACTAGAAGAAAGGAATTGGCAGTAGTGGAAAAGTGCCAAGGGAGGGAGGGATGAGGCACACTTCATCAATAATGGTACCTGATCTCAAACCAGGAGAAGTGGTGACCAATGTGATGCCCCAACTTTACCTATACAACGACCATTTGTATACCTAATCCTGAATTGTACAATTCTTTAAAATAAAAATAAAAATAAACTAGTCAGACTGATGAAGGAAAACAAAAAAGGGCATATTTAAAGTGTTAGAAATAAAAAAGTGTACATAACTGCAAAACTGCTAATAGACCAGGTATTTAAAGACAACAGGAGCCATTGTGAAATAGTTTTGCTAATAATTGAAAATCTAGTCAAATTAGATATATTTCTTTAAAGATATTGTACATGAAATTGACTCAAATAAAATAGAAAATTTGAAAACACATGTACCTATCCCCAAAGCAGTGTGCATATAAGTATTTTCAGAAGGAAAATTCTAGATCAAATGACTTTACTAAAATATTCAACAATGTTCCTAAAATAGATTATGCTCTTTAAGTAATATTAATGTAGGCTATCTTAGAATAATTGTTCCAATGTTAATAACCAGAGAAGTATGACTCAGTGTGGATAACATAAGCTTAATAATGCCAAATTGTCCAGAAATTTTGAGACCTGGATCACATAGGGAAAGGAAGCACATAGAAATAAACCCATATTTTGTGACACTTTGTCCCCAAGACATTTGCCATTTCGTAGTTGATAGTAAGTAGTCCACAAGGCTATGAACAAAAGAAGAAGAAAAAAGCAAAAGTACAGCTAAAAAACTGAAAAGTCAAATATAGGTCTTCACAATCTCCTGAACAGTTTTGAGGAGAAAAAATATTAAAGGTAAGACTGACCAAATAAGATGAGCCTTGGTGATAGGGTTGCCACATTAGCAAGTAAAAGTACAGGATGCCTGTTTAATTTCAGAAAAATGGTTTCTTTGTTTTCATTTTTTTTAGTATAGGCATACTTAAAATTATTCATTGTTAATCTAACATTCAGATTCAATTAGGTATTCTGCATTTTATGGGATAAACTTACTTGGCAAACATAGCAGACATTCTGCTTGAGAATAGAAAATAAAAGCTATATTTTAAGAATGAGGACAAACAAAAATACAATATCCCTAATAGATAATGAAATCAGGAAAAGAAAAATTAATATAATAAGAAATGAAAATAATTATCTCATTAGTCACGAAAACATTACTGTATAGTGCAACTTATTTTTAAAACTCAGATAAACTATTAGAATAAATGGGATAATTTATTAAGGTCATGGGATATAGATTAAAAATAAATAAGCAGACACAAAAATGTTTTAATGAGCACACAATCTTTAAAATGTATAATTTACAATGTTACCTAAAATCACTAGATTCCAAGTGTCACATATAACCAAAGATGTACGAGACAGCTACACTGAAACCTAAAGACAGTACAGAGAGACATTAAAGGAGATGTAAATAAGTGAAGAAATAGATTGTGCTCAAGAAATGGAAAATTTAATATTTTCCCCAAATCAACATATAGATTCAATACAATCCCAATCAAAATTCTAGGGGTCTTCTAATGAAAAATAACAAGTGAATTCTAAACCTAATATTGAAATGAAAAGGGCCATAGTTAGCTAAATAATTTAAAAAAGAGGAAAAGAAGGAGAAAAAGAAAGATGAGGAAGAAGAACAAGAGGAAGAAGAAAAGAAGAAGAAGGAAAAGAAATGGTGGAAGAGCAACAATAGCAAGAGACAAAAGTAAAAGTTGCCAAACCGACACTAAATATCAAGATTAATTATCAAAGTAAAGCATGGCATGTAATAAGGATAGACAAATAAATCAATAGTAAGTTGCAGGATCGAGAACAACTTCACACAAACATGCATTTAAATCTATGGCAAATGGGTCACTATAGAATCATGAAGAAAAGATTATCTCTTCAGATCGTGACTTCAGCAAGATGGTGGGCTGGAAATCTCCAGGCCCTCACCCTCCCATGTAAGAATCAATGGAACAACAACATGAAGACCAAAGTAGCTTTGTAAGAATGCTAGGAACTAATTAAGAAACTATAACAAACAATAAAACCTTAAACCAAGAAAAATAACACTCAAAAAGGTAGGAAATTTTATGGCCATTTTTGTTTGTCCTTTACCACACCTTCACAGATGTGGTGAAGCATGATCAGGAAGAAGTAGCTCAATTCATGGTTTCTACTTTGCTTTGTTTTTTTTTTTTTAATGCAATTTATTTACAAAATTCTGGCTGGTCTGATAGCTATTCAGGTGACTGGTTCCTGTTTCCCCTACATGAAGCACAGACGGGAATGTTGGCATATATTGGATATCAGGTTAGAAATCTGGAACAAGACACAGATGCCTCATTTTCTTACTTCTATTCAATTTAGTGATGGAAGTCCTAGCCAGGGCTCTCAGGCCAGAAAAGGACTAATGACATTCAAATTAGAAAGGAAGAAGTAAAATTATCTCTATTCAGAGATATGATTCTATATGTAGAAAATTCTCAAGATTTATTTTTTTTAAATTACTAGACTGAATAAGCAAGTTTAGCAAAGTTGTAGAATAAAAGTCAACATACCAGAAATCAGTTACATTTCTGTATATTAACAATAACAATCTGAAGTAAACAATAAAACTATTCAATTTAAAGTAGCATCAGAAAAAATAAAATGCTTAGGAAAAACTTAACCTAGGTTGTGAAAAACTTGTACATTGAAAACTACAAAACCTCACATAAAGATATTAAAGAAGATATAAATAAATAGAAAGATACCTTACGTTCATAGATTGGAAGACTTAATATTGTTAAGATGTCAATATTATCCAAAGTGGCCTACAAATACAATGAGATTCCTGTTGACTTTCCAATGAATTTTTTTCTAGTAAAAATAACTAAATTTATTCTAAAATGTATATAAAACATCAATTGACCCTGAATAGCCAAATCGATCTTGAAAAACAATAACAAAGTAGAGTATTTCACACATCTGATTTTAAAATGTATCACAAAGCTGCAGTAATAAAAACTGTACGGGCGTAAAAACAGACATGTAGAGCAATGGAATAGAATAGAGAGCCCAGAAATATACCTTCACCTATAAGGTCAAATAATTTTCAGCAAGGTGCCAAGACAATTAAAATAGGAAAAGGATTGTCTTTTCAACAAATTGTGTTGAGAAAACTGAATATTCACATCCAGAAGAATACAGTTATACCTGTTGCTTATATTGTATTAAAAGAAATCTCAAAATAGATCAAAGAACCAAACTTAAAAGTTAAATCTTTAAAATTTCTAGAGAAAAATCTATATTCATTTGTAGGGATTCCTTAGCAAAATACTACAGACTAGTGGATTAAGCAACAGCAATTTATTTTGTCAGGGTCTGGAGGCTAGAAGTCCAAGAACAAAATACCATCAGATTTGGTTTCTCCTGAGGCACCTCTCTTAGATTGCAGATGACTACCTTTTTGCTCCATCCTGACATTGCTATTTTGTGTATAAGTACATCCCTGGTGTTTCTGTATGTCCTTATCTCCTCTTCTCATAAGAATACCAATTAGACAGAATTAAGACCCATTCTTACAGTTTCATTTTAACTTAATTATCTCTTTAAATGTTTTATCTCAAAATCCTGTTACATTCTAAGGTACTGAGGGTAAGGGATTCAATATATTATTATAAATTTTGAGAGTAATATTTTAGTCCATTACAATAATATAGGGAATATATTCATGGCATTAGATTTGGCAATGACTTCTTAGGTATGAAACCAAAAGCACAGGCAACAAAAGAAAACATTAGATAACTTATAATATATCACAATTAAATACCTCTATGTATTTAAGGACACAAACCACAAAAGCAAAAATAAACATGCCACCCAATAAGAGCTAGTATTTACAAGTCATATATCTGTTAAGATGTTAACATTCAGAATATACAAAGAACTTTTACAACACAATAACAACAAAAAACCCACAAACAACCCAAATAAAAAGTAAGCAAAACACTTGAATAGATATTTATTCAAGGAGGATATGCAAATAGCCAATAAGCACATGAAAGGTGCCCAGCATAGCCGGGCTTGGTGGCTCAGCCTGTAATCCTGCGCCTTGGGAGGCTGAGGTGAGTGAATTGCCTGAGCCTGCGAGTTCGAGACCCACCTGGACAACTCTACAATAAATCAAAAATTAGCCGGGCATGGTAGCGCGCGCCTGTAGTTCCAGCTACTTGGAAGGCTGAGGCGGAAGGATCGCCAGAGCCAGCAGGTCGAGGCTGCGGTGGCCGGGAGCAGCCACTGCACTCCAGTCTGGGTGACAGAGTGAGTCTCCAACTCGAAAAATAAAATTAAAAAATTTTAAAAAAGATGCCCAGCATCACTAATCATTAAAGAAAAACAAATGAAAAACACAATGAGATAATACATTATACCCATCAGCATGGTCATTATCAGAAAAAAAAAAAAAGAGTAGGCAAAGATGTACAGAAATTGAGATTCTTGGGCACTACTAGTGGGAATATAAAATGATGCAATTGCTAAAAAAAAGAAAAAGAAAAAGAAAAAAAAGCCTTTACAGTGGCTCCTCAGACAGTTATACATAGAATAACCATATGATCTAGCAATTCCTCTTGTAGCCGTGAAGTAATTACTTACTCCAATGTCCAGAAGTGTTTTCTCTAAGTTGTCTTCTAAGATTTTTATAATCTGAGACCTCACATTTAAGTTCTTGATTCAATTTGAGTTAATTTTTGTATATGGTGATATGTAGGTGTCAAGAGTCATTCTTTTGCATGTTGTTAGGCAGTTTCACCAGAACCATTTGCAAACATGGTTCCTTTTCCCAATGTTTGTTGCCATTGGTTTTGTCAAAGATGAGTTAGATGAAGGTCCATGGTTTAATTCTGGATTCTCTCTCTTCTTCCATTTGTCTATGTGTCTATTTCTCTAACAGTACCATGCTGTCTTGGCTACTATAGCCTTGTAGTAAAGTTTAAAATCTAGAAGTTTGATGCCTTCATCTTTGTTTCTGTGGCTGAGGATTGCTTTAGCTATTCAGGATTATTTTTTTGCTTCCATGTAAATTTCTGTATTGTCTTTTCTAGGTCTGTGGTGATACTAGCAATTTGATAGCAATTTTCTTGAATCTGTAGATGGTCTTGGATAGAATAGGCATCTTGATGATATATATTCTTCCAATCCATGAGCATGGGATATTTTTGAATTTTTTATTTTCATCCTTGATTTCTTTGAGCAACTGTTTTGAGGTTCTTATTGTAAAGATCTTTCAACACTTTGGTTATGTGAATGCTGAGGTATTTTATTGTATTTTTGTGGCTATTGTGGGATTGTGTGTGTGTGTGTGTGTGTGTGTGTGTGTGTGTGTGTGTTTAAATTTGGTTCTCAGCCTGCTTGTCCCTGGTGTATAGAGGTGCACTGTTTTTTATGCATTGATTTTGTTTTCTGAGACTTTATCAAAGTAATTTATCAGAGTTAAGAATGTTTTTGGCAGACTCTTCATGATTTTCTAGGTATAGAATCATATCATCTGCAATGGGGGATAACTTAGTTTCCTCTTTTTCCTTGTAGATAACCCCTGATATTCCTCTCCTACCTGATTTATCTGGCTAGGACTTCCAGTATTAGAATATAAGGGTTCAAAAAATGTTCAACCTTGTCTTGTTCTAGTTCTTAGGAAGAATGCTTCCAGCTCCTATCCATTAAACGTGATGGTGGCTGCAGGTTTTTCATAGAGCTCTCCTATTATTTTGAGGAATGCTCCTTTAATGCCTAAGTGTTTGAGGATTCTTATCAAGGAGGGATGTTGGACTTTATCAAAGGGTTTTTGTGCATCAAATGAGATTATCATGTGGTTTTTGGTTTTACACCTGTTTATGTGATGTATTACATTTATATACTTACATATGTTGAACAAGCCTTGCATTCTAGGAATGAAGTCTACCAGCTTGCGAGGGATAATCCTTGAAATGTGTTGTTGGATACAATTTGGTATAATCTTATTGAGATGTTTTGCATCTATGTTCATCAGGGAAATTGGTCTGTAGTTTTCTTTCCTTCTTGTATCTTTGCCATATTGGGGTATCAAGATGATATTGGCTTTATATAATGGGCTTTGAAGATTTCCTTTTCAATTGTCTGAAATACTTTCAACAGGATTGGTATCAGCTCTTCCTTGTATGTCTTGTAGAATTCAGCTGAGAAGCCATCTGGTAAGAACTTTTTTGCCATGGAGGTTTCTTAAAACTGAGTCAACAACTTGAATTTGTTTCTTTCTTTCTTTCTTTCTTTCTTTCCTTTTTTTTTTTTGAGTGAAAACAGCAAAAGAAGAGTTTTTAAATGTTTTTTTATTTTGAAGATACGAGGTGCAATTCAGGGTTGTTTTATTGGTCTATATAGTGTTTCAATTTTTTCTTGTCTTTTGAGAAGGTTCTGTGATGCCAATAATTCTCCTTTAAAAGAACTAGATTTTTGTTTCATTGAATTGTTCTGAGTTTTGGACTCTATTTTATTCAACTGTGACTTTATTTTAATAATTTTAATTCTTATACTAGTTCTATGATTAGATTGCTCTTGATATTTTCAGCTCTCTTAGGAGTCACATTAGTCTGTTTACTTCAGATTGTTGTATATGTTTTTTCTATATGTGCATGCAGTGTTATACACTTTCCTCTTAGCATCACATTTATGGTGTCCAAGAGGTTTTCATGTGTTTTTTATTTGTTTTCATTTGTTTCCAGAATTTTTTCAAATTTCTGTCTTAATTTTTGTGTCAACCGTTAAGTAATTCAAAAGCACGCTTTTTAATTTTCATGTATTTCTGTGTCGGGGGAGTGGTTCCAGTTGGTGATAGTACATATTTTTATTTCACTGTGGTCTGAGAAGATGCTTCATATAATTTTGACCTTCTAAAATTTGTCTATACTTGATTGATGTCTGCAAATGTGGTCAGTCTGGGACTATGTTTCATGTACTGATGAAAAAAATGTATATTATTTGGCTGCTGGGTAAAATGTTCTATAGATATATATATTAGGCCCAATTGGTTGAGTGTGAAGGTTTCAGATTTCATTGTTTTTTGCCTTAATAATCTGTCTAAGGCTGTTAACAGAGCATTAAAGTGTTTAACTATAATTGTATGACTGTCTATATTTTCTTTTAATTAGCAATTGTTTTATAAATCTGGCTGCTCCTACATTGGGGGGTCTCTATATTCAAGATGGATAGTCTTTGCTAGTGAATTGAAACTTTTATCATTATGTAATGTCCTTCGGAATCTTTTTAAATTTTTTTTTCCCTCTTTTAATTTTTATTTAAAATTGTGGGGTACAATTCAGGGCTAGGTATACAAATATTCATCATGCTAGTAGCCTTATCAATGAGGTGTGCCCCCCCTTCCCAAGGCAGATATCAGCTATGGTTAATCCCACCTCACCATCCCCCAACCCTCTTCCTCACAGTTTCCCACCACATTCAATTCTTTTTTAATAGTAACATGGTAGTGGTTCAAGGTCCACTTACAAGTGCCAATATGTGATACTCAGCTCTTTGTTTCTGTGAGAGATCACTCAGTATTATAAGCTCTAATTCCAACCAAGGTGCTGTGAAGTTCTTGATTTTGTTCTTCTTTATGGCTGCATAGTATTCTTTTTTGTATATGTACCACATTTTTTATCCAGTCTTCTTTTGATGAACAGAACAGTTGGTTCCATGTTTTTGATATTGTGAACAATGCTGCAATAAACATACATGTGCAGGTATCATTTCTATAGAGTGACCTGAGTTCTTCTGTGTATATTCCCAGTAGGGGGATTGTGGGGTCATATGGAAGAGCAATTTTTAGAACTTCTAGGAATCACCACACTGATTTCCACAGAGGCTAAATTAGTTTGCACTACCACCAACAGTGTAGAAGTGTTTCCTTTTCGCCAAATCCTCTCCATCATCTGTTATTTTTTGAGTAATTGATGATGGCCATTCTAACTGGAGTTAGGTGGTATCTCAGTGTAGTTTTAATTTGCATTTCCTTGATGACTAATGAGGCTGAATACATTTTCATATATCTGTTTGGCTGCTCTTACCTCTTCTTTTGAGAAGCGTCTATTCCTATCTTTAACCCACTTTGTAATTGGCCTTTTTATTTTCTTTTCAGTACGTTTGAGTTCCTTGCAGATCCTTGATGTTAGGGCTTTGTCAGACATGGAGTTGGCAAATATTTTTTCCCAGTCTGTGAGCTGTCTCCCTGCTCTTTTGATGGTTTCTTTGGCTTTACAGAAGCTTGTCAGTTAGATGAGGTCCCACTTGTCTATCTTATCTCTTACAACCTGGGCACTTCGGGTTTTGATCAGGCATTGGTTGCCAATTCCAACTTCCATAAGAGTATCTCCTGCATCTTCTAAGGTTCTTACAGATTGAGGTTTTACATTTAGGTCTGTGATCTATTTAGTGTTAATTTTTGTATATGGGGATACGTAGGGTCCTGTTTCAATCTTGTGCATGTGATTAGCCACTTTTCCTAGCACCATTTACCGAATAGGTTCTCCTCTCCCCAGTAGTGGATAGTGGAGGCTTTGTCGAGGAAGAGTTAGTTGAGATATTGAGGTTGTGCTTCTGGAATCTCAATTCTATTCCATTGGTCTGTATGCCTGTTTTTGCACCAATACCAGGCTATTTTGATCATTGTAGCTTTATCATATAGTTTAAAGTCTGGGAGTGTGATACCTCCTGCTTTGTTTTTTTGTTTTCGTTTTTGTTGTTTGCTGAGGGTTGTTTTGGCTACTCTTGGTCATTTATGTTTCCATATGAATTTCTGTATTGTTGTTTCTAGGTCTGAGAAGAATGTGGCTGGTAATTTGATGGGTATTGCATTAACCTGTAGATTGCCTTAGGTAAAATGAACATCTTAACAATGTTGATTCTTCCAGTCCATGAGCATGGAATATTTTTTTGCTTGTTTGTGTCATCTTTGAGTTCTTTGGGCAGTGTTTTGTAGTTTTCATTGTAAAGGTCTTTTATGTCTCAGGTTACGAAGATGCCAAGGTATTTCATTTTTTGTGTGGCTATTGTACATGGAATTGTGCTTTTTATTTCGGCTTCTGTTTGTTTATTTTTGGTGTATAGAAATGCAGCTGTCTTTTGTGGATTTATTTTATACCCTGAGACTTTGCCAAAGTCCTTTATCAGTGCCGGGAGGTTTTTGCCAGATTATCTTGGGTTTCCAAGGT
This sequence comes from Cephalopachus bancanus, assembly GCA_027257055.1. Classification (NCBI taxonomy): domain Eukaryota; kingdom Metazoa; phylum Chordata; class Mammalia; order Primates; family Tarsiidae; genus Cephalopachus; species Cephalopachus bancanus. The sequence goes on from JAPVLO010000862.1 coordinate 239,133, forward strand.
ATACAATCATGTCATCTGCAAAGAGAGATAGCTTGACTTTCTCTTTGAATACACCTGATTGCCTCTCTTCTCTGAATGCTCTAGCTAAGACTTCCAAAATATGTTGAACAGGAGAGTGGGCATCCTTGTTTTATTCCAGTTTTCAGGGGAAATGGTTACAATTTTTGTCTCTTTACGAGTATGCTGGCTGTGTGTTTCTCATAGATGGCTTTTATGATTTTGAGGTATGTTCCACTTATACTTAGATGTTTGAGGGTTTTTTCAAGGAGTGCTGGATTTTATCAAAAGCTTTTATTGTATCTAATGATCTAATCATGTGGTTTTAGTTTTTATGTCTATTGATGTATTTAATTACATTTATGGCTTTATGAATGTTGAACCAGCCTTTCATCCTGGGGATGAAGCCTACTTGGTTATAGTGGATAATTTTTGAGATGTTTGTTGAATCCAGTTTGCTAGGATCTTGTTGATAATTTTTGCATCTATGTTCATCAAAGGTATTGACTTGTAGTTATCTTTCTTTGTTGGATCTTTACCTGGCTTGGATATCAATGTGATGTTAGCTTCACAAAATGATTTGCAAAAACTTCCATCTTTCTCAATTGACTGGAATACTTTCAATAGGACTGGTATCAGTTCTTCCTTGTATGTTTTGTAGAATTCTGATGAAAAGCTATCCGGTTCAGCATTTTTTTTTTGTAGGTAGTTTTCTTATGACATAATCAATTTCTTTGTTTGCTATTTCTCCATTTATGGTCTCAGTTTCTTCTTGTTTCAACCTAGGGAGGTTATGTGATGTCAGACGTCCTCCATTTTCTTTAGGTTTTCAAGTTTGCTTCCTTACAATTGTACATAGTAGTTTCTGATAATCTTTTGTGTTTCTTCAGGGTCAATTGTGACTTCATCTTTTGTATTTCTGACTGAATATATTTGGGCTTTCTCTCTCTTTTTCTTGGTCAGTCTGGTTAGGGGACCATCTATCTTGTTTATCCTTTCAAAGAAACAGCTTTTTGTTTGGTTGATTTTTTGATTATCTTTTTGTCTTCTGTGTCCTGGATTTGGGCTTTGTTTTGGTGATCTGAATTCTTCTGCTGAAGTTAGGGTTTTGGTAGTCTTGGATTTCCATCTTCCTTAGGTGTCTTATTAGGCTGTTAATTTGTGATCTTTCCATTTTCTTCATGTGTGTTTGTAAAGATATGAATTCTCCTCTTACTACTGATTTCATGGCATCCCAGAGGTTGTGGTAAGATGTTTCTTCATTTTTATTTGTTTTCAGGTAATTTGTAATCTCTGTTTTGATTTCATCATTGACTCAGGAGTTGCTTAGCATCATACTGTTTAGTGTTCATGTCTTTGTGGGTTTTGGGGGAACTTTGTTGGTGTTGATATTTATTTTTATTCCTCTATGGTCTGAGAAGGTGCGTGGCAGAATTCCAATCTTATGAAATTTGTTTATGTTTGATTTATTGCCAATGATGTGATCAATCTTGGAGTATGTTCCATGTGGTGATAAGTAGAATATGTATTCTGTGGTCATTTGGTGGAGTGTTCTGTAAGTATCAATGAAGTCCATTTGTTCAAGAGTCTCAAAGAGGTTCTGGATCTCATTGCTAATTTTTTGTCATGATGATCTGTCTAGGGTTGTGAGTGGGGTATTAAAGCCCCCAGTTATTATAGTGTTAGAGTCCATCTCTTTTTTAAGTTTGCCTAGAAGCTGCTTTATGAACTTTGGTGCTCCTATGTAAGGTGCATATATGTTTAGGATGGATATATCTAGTTGATGGATCGAACCTTTTATCATTATGTCATGGTCTTCTGTATCTTTTTAAATTTTTGATAGCTTAAAGGGTATTTTGTCTTAGATTTAGATTGCAACTCCAGCTTTCTTTTGTGTTTCATTTGCCTGAAATTTTGCTTCCAAACCTCTTACTTTAAGTCTGTGAGTGTCCTTTCTGGTGAGATTAGTCACTGGGAGACAATATATTGTTGCCTCATGATATTTTATCCATTTTGTCATTCTGTGTTTTTTCAGTGATGCATTTAGTCCATTCACATTCAGATTAATTATTGAAATGTGAGGGTTTATCTTTGTCATGAGATTCTTATAGAGTTGCTGTTGTACTTTTTTTGTTGTCTTTCTTTTGGTTTTTTGAGTTGATTCATGTGTGTTTTCAATCTTTTTCCTGTACTCTTATGGAGAACTTTGTTGTTGTTTCTCCCTTTTCTTCTATGTTTTAATACTTTCTTAAGAGTTTCTTGTAGGGGTGGTCTAGAGGCAACGTAAGTTCTTATGGATTGCATTTCTGGGAAAGATTTTAATTCTCCCTTACTGATTAATCTTAGTTTGGCTGAGTAAGTTATTCTTGGTTGAAATTGTTTATCTTTGAGAACTTGGAAGATTGGGCTCCAATTTCTCCTAACCTGAAGTGTTTCTGTAGATAAGTCTGCTGCTATTCTGATTGGTCTTCCCTGATAGATAGTCTGACCTTTTTCTCTTGTGCTTTTAGTATTTTTTCTTTTGTACCTACTTTGTTCAGGTGAATTATTATGTGCCTAGGAGTTGGTCTTCTACTTTGTTGTTTTACAGGGTTTCTCTGAAACTCTTGTGTTGAATTTTCGCATCACTGATGAAGTGAGGGAATTTTTCTTGAGTAATTTTGTGGAATGTTTGTTCCACGGTGGTCTCTGTCTCTGTTTCTGCCTCAGGAAATCCAATTACTCTTAGATTTGGTGTCTTGAAGCAATCACTCAACTCTTAAAATTTTGTTCTGTGTTTTAAAACTTCTTTTCTATCTTTTTGTCAGTTTGGTCTAGTTCTATATTTTGGCCTTCAAGTTCTGAGATTCTGTCTTTTGCTAGACTAATTCTGCTTTCCATGCTTATTAGTTTGTTATTAATTTTAATCACAGTACTCTTTACTGCTGTTATCTCAGTTATCAACTCCTTCCTATTTTCCTCTTGTCTCGCCTCAATTCTTTTTATTCTCTCTATTAATGTCTTGATGTCTGGGTTTGTAGTATGTGACCAGTCATTCTGGGGGTTCTTGATTGCCTGCATTCTGAAATCTGTTTTCTCAGTGTCTGACCTCCCAGGTGTCTGTGTGAGACTTATATTCTTCTTTTGGCTCTTCTTTATTTGTATAGATTTTCCTCCCCTCTTTTTCCTTTTTTCCCCATCTTCTTTAAATATGTTGGTCAGGGGTGGTGGAGTTGTTTTTACTTCTGTTTGCTCAATCTCCTATTTTCCTTGTGTTAACCCTCTGGCTTTGTTCAATTCTGAAGCTGGACTCTCAGTTGGGGGATATACCTTTTGCAGTTTTGAGATTTATTTGAGGAGGGAGCTGTGATTCAAAATCTATCTGCAGATCCAAGTACCCACTGATGGGAGTATGGATACCCTGGGATTGCTTCCCACTGCCTTGTAATCTCTCCATGAAGTGGGAGTATAGTTTTGCTCCCTGAAAGTAAAATGAGGTAGGAAAAAGGAAAGAAATGGAACAGGGAGAGGGGAAGCATAAGGTGGAGAGAGAAAAGAGTAAGAGGGAAAACACACAAAGGTACCAACTAACAAATGAACATAGACACGAAGACAGATAAGTATAAGAAAAAAAACCAAAAACAATCAAACAAACAACAACAACAGCAACAAATAACTAGAACATACAGTCTTCCAGGCACACAAACTGACCAACCACCTTATGATGTACTATTCCCCTATGAAAACATGAAGTCTTAGATCCCAAGTTGGAGGCTGAGCAGACCTGGGTGGAGGTGGACGGGGCACAGGGCTCCAGATGATCTCTGGTTCTACTGTTGCTGGGTCCACCTGGGGTAGGTAGAGTGCGAGGCATTCAGTCTCTGCAGTCACACTGCACATGCAGTTTGGGCCTCTTTTTCTTTCTTTTTTCTTAGGTCCCAACCTGGAGCCTGCACAGAGCTGGGCAGACCTCATGGGGCATTGTAGGTCTCTGCCTGGTCTCAGAGCTCCAGTTGCTCCCTGGTCCCTCTGTGGCCAGAGGCAAGTTGGGGGAAGCAGAGTGTGAGACTGCCGGATGTTATTGGTTAGCATAGTGCAGGGTGGCAGGAGGCGAGGTCGTGCAGCCAACAAGGGAGTTCAGAGCTCCACAGGGAGGGAGCTGCAGGGCTACCTGAGTGGTGGAAGCTTGAGGTGGGTCAGGGCACTGAAGCCGGTGAGGGAGTCCAGAGATCCATGGGTGGTGGTGGCTTGGAGTCAGGCAGGGCACTTTAGCCAGGGAGGGAGCCCAGAGCTCCATGGGGTGAGAGCTGAGGCCCTCCCTGGTCAGCAGCAGCTTGGGGTGGGGTGGGGTGCTGCAACCAGGCAGGGAGCCCAGATCTCTGAGGGGCGGGTGCATAGGGCCTCCATGGGTGAGGGTGGCTTGAGGTTGGGCGGGGTTGTGCAGCCAGGGAGGGAGCCCAGAGCTCTACAGGGTGGTAGCCAAAGGCTTCTGTGGGCAGCAGTGGCAGATGAGCAGTGCATGGTATCGAGGGCCTCCAGGCCTCGAAACAGCATGGCTGGTGGAGGGGAAAGCTACAGTCTTTATGGAAGCTCACTCTCGCAGAGATTCTCACAGTCCCACCTAAGCCTTCACCATCTTGCTGGAAGTCTCACTTTCATTGTTTTAAAGTATGTTTTGTCTGTTATAAGAATAGCTATTACTGCTCTTTTCAATTTTCCATTTACATGGAAGATCTTTCTTTAGTTCTTTACCTTGAGCCTTTGGATGTCATTTGCAATGAAATGTTTCCTGAAGACAGCAGAAGCCTGGATCATGTTTATTTATCCAATGTGCTACGCTATGTCTTTTAAATGACACATTCAGTCCACTCACATTTAAATTAATTAGTGATATGGGACGTTTTAGTCCTGTAACATTGTTGTTATGGGTCTGCTTTGTATTTTAGAGTTTTTAGTTGATTTGTTTGCTCTGTTATTCTTTATTTCCCTGTATTTTTGTGGTAGGTGGAGCTGTTTTTGTTTGTTTGTTTCTTGCTTAGAACTTTCTTAACACTTCTTGGAGGTCTTGTCTGGAGGTGGCATATTATCTTAAGAACTGAATGTCTGGGAAGAATTTTAATTTTTCTTCATTAATGAGGCTTAGCTTGGCAAGATAAGAAATTTATGGCTGAAAATGTTTTTTTTAAAGATCATTACAAAAGAACTCCTGTTCCTTCTTCTTGTAAAGTTTCTCCTGAGAAGTATATTGCAATTCTGATGAGTTTATTTGTTGTTGTTTGTTGTTGTTGTTGTTGTTATGTGGTCTGTCCCTTCTTTCCAGCTGTTTTTAGATTTTTTTTTAATTTCATGGTTCCCTTGAGGAGATGGATTATTATGTGTCTTAGAGATGGTATTCTCATGTAATACTTCACAGGAATTATCTGGATCTCTTTTGTCTACATGGTTGCTTTTCTAGCAAAATAGTGGAAATTTCCTCAAATGACCTCTTTGAAGGCTTATTCTAAGTTGTTCTTAGCTTCCCTTTCTCTCTCAGGGATACCACTTATTTATTTATTTATTTTTTGAGTTGGAGTCTCACTCTGTCACCCAGAGTGGAGTGCAATGGCCGCCCCCGGCCACCGCAGCCTCAACCTGCTGGGCGCTGGCGATCCTTCCACCTCAGCCTTCCAAGTAGCCAGAATTACAGGCGTATGCTACCACGCCCACCTGATTTTTTGATTTGTTGTAGAGATGAGGTCTCGCTGCCCAGGCGGGTCTCGAACCCGTGGGCTCAGGCAATCCACTCACCTCAGGCTGAGCCACCAAGCCCAGCAATACCAATTATTTATAATTTGGGAATCTCTTTACATAATTTTAAACCTTCCATTGATTTTAATTATTCTTCTTGAGTCTTTTATCTTTACTTTTGTCAGACTTGGTTAGTTCTATAGCTTGATTCTCAAGTTCTGAGATTCTTTTCTCTGTCTCATTAATTTTACTGCTTAGGTTTGTCATTATGCCTTGGAATTCCACAAAAGAATTTTTCATTTGCAGGAGTTCAGATGGAATCTCTTTTATATTGGCAAGTTCTGCTTTCATTTGCTGCATTGCTTTTTTTTTTTTTTTTTTTTTGCCAAGGTGATTCAGGCTTCCATCTCATGGTTTCCCTTGACTGTCTTTGCCATCCATAGCCTGAGTTATATGTCTGTTATCAAGGGCAGGTTATTTGCTGGGAGCCAGTCTTAGAGGCCTTCACATTGACAGAGTCCGGAAGGCCGAAGACCCCAGGTTGCAGGGCAACTCTGGGCAGCTGTTGTTTCTGCTTCTACCTTCGCTTTTGATCTTGCCACTGGAAATCTAGAAGTTGGAAGATGTAAAGAGTTCTATATGGGAGAAATAATTCTTACCAAATGGTAATACTTAGTAAAGGAAGGATTTGTTTTGTTAGAAGTATACTCTTCCATTAAGATCACCCATGGTCTTATTTTCCCTTTGTTAAGAAGGCCTGTAATTCTGGTTATGGATTGTGATTAAGATAAATTGAACCCTGGGAGCCTTTTGTTTTACAAACATTGAAGCCCATTCTCCCTGACAAGGGATAATTGACGCGGATTGTAAATACCAGGTGTGACATTATGGAAAGTGAGTCAAGCCAACTTGTGATTAAGAAACCTTGGGAATGTTGCTTTACCCCAGATAATTGCAATTTGCTGTGTGAAAGCTTACAAATCAATGTGACAATTGTAGTAATTGAAACCGATTGCCGTAAAAACGAAAAACATGTTTTCACCTCAAGTCAAAATCTAGGGTATGAAAAGAGTTGAAAAAGACAATAAATTGGCATTTGTCATGCTTGCAGCAGGTCAGGTGTCCCAAGTTTTTCTCTCTTTTGCTGCCTCCATCTCTCCTTCAGGAAACCCTGGCCTGCTGGAACTGGTATCCAGCATAGTGGCGCCTGAATAGGGACCTGAAAGGTAAGCTTTGTTCTAATTAGAACTGGAATGGATAGGACACTTCCCAGGTGCTGCGGACCCCTCTGTAGAGATAGGCAGAATAAGGAAGGGTAGGTAGTTTAAGAGCCATGATATGATCATGGGTCAGAGTGAATCTAAAGAAAGAAAGCTGTTCATAAGTATTCTGATGCATATGCTTACTAAAAGAGGAATTAAAATTTCCTCTACACAGTTATCTCAATTTTGACATTTTGTGCAAGAATAGTGCCCCTGGTTCCCTGAAGAAGGCACGATTGATTTAGCAACATCGACAAAGTTTGGGGAGGAAGTAAAGCTGTATTACACTCTCTATGGTCCGGAACGAGTGTCTGTAAATACTTTTGCATTACAGAATATAATTAGAGATGTCTTAAATCCACAAGAGGTTAATAAAATGCCCATTAAAGTAAAAGAGGAACCAGGCGAAAGAACTCCCTTACTGACCCCTGTTCCTTTCCAGGCAATGTTAGTCACTGTTCCTGTTGATGATGATCCTCTATCCCCTGAGGATAAGGAAAATTTAGAAGAAGAAGCAGCTAGGTACCATGAAGAAAAATATCCAGATAATTTAAATTTGCCCCTTGGCACCCAAAGACCTCTGGAAAGTGGTGCCAAAGGGGGAGGGATTGTGATTTGTGACCCTCTTGACTTGAGAGAAAAATTTGTTTTTCTATACTAATTCCTGTTATATCAAAGGGCTGTTTCCTCATATTGAAACAGCTACCATTCTTGTTAATAAGACAACTATTCTTGATTTACTTATTAATAATTGTTAGAGACCAACCATTTTTATAGGTCAAATTAGATCTCATTTAGGACTCTCAATGACAATCAGCTATGATGAGACATTGGAGTCCTGAGAGCACTGTTAAACCGATGATAAAATGGAAAAATATCCTTACAGGTCAATGGAAGGGGCCCGATGTCCTTTTAACATGTGGGAGAGAGTGTGCTTGTGTCTTTCCCCAGGGCTTATCTTCATTTGGATACCGGATCACCTGATTAGACATGTCCGGCGTCCCAACCCCACCACAGTTTAACTCCCGAAAACAGGAACAAAACTTCCTGAGCTCAACTGACGATGAGGTAAAAGAAACCCTTGTTCCTCAGGTAAAATGTCTTGCTCTCGAGAGGCCTCCACCACTGCGCTCTGCTGCTTTCATGAGAACTTTCAAACAACCAACTTGGGGACAACTGAAAGTGCTGACACATGGTACAGAGGACTTGGTTTGGTCTGAAAATACTTCTCTTACTCCCTCTACTGTTTTTGTTGCTATGCTGGCTATTATAGCATGCCAGGTGGGTTGTATTTATTCAGAGAAATCTTATTGGGCTTATATCCCAAACCCTCCAGTGTTCCAGCCTGTTACATGGGATGCTGAGATTATTACTGTTTTTACTAATCATTCCTCTTTATTAGGAGGTCCCACTCTTTTTTATGGGTACCCCCAATGCTGTTGGTGGAAAAAAAAACAACTATGCAGCCTAATATATGGAAAGCTTTAGCAGCAACCAAACCTATAGTTTTACATCGCCCACTAGGACAAACTGTATATAGAATAAGAGCTTATTTGCAATCTCCTTATGTCTTTTTTTTTTTGAGTTGGAGTCTCACTCTGTTGCCCAGACTGGAGTGCAGTGGCCGCTCCTGGACACCACAGCCTCAACCTGCTGGACTCTAGCGATCCTTCTGCCTCAGTCTTCCAAGTAGCTGGAATTACAGGCATGCGCTACCATGACCAGCTGATTTTTTTTTTATTTATTGTAGAGATGAGGTCTTGCTGCCCAGGCGGGTCTCGAACCTTATGTCTTTTTAGTAACCACTGATTATAAATCTTTAATAATTTCTTTTGATGGACAAAAATATCAAATTTCTTGTAAAAATTGCAAGCTTGCTAATTGTCTTACTTTCTCTAATTCATATAAAGGGTTTATGATTGTAAAACAACCTTCTTATTTGGTGTTACCTGTAAAGCTAACAACTCCATGGTTTGACGAATATGGCCTAAAGTTTTCTATAATGTTAATTCCCTTTTAAGCCACCATAAGTGATTTGTGGCTACATTAATGTTAGGCATTGCATCTTTAATTGCTATAGCCACATCTCATTCGGTTTCGGCTGTAGCTTTGGCAAGGGAGGATCATACTATGTCATTTACAGATTAACTTGCAAAGAATGTCTCTCTGGCTCTTGCCACTCAGGAAATTGTTGACCAAAAATTGGAAAATAAGGTCAATGCCCTTGAAGAGGCCATACTTGCTGTGGGAGAGGAATTGGTCGCACTAAAAATCAAATTGACTTTAAGGTGTCATGCCCACTTTAAATGGATCTCTGTGACCCCCCTTTTAGTAAATGAGCCTACTCATACCTGGAATCAAATAAAAAATCACATTTCAGGTATTTGGAATCATTTGGACCTAAGTATTGATCTCTCTAAATTAAACAAAGAAATTAATGATATAGGTCAAGCCAAAAAGGATTTCCGTTCTAGTCAACTAGTTCAATCCTTTTTCGACAATCTTTCCTTTATGGTGTACCAAAAGTCTCTGCTCTCCTTTCATATTAATGTTGGAATCTGTGGAGTAATAATTCTACTCCTTTTGTGTTTACTTCCAGTCATCTTCGGACAATTAAAGAAAAGCATCACTCCACTCTCCATGGATTTCCATGGCTTTGGTTTAAAAAATTAAAAAGGGGGAGATGCTGGGAGCCAGCATTAGAGGCCTTCACATTGACAGGGTCCAGAAGGTCAAAGACCCCAGGTTGCAAGGCAACTCTGGGCAGCTGTTGTTTCTGCTTCTTCTACCTTCACTTTCAATCTCACCACTGGAAATCTGGAAGTTGGAAGATGTAAAGAGTTCTATATGGGAGAAATAATTTTTACCAAATGGTAATACTTAGTAAAGGAAGGATTTTTTTTTGTTAGAAGTATACTCTTCCATTAAGAGCACCCTTGGCCTTATTTTCCCTTTGTTAAGAAGGCCTGTAATTCTGGTTAGGGATTGTGATTAAGATAAATTGAGCCCCGAAAGCCATTTGTTTTACAAACGTTGAAGCCCATTCTCCCTGACAAGGGATAATTGATGCAGATGTAAATGCCAGGTGTGACATTATGGAAAGTGAGTCAGGCCAACTTGTAATTAAGAAACCTTGGGAATGTTGCTTTACCCCAGATAATTGCAATTTACTGTGTGAAAGCTTACAAATCAGTGTGACAATTGTAGTAACTGAAACTGATTGCCTTAAAAATGAAAAACATGTTTTCACCTCAAGGCAAAATCTAGGGTATAAAAAGAGTTGAAAAAGACAATAAATTGGGATTTGTCCTGCTTGCAGCAGAGTCAGGTGTCCCAAGTTTTTTCTCTCTTTTGCCAACTCCGTCTCCCCTTCAGGAAAACCTGGCCTGCTGAGCTGGTCTCCAGCAGTTATTATGGATGAGTTACATTGCTCCAGATCCGGGAGGTCCTTTTGTGATTCCTCATTAAGGCTTTGGGGATTTCTGTCCTCTCCCACTGGTTCTTTATCATCTGGGAGGAGAGTCTCATTTATTTATTTATTTATTTATTTATTTATTTATTTTTATTAATAGTATTTTAGGTAAGGTTGCTACTGTTTGGATGATTTTTTGTCAAATTTATTTTATTTTATTTTTTATCCCACAGGGTGACCCTCTGTTGTGTTGCACTTCTCCTTCCCCTGGGGGTGGTAGTCCATGAGGGCCTGATCACTGGGAGTTCTGTTGCTCTACTGAATCTAGCTGTTCTATGAGGTTGCCATTATTTGGCTGGTGATGAAGGATTCCTGCAAGGTATCCCATGATGTGAAGTTGTAGGGGTTGCATTCCAAGGGGAGTTTGTCATTGACATCTCTGAAAAACCTTTTAGAGAAGATTTCTGATGCCTCAGTCTATGGACTAGTCTGAAAGACGTATAGTGATGTAGGAGTTGGTATCTCCTTCTCAAGGGCTGTATTATTGTCTCAAATGTTGTAATAGGTTGTGGCTATTGGCTTTCAGCCAGGAGGTAGCACTTGGGGGTGACAGTTGTGATGGTGTTGTGGGCTTTTTTGCTTGGCTTTTGTTTTCCCAGGAAAGAAAATAGATGTCCTAGGTGATGGGTACGTTATGGGAACTCCCGAAGATACTCAGTCCCTGGGATTTTAAGGGATGTGGAAGAGTAAAGTTGGTTGGGTAAAGTTAGATCAGACCAGACTGCTGTCCAGCGCCCTCCTACTGGCACAATTGGCTACCCTAGTGGGAAATTAGTCACCTGGTCACTGTGGCCATATTGTGGGGATGGCTGAACTTTTTATCTTGTATAAAAGAGTTCACATGGGAAAAAAAAGGGTTGCTAGTATGACAGCATCCTCTGCCACTCCCAGATTCCCCTCTCCTGTCTGCCTGTATTCACACCCAGAACTCATTTTTAAAGAACATTTTTTTCTGCTAGCTGGAACTGGTTATTCTGGGATTTGATCCCCAACAGTGAGCACAATGGGAATGGGCAGGGTGGATGGGCTCCCTGGCTGCTTTGAGAGCTCTGCAGGATTAAAACCATTTGTTACCCAGAACCATTCATGTGGGGAAAGAGGACACCAAGAAAAGAGGGCTCCTCCTGGTTTCCTTTCCTTTACTAGAAGCTGATCACAGAACTCAAAAGTCCAGCAACAGGATTTCTTACTGCAGCTTGCCCTGAACTGAAACTGCCTACAGTGACAGAACCTTCCTTTGTGGCAAGTAAAGGTGGCTAGGCTGGTATTTTTTCCAGGCCTGGAAGCTGGTTGCTGAATACTGCCTGAAGACAGTTAGTTCTAGGGGATAATTTGGCCATTGACATTCAGAGCTTGAATGGGTTCCCAGCTACACATGAGTTCTGACAGCATGCTTTTGTGCTATATACAAGACATTTCCCATGTGGGATTGAAGTTTTGTGAGGCTTGAGGGGGCTCTCTGTCTGTGGCAGTAGCAAGCACTGAGTCCCAATTTTCCACATTCACCACTGTTTTTACATCCAGAGTCTGTCTCTGTTTCTGAAATAAGCCAAGTGGTGAGGGGGCTTCTTGGCTTCAAAGCAAGCTATCCATTCTTTCTCTTCCCTTCCCTCCATGTGTCCCAGTTGTCCTCTGCAGATTGTGGGATATGTCTTCCATCTACACCTGCTTTAATTACTGGGGATCTCCAACTGCCAGGGCTTACTTCACTCATTTGCCCTGTGAGAGGGCACCAGTGTGCTGCTTCTGGGTGGCCATCTTGAATCCACCAGAGAATGTTCTTTTCTAATGTGAGCTTTTATTGCTAAAAATGTCACCCTTAAGACTCCTTTTGCTGTATAGTTCATTGTTTCAGTATGTTGTGTTTTTCTTTTAATATGTCTTTATGTTTATTCTAATTTTTTCTTGTGATTTATTTTTGACACAATACTTATTTAAGATTGTGCTGTTTAATTAACACAAATTTGTAAATCTTTTAGTTTCCCTTTTGTTATTGAATTCTAAATTTATCCTATTATGATTGAAAAAGACATATATATTTAATTTAATATATAGTATTTAAACATAGTATGACTTAAATTTTGCCCAACAAATAGTCTGTTTTAAAGGATGCCCTACATACATTGAAAAGAACATATATTGTATCACTTTGGATAGAGTGATCTGCATGTGTCTGTTACATATAGCTGGTTTATTATTTTTTTCAAATTTTTTATTTCCTATTTTCCATCTATGTTTATTATTGAGAGTGGTGCAGTGAAGTCCCCAACTATTATTTTAAAACTGTCTTTCTCTCTTCAATTCTATCAAATTTTTCTTTGTATATTTTGATTGTCTGTTTTTATGTGCCTAAATGTTTATAATTTTTAGCTTATTGATATATTAAACCATGTATAAACACATTGTCTTAACATATAATGCCCTTTATCTCTTGTAAACTTTTAAATTTAACCTCTATTTTGTTTGATATTTATATAGTCTCCTGCACTTTTAGTTACTGTTCCCATGGAATAAATTTATACATCCTCTCACTTTCAACCTATTTATTTTTGTCTGTTGTAGACAACATATAGTTGGGTTATTTTTAAAACCCATTCTATCAATCTCTTTCTTGACTGGGGAATTTCACCCATCTACTTCTAAAGTAATTACTAATAAGGAAGGACTTACTTCTATAATTTTGTTGTTTATTTTCTGTATGTATGACAGCTTTTTGTTCCTTTATTTTCCACGTTACTGTTTTCCTTGGTTTTGGGTTGATTTTTTTTTGTAGTGGAACATTTAAATTTCATTCACATCTCCTATTGTGTGTAATCTGTAGCTATTTTCATTGTGGTTGCCAAAGGGGTTTCATTTGATATTCTAAAATTATAAAACTATATATTGCAACACTATTCATAATAGCAAAAACAGAACCAACTGTGCTGCTCATCAAAAGTGAACTGGATTTAAAAAATGTGGTATATATACATGATGGAATATTTTGCAGCCACAAAGAACAAAATTACAGACTTCACAGCAACTTTGATGGATTTAGAATCTGTCATACTCAGTGGTCTATCACAGAAAAAAAGGACTGAGCACCACATGTTTTCACTCATGGTGGACCCTGAACATTTACCTTACTACTGCCAGTGGCGGAGGAACACTGCCAATGGTGGAGGGGAGGAATATAACATCAATAAGAGTAATATAACATCAATAAGAGTACCTGATCACAAACCAGATGAAATGATGGCCAATGGGAGTCCCAAACTTCACTTGTATGTTGACCACTTATGTACCTAATCCTGAATTGTACCCCACATTTAAAAAAAAATTATAAAACTATAATTTAAATATTACCAGCATTAATTCAATAACATACAAAAAGTCTGCTCCTGTGCAGCTTCATTCCCACCTTCTTTCAATTCTTAGTATCACAAAATTATATCTTTTATACATTGCATGTCTAAAACACAGACTAATGGTTGATTTTTTATGCATTAATCTCTTAAATCATACAGAAAAAAAGTTGCAGTTACAAATTACAATAAAATAATATTCTGTCTATATATATTTGCCTTTGACAGAGTACTTTATTTCATCATACAGTTTCAAGTTACTGTCTAGCATCCTTTCATTTTAATTTGAAAGACTTCCTTATACATTTCTTGCAGGGCAGGTCCAGTAGTAATGAAATTTCTCTGCTTTCGTTTATCAGCAAATTTCTTACATTCTTCTTAATTTTTTCCACATATTAGATTCTTGGTTGCCAGTTTTTTCTTCACTTATTATATATATATATATATATATATATATATATATATTTTTTTTTTTTTTTTTTTTTTTTGAGTTGGAGTCTTACTCTGTCACCCAGACTGGAGTGCAATGGCATGCTTCCAGCCACTGCAGCCTTGGCCTGCTGGGCTCTGGTGATCCTTCTGCCTCAGCCTTCCATGTAGCTGGAACTACAGGCATGCGCTAACACACCTGGCTAATGTTTTGACTTATTGTAGAGATGAGGTCTCGCCAAGTTGCCCAGTCAGGTCTCGAACCTGCGGGTTCAGGTAATCCACTCACATCAGTATCCCAAAGTGCAGGATTACAGGATGAGCCACTGAGCCTGGCCACTTATTATATTTTCAATTTTAAAATTGCTATTTGGTTTTTCTTTATCACTTCAATATTTCTTGCTAATATTTTAGATTTTTGTTTGCTTGAAATATGTTCCTAATTGCTTGTTGATACATTTTTAGATGTCTGCTTTAAAATATTTGTCAGATAATTCTAACATTTTTGTCATTTTAGTGTTCACATGTTTTGATTATTTTTTTCCATTCTAGTTGAAATTTTAGTGATTCTCTGTGTGATTTGTGATATTTTTATTGAAGGCTAAATATTTTGGATATTATGTTATGAAATTCTGGATCTTGTTTTAGCTTTTGGGCTTAGCTAGATTTCTCTGACACTGCTCCAACAGAGAAAGAGTGGGAGAGACAATACACCATTTTGTAGTAGAGGTAAAATCCTAATAGTTTTACTCAGACTCTATTGACACCCAACCAATGAATAGCATCTCCTTTTTTACTGCTGGGCTGGGGTTGGTATTCTGACTACTCACTAGGCCTTTACTAATATATTTCTATCTGTTAAAGTTAAGAGTGCCTTACTACTTTTCCCCAGGTGTCCTCTACTGATACCACCAGGAGGGTTAATGGCCTTGTTCAGGGCCATAATAAAAGACATGACTCTCTGTTAGTACTTCTCTGCCACCACTCCAATAGAGAAAAAAAGGAGTGCCTTCATTATTTTTTTCCTATACCTATTCCTATATCTGGGTTCTAGGTTATTTTTTGTCTTCAAGTCTTGAATATACAGGTTGAAAAGAAACCTGGACAACTAGCTATCATGTGTTTCTTTGGGTTTTTGATGCCCCTGTCTACCTTAATGTTTTCTCTCCATTATTTAAAACTTTGTTTGCTTTATATAAATATCAGAGGTATTCTTGTATTGACTAAAAAGATTATGAAAATCTATGTTTATTCTATTTTCCTGGAAGCATTTTTTGGAAGTTATTGAAGTTCTCAGGTATTTCTCCATTTTGGGGGGTTTTCTTTGGTCAATTGGGTGGATTATCCTTAATGATGTTTTCAATGTTAAATCAACCTGACATTTCTTGAATGAGTCTTATATGATTTTATATTGTTATAATTTTTATATATTTTATATCTAATATTTTGTTACAGTTGTTTGCATTTCTGTCCTTGGGAACATATTTTGGTATCTGGATTATACTGATCTCATAAAATTGAATAAAAAAGTGTTTTCTCTTTTTATTAAATTATTTTATGGAAGAGTTTGTGTATGGATCCTGTAATTTCTTCCTTAAAAGTTTAGAATAATTTTACAATTTAGTCATCTTGACCAAAGGTACACTGTGTGAGAATGTTTTTAGCAATGGAAATAATTACATTTACAGACATTGGACTTTTGAAATTTTCTACACTTCTACCAACTTTGGTGACTTTTGTTTTTAAAATATTCAAACATACAGGTATACAATTGTTTATGACATCCTATTGATATTTGTATGTTAGAAGTAATGACTTTTATTTTAATATTAATAGTTCACAACTCTTTTTTAAGATCTTTATGAGTTAATTCTTATAAGCATTTTATTAGTCTTCATTTTCTATTATAATCTGAATTATTGCATCTTTCCAAAATATAGATTATGAAGCCCTAATACTCAGTGTGGCTGTATTTGAAAATGAGGTATCTGAGGAAGTAAGGTTAAATAAGGTCATAAGGGTGGGGTCCTATAGTATTATTTTTTAATACTTTTAATTTTTACAATTTATTTATAGTACAAGTACACCAGAGAAAAATTTTGAGTCCAAAGAAACATTTAAAAATATTTTTAGTTTCAATTTCCATAGTGTTTATAGAGCAGAAGTAACTTTTTATCTTTATTTAAATAACTTTAGGGTTAATAGTTTTTGGTTAGATGGTAGCATTTTATAGTGGTGAAGAAGTCTGGACTTCAAGTGTCATTGCCAGCCCCACCTGTGCATAATATTGTACCTGATAGGTGCTTTTTTGTTACTCCACAACTTCCCCCTCCAAGTTCTGCATCTCCAATGTCCATTGTATCATTCTCTAAGCTTCGGCTGATGTTTAGTTTAGCTCTCACTTATAAATAAGAACATATGGTGATTGGTTTTCTGTTCCTGATTTAGTTTGCTTAGGATGATGGTATCCATTTCCATCCAAGATGCTGCAAAAAACAATATATAATTCGTTTTCAATAGCTGAGTATTATTCCATAGTGTATATATACCACATTTTTTATTATCCACTGATTCGTTGATAGGCATTTAGGTTGATTCCAGATTTTTGTGATTGTAAATTGTGCTGCAATAAGCATGCAGGTGCAAGTGTCTTTTTAATATAGTAACCACTCTTCTTTTGGATAGATACCAAGTCGTGAAATTGCTGAATCAAATGGTAGCTCTACTTTTAGTACATTGAAAAATTTCCATTTTGATTTTCATAGAGATTTTACTAATCTACACTCCCATCAACAATGTATAAACATTCCCTTTACTCCACATCCATATCAGAATCATTTTTTTTTGAAACCATGGTCATTCTGACTAGTGTAAGGTAGTATCACATTGTGGTTTTCATTTTCATTTTCTTGATAAGAATTAGTGTTTCTGTAAGAACAGACACCAAAAATCTCTCTCCAGCTCCCCCCACCACCATGCACGTGCGCGCGCACACACACACACACACACACACACACACACACACACACACACACACATGGTCATGTGGAGCACAGTAAGAAGGTGACCATCTGGAAAGCAGAAGGAGCACCATCACAAAACTAGAACCCTGCTGGACCTTGAACTTAGACTTTCCACCTCCAGGATTGTGAAAGAAAAACAATTCTGTTGTTTAAGGTACATAGTCTATGGATTTTTATTTTAATTTTTTTGTGGTAGGTTGAGCAGACTAACATTCTCATAACAATTACTACAAATTTAGCAACATTAAGCAACAGGAAAATATTATTTTATACTTTAAATCAGAAGTCTGAGTCGAGTTTACTTTTTTGTTTGTTTTGCTCCTGGTCTCACAAGGCTAAAATCAGAGAAAGAAGTGCTTCATTATATACTTACAGCAATTAAAAGGAAGCTGATATTTATTTTAATGGGATTGCATGGCAACAAATACCTAATAAGGTGGGAATAGTTTTATAATTGGGATTTGGGAAGGGGCTGGACAATGTTTGCATAGTATGTTAAAGAATGTCTAAATTCCTTTGGACAGTCTGTTTGTCAAACTTTCTAACTTGCTTTTGACCATTATATATCCCTACCAGCAATATACAAGGATTCTAGATAATCCTCTGCTGTTTTCATAATGTTTTTAAAATGTGGCTTCATACTTTCTGAATCATGCTGGATCTTGTAGAGGTTCCCATTTGAGGGTTTTGCCACAGAATTATTTTATTTTATTATTTTATTTTACTTTATTTTAGGTTATTTTATTTTAGTTTAGTTTAGTTTAGTTTAGTTTAGTTTAGAGTTGGAGTCTCACTCTATCACCCAGACTGGAATTGCAGTGGCATGCTCATGGCCACCCCAGTATCAACCTGCTAGGCTTCAGCAAACCTTCTGCCTCAACCTTCCAAGTAACCGGAACTACAGGCACATGCTACCACGTCCAGCTAATTTTGGATTTATTGTAGAGACAAGGTCTCGCCAATTTCCCTGGGCTGCTCTCGAACAAGCAGACCCAGGCAATCCACTCGCCTTGGTTTCCCAAAGTTCTGGAATTACAAACACAGTCACCAAGCCTGGCTGAAGATTTTATTTTATCAGAAGATAGTTCATGTGATCTTCCAGTTCTATCACCTTAGTATACAGTCTCTGTGCACTCATCTGTAAATTTCCATGTGATGAAGTTTCCAAATAAACTAAAAAACAAAAATAATACTTGTAGACAATAGTTACTTATAAATATTATATGGGAAAACTATTTGCATTAAAATCAATGACAATATAATATTAGGCTTTTGATATGTGTAATTAGGTATTAAAGAAAGACCAGAGAAACCTATAGTAAAATCTACATCTAAAAATTTGTATATTTATGTGACAAAGACATGGCAACATTTATGCTGCCATTTTAGAAAAAAAGAAATTATTTATTCATTACATTTTAATAAAGTTGAAGTCTTACTATTAAATCATTGTATGAACATGAAATGATATTATCTGTGGCTTTGTTTTTGATACAGTACAATGCATTTGCTTCAACATCTTTGAACCAATATTTATTTTATATTGACCCTATTAACAAAGTATGCAACATGTAACAAGGCACTTTAAAGTCACGCACCAAAGAGGAAGAGAAAATATTCAGTAAGATTTTAGAGCACTTGCTCCCAAGTTGTTAAATATTAATATAGGCATAATGAGATATATAACAATCTGTTAGAAAATATGTCTTTTTTCATTTGCATATTTTTATTGAGAAGGATTTAGAGGCATACAATATTAATGCTTGTAAAGATTCTATCATAGATATTGCTTTCATAATCAGCTATATATATAATCAAAATGATTAACATCTATCTCTTTCCATCAAATCAGCTAAAATAAGAATACAATCCTTATCAAGTAATAAGTACATATTCTTGTAGGTTGTTTTGGAGCCAGTATTTAAACATATAATATGTGGCTACCATTAATGCTATTAATCAGAAATTCTTTGTTATAATCAGTCACTATTAATCACCGGAAATAAGGAAAACATTACTAGTTGGATACATGTTTATTTTCTAAAAATTTTAATGTGTTTTATAACTCTGTAATTATGGTAGCAAAGAATAGTCTAGAAAATTGTGATTCCTTTCCACATAAATCTACCCTTTCATTACATTGAACAGTATTGAATGAAACATTTGGAACACTGTTTTCAATTGGTATTTAACATATACATAATATTTCTTTTTTTTTTTTTTGAGTTGGAGTCTCACTCTGTCACCCAGACTGGAGTGCAATGGCTGCTCCTGACCACCACAGCCTCAACCTGCTGGGCTCCAGCGATCCTTCCGCCTCAGCCTTCCAAGTAGCCGGAATTACAGGCATGCGCTACCACACCCGGCTGATTTTTTGATTTATTGTAGAGATGAGGTCTTGCTGCCTAGGCAGGTCTCGAGCCCGTGGGCTCAGGCAATCCACTCACCTCAGCCTCCCAAAGGCACGGGATTACAGACTGAGCCACCGAGCCCGGCTCATAATATTTCTTTATCTAAATCAAAACTCCTTAAGAAAGAGAATCATATTTTTTACTTGTTTTTACCTTAACACTGAGAAAAAAGCCCTGAAGTTTATTACTTGCTTTTAAAAAAAGCATTGGGTTTGCTACACAGTAAAGGAAAAAATTGTTCTTGTACTGATAAAAGCATGCTTTGTCATGGAAGCATCATACATGTGTACTAAATTTTCAATTTTATTACCCAAATTTAGTACAACTGTTGAGATGGTAAAATTTGGCTGATATATAAATCTGATGGTAACTTAAATTTAAATGTTGAGTCTAAAAAAAATACCTATTCTATAGCAATAATAACAGCTAATTAACACAAATGAAAGCATGCTAAATACTAGGCAATTTTCAGTTATGTTTCATTTGATCCACTTAAAAATATATAAGAAAGATATAATTACTCTCATTTTACAAATTTTAAATTTAAGTCAGAGATATTATATAACTTTTACACATCTTACAGCCAATAAGTGTCAGAAATAGGCTTAAAATCTAGATCTGTCTGACTTTCAAGGATGTGATTCTATTCTCTATATTGTACTGCTTTCTCAGTTGAATAATACACTGGATGGGTAAAACTTGAGTTATGCAATCAGACTGATTATAAACAATTGTAGACTAGGATAATAGCAAAATAACATGCTTCCTCAAGTACCTAATTTACTCAATATTTTGTCACAGTTCTGAAGCAAAAGTTTATTAAATAGTTCTTTATTAAATAATTACTGTAATTTAGAA
This sequence comes from Cephalopachus bancanus, assembly GCA_027257055.1. Taxonomy (NCBI): domain Eukaryota; kingdom Metazoa; phylum Chordata; class Mammalia; order Primates; family Tarsiidae; genus Cephalopachus; species Cephalopachus bancanus. Next base: position 259,635 of record JAPVLO010000862.1, read on the forward strand.
TCTTACTAAAATAATACCTGAGGGGTTTAGAAAAAGGAATTAAATTGTCTAAAAGTCTATGATCCCGGGTTCAGCTTTAGCCATGAGAAAACACAGGCCAATAATATTCTTTGCTAATCTGAACAGCCTGTGTGCAACTCTGCTACACTTATTCCATTCTTACTTGAAATTTCATCTGCAGAAACTTGACATCTATATTCCTGTAGCTATAAGAAAAATTTTTCCATATGTTCATATAAACAATTTGAAGCAGGGAAAAAACGTCTTCAGGAATATATGACATGGAATTAACTCACAATCCCAATAGGACTTTACAATTTTATTACTATCATTTACTTTCGAAGTTTTTCATATAGAATATTTTAAAACACATTTTGGCAAACCATTGTTGATGCTGATGTGTCTGCTTCAAAAAAACATGAGAGGCATTTCAAATTTGTAACCTTAAATGAGGCCTTATACTAAATGGAAATGAAATATATGATATAAAGCGTTAAATGCTAGTATCCTTTAGTTTCACTTAAATATCAACTGCATGCATACCTTAAATATCTACATAAATTTGTTAAAATGTTTCATTTGATAAAACCAGCAACTGTGGAATTCACAAGTAGAACTCAATACCAGTAATAGGATTTTAAAATTCGGCTGAAACAAAAAGTAACTTAAAATAAAAATATGAAGCCTAAGAGAGATGACCTGAGTTCTCTTAAATAATATGTTTAGGTAGATTCCATATGACATATATCATTGGTAAGTAAATCTATTTACAAGGAGGTTCAGGATTAAATAAATATTCAATGGGTAATTGAAGAAAAAGCCTGTGTTGGGGAGGAGATGAAGGTGGAGTGGCATGAGAACCGGAGAAGACGCATCAGGGTTTCTGGTATCATCTTTTGTTGTTGCTACTGAAATCCATTAGGAGAATAACCACAAGTTCACTGATGCCAAAATCAATTATACAAAGCTTGAAAGAAATCATATTCTGAGATAGATTTCTTAAATATTATCATGACTTTCAGCAGCAGTGCTACACTTCTTTAAGTTGTGTTTCCACACTGCGAGATATCCCATTATTATAACATTGGTATCATTATAATATTGGTATGTTGGTTAGGGTAGGAAAAGTTTATTAAAATTACAGAAACTCGTTGACATTTCCTAAGATATGAAATATAGTCAGTTATTATTGGATTGACACAGTTTTAAGGCCATTTTATTGGACAGATGGAATAACAAGGATTTGAGGCTATTTAACTTGTGGTCTTACAAATCATATTAAGTATTATGATCTAGAGTATTTTAATTCTAGAAATCATCCAGATGGCCAAGGAGTCATCAGATTCTCCAGCCATATTAGATTGTTAAGTGTAACTGTTGACAGAGGGGAATTTCCCATGGGTACTGCAAGCCAACAAGTGGTGAGGCTAAATTGGGTAAAGCAGGAAAAGGTGAATGAGAAGGTATGATAAAGAGGATCGTGTAAATGATAGATATATAAAAGATGTGAGGTCATTGTCTTGATAGTCAAAATTTAAATACAAAAAACAATGTAGAAATAAAATGTCTGTGGCATGTGATATAGAACTCTTTTAAGAAATTTTAGAATACAAATCAACATATTTTCCAAGGTTGCTGTATAGAAGCATTTATAAAGTCTCTTATTAGGAAACCTGGAAGTGGAACTAAGCAGGTGGATGAAGTCTGCTCCATTGGGTTGTGAGAGAGAGAGCGCATAAAAAAATACCACTCATATTCTACCTTGCCCATATATGTAACAGTCTTGTTATTATATTGTTTAATCTAACGGCTTTTCAACAAAATCTTAGCAATCATTCAACATATGCTAAAATTGCTGAAAATTCTAGATAATTTACTCAGTAAGACTAATAATATTTTTCTTCCTCCTAGCTACACATATGCTGCCACTGCTCTCTATGCCCTAGCTACCAATAAAATTGTACTCTTAAATGAATAAGCAAGGCTAAAATAACAGGTGGAATTTCAACCTTGTAGCAGGAACTCCAGAAGTCTACAATAACTATCTTACCCAAATCATTTAATTAACTTTGTAATAATGTGACCCCACAATGTCAGATAATTAAATATATTGGATCACACATGTATCATTCAAAAAGGTTTTTAATAAAGTAATTATACCTCTCCTTCAAAATTACCACCTCCACTGCACACACATACATGCACACACATATGGTACTAAAAGAAAAGTTTAATATATGTCTAAATGCCTATCCTAAATTCTTTCCTCTGTCTCTTGGGATTTTGAGTGTAGTCCTGAATTGTGTTTTCAACTATTGTTAGTTTGTTACCTTAGATTATGCTCCTTATATTTTAATTTTATCCACTTTATATTCCTCTATCTTGATATCTTGGTTCTAATTTATCATTTTTTTATTTCTTCCAACAGCTTTAATGAAGTATCATAAGTATACAATACACTGAAAGTTTTCATTTATATCTACAATTTGATGGTTTGATATATGTACACACCCATGAAATCTTCCCATAAGCAAGATAATGAACACATCCATCACTCACAAAAGCAACCCCTACCCTCACAAGGCAGACATCATTCTGCTCTTGATCACTATTGATGTCTTTATTTTCTCACCATAACTGTTTTGAGGTTTATCCTTATAGCATGATTATTTTTTATTCAATAGTTTATAATCCTTTTGATTGCTGTGCAGTATCTTGTTTTATGAATATATCACAATTTATCTATGCATTCACTTATTAATGGACATTTTGGTTGTCTCAAATTTGGGCTATTACAAATAAAGCTTCAATAAACTTTTGTTGTATCAGTGTATACAAAGATTTATTTTAAGGAATCAGCATATGTGATTATAGGTGCTGGCAAATGTGATTTAATTTTCTTTTGAGTATAATATTGTTTAATTTCCTTCAAAAAGTATTTTGAGTGGATTTTTTCTAAACCTTATGGGGAACTATAATGGTTAATAGTATGTGGCAACTTTACTGGACCATAGGGTGTCTAGATATTTGATCAACATAATTATAGTTGTGTCTGTTAGGGTGCTTCTGAATGAGATTAACATTTGAATTTCTAGATTTAGTAATGACAATTTCCCTTCCTAAGTGGCCAAAATATTACACAGCAATAAAGAGGAATAAATTATTAAATAAAAAATAAACACACAATAAGGATAAACCTCAAAACAGTAATGCTGAATAGACAAAAAAGAATACATAGTGAATGATTCCATTTTTATTGCATTTCTAGAAAATAAAAACTAACCTATAGTAATCAAAAAGGCTTTCTGAATGAGATCAACATTTGAATTAGACTTAGTAATGAAAATTTGCCTTCCTAAATGGACAAGGTCACATTCAATCAATTAAAGTCCTAAATAGAACAAAAAGCTGACCATTTTATGTGTAAGAGCTAATTCTTCCTGTCTGACTGCCTTTGAACTTTTTTTTTTTATTATTGCTTTTGGACTCAAGCAAAAGCATTGAATTTTCCTGGATTTTGAGCCAGCAGGCTTTCAGACTGAAATAACACCATCAACTTACCTGATTCTCAGACTCAGGCTTGAACTATGCTGGTGATCTCCTGTCTTATAACTTGCTGACTGTACATCTTGGAACTTGTCAGTTTCCATAATTCTGAAGCCAAGTTTTTATAACACACTTCTCAATATTTCTCACTCTCTCTCTCTTCGTGTGTTTGTGTGTGTGTGTGTATAGTACTCCCCTGTTTTTATGAAAAATATGCCCCAAAACCCTTGGCAGATGCCTGAAACTGCATATAGTACCAAACCCTTTATATGCTGCTATTTCCAATACATATATACTTATGAAAAGTTTGACTTATACATCAGATAATAGAATTAAAACAATGTATTATTTAAATAATATCATGAATAGCAGATTCTTACCATAGATATCAGCAGCCTCAGCATATGATTTTTTCTTTCTTAATTAATTCAAGAACGTTCATCTTTTCACTTAAAGCAAGCACTTTACAGCTACTCTTTAACACATAGCAATTGCCAGCATCATTGCCTTTATATTTTGAGGCCATTATTAAGTAAAAGAAAGGTTACTTGAACACGAGCAATGCAGTACCATGACAGTCAATCTGATAATGGTGATGGCTACTAAGTGACTAACAAGTGGGTTATGTATACAGTATGGATATGTTGGACAAAGAGATGATTCATGTCTAGGGCAGGATGAAGTAGAGCAGTGCAAGATTTCATCATGCTACTTAGAACAGTGTGCAATTTAAAACATGTTTTTTTTTTATTTCTGGAATTTTCTATTTAATATCTTCAGACATAGTTGACCACAGGTAACTTAAACTGCAGAAAATGAAACCACAGATAATGGAGAAACTACGGTTTTGTGTGTGTATGTGATAAATTATATATATATATGTAATATATTATTTATACTTTTGGTTTTGTTTCTTCTCTAGAGAACAATGACAAATATTAGGAACTTAGAGTGTTTACAGAGAAAAATAATTTTAATAATGAGTTTTCTGATTTGGCTCTGGGGTTTTTAGAATCAGCTCTGTAATCTGATTACATGTAAATATGCATGTGACTATTTCTGATACAAAAGAGAGTGCTTGTAATCCATGGAATAGTCTAGCAATAGAGATATACAAACTTTCCCAAACAATTGATTACACTGAAATTGACTGGGTGCTCCTAATGTTGCTAAACAAAGTTGTAAATGGAGCCTGGTGGGAACCCTTTCACCAAGCCGATGCCATCTGTGGGGCTGTACTGCCAAGTGTACCCTTCCTGGCACAATAAGCATGAGTCACGGTGTGGAGGAACTAGCCATGTTCGAGTACAGGATTGAATATGCCTATGCACAGATTTTATGGTCTTGTTACCCAAAAGGCTCCTAGCTTCTGTTCCTGTCTGAAAATTTTCTAAAGAGGCCACAATTCTATAATATAGGTCTGCAAAAATAATGCTGGCAATTTTGTAGGGATTGTATTGAATCTGAAGATTGCATGAGTGGATACCAAGTATGAATCTCGACAATATTGATTCTTCCAGTCAATGAACATGCTAAAGGCATGGGAGTAGCTGGATTTTAAATGTTGCAGCAATGGACAGTGATGTGCAATGGAGAAATCATCCATAAAAAGTTAAATGCCTAGCTGAAAATTGATAAAATCTTTAGTTGGAGTGCTATGCTGACCTGCATTGCCTGGCAGTCTTGCATTCTGCCTTGCCCAACTTGGCCTGAGTTGTAGCAGAAGAAGAGATTAACTGGAGCCCTGAGACCACCCAGCTCTGTCCAACTTGGCCCAGCCTCCAGCTTGGGATCTAAGTCAGTCCCATGCGCTGTGCTGCTGCCTTGGCCCTCGGTTCCCACACCACAGAGTTCCCGACTCCCTCCCCAACCCCAGGCCACCTGCAACATGCCAACCTGCAGCACCCAGCTGTCTCGCACTCTGTGGTGGGACAGGAGATCAGCTGGAGCCTAGAGTCCCATCGCTGAAGAGGGAGGATCAAAGAGGGTCAGGGAGGAGTTCCATGCCCAGTAAAGAGATGCCCACCACAGCCATTTTCTCTGTCTCAGAACCAGGGAGAGACAGCATCACCCACCCAGCACCAGCTCTGCACAGCTAAGTCCAGCCTCCAAATTGGGACCTAAGGTAATTGCATGAAATGAGAAGAGACAGAAATCTCTCCCCCATGTGAGATTGGACACAGACAGGTTGGATCTGAGAGGCAGACCTAAAAGGCAGTAAGCTAACAAAACCTGGATCTGACCCTAGCTGTGAGCCACCCTACCAGCCTGCTAGAGCTAGAGATCAGCACTTAAAGGATATTGGGCTCACAGGAATGATCTCAGGCCAAGTTTGATTCATTTTTTAAACTTTTTTTATTCTTATTTTTAGTCTTTGTATGTTTATTTTGCCCATTTTTTCTGTTTTACTTTTCTCCCCTCTTTTCTCTCTCTTCTCTCTGTTTTTGATAATGTTTTCATACTTAACCTGTTTCTGTTATTTTAATGATTTCTCTTTTTCTTTTTTTAGACTTCCAGTTCGTGTAGGGGAATTGTAAACCAATAGAGAGGTTAGTTGGTTTGGGTGTTAGTATGCTCACCTGTGTGCTTTAGTTTTTGTTTTACCCTTCTCTGTAATTGTGTCTCTTTTCATTTGTTAGTAGGAATGTTTGTCTGTGATCCCTCTTATTATTCTCTCTCTCTCCAACTTCCTCTTGTTCCCCCTCCTTTCTTTTTCCATTATTTTCCTTTTTTTTTTAAACCTCGATTTGCTTCCAGGGAGCAAACCTATAACCCCACTGCATGGAGACATTGTAAAGCAGTGGGAAGTGGGCTCCAGAGTTCCCACACACCTGGCGGTGCATACTAGGATCTGCAGATAGATTTTGAATCACAGCTCCCTCCTCAATTAAATCCCAAAACTGCAAAAAGTACAGACCCCAAACCACAGTCCAGCTTCAGAATTGAACAAAGTCAGAGGATTCACATAAGAAAGAATAGGAAACTGAGCAAACAGAAGTTAAAGCAACCCTGCCATCCCTGAAGATCAGAATTAAAGAAGAGGAGGGAAAAAAGTAGGGAGGAAAATCTGCACAAATGAAGAAAAACCAAAAGAATGCAGGTCTCACACAGACTCCTGTGAGATCAGATACTGAGAAAACAGACTTTGGAATGCAAACAATGAAGAGTCCCCAGAATGACTGATCACATACTACAAATCCAGACATCAAGACATTAATAGAGAGAATACAAAGAATTGAGGAGAGACAAGAGGAAAATAGAAAGGAGTTGATAACTGAGAAAACAGCAGTAAAGAATACTGTGATTAAATAACATACTAATAAGCGTGGAAAGCAGAATTAGTCAAGCAAAAGAAAGAATATTGGAGCTTGAGGATCAAAATGTGGAACTAATGCAAACTGTCAACAACATAGAAAATAAGTTTAAAATGACAGAGCAAAACCTTTCATGAGATGAGCGACTAATTCGAGTGGCTGAACCTAAGAGTAACTGGACTCCCTGAAGCAGAAACAGAGACAGAGACCACACTGGAACAAATATTCCATGAAATCATTCAAGAAAACTTTCCTCATCTCATCAGTGATGCTAAAAGTCAAACACAAGAGATCCAGAGACCCCCTGCAAGACAACAAATGAGAAAACCAACTCCCAGGCACATAATAACTCACCTAAGCAAAGCAGGGATAAAAGAAAAAATCCTAAAGGAAGCAAGAGAAAAAGGTCAGAATGCTTACCAGGGAAGACTAATTAGAATATCTGCAGATTTATCTACAGAAACACTTCAGCCTAGGAGAGCTTGGAGACCAATCTTCAAAGTTCTCAAAGATAAACAATTTCAACCAAGAATAACCTATCCAGCTAAGCTAAGCTTCATCAACAAGGGAGAAGTAATATCTTTCCCAGACATTCATTCCCTAAAATCTTACACTGCCTCTAGACCACCTCTACAAGAAACACTTAAGAAATTGTTAAACACATAAGAAAAGGAAAAAAGAATGACAATGTTCTTCACAATTGTGCAGGGAAAAGATTTGAAAACACACATGAATCAACCCAAAACTCAAAAGAAAGACAACAAACAGGAATAACAACAACTCTATGAGAACCTTATGACAAGGATCAACTCTCACATTTCAATAGTTAACTTGAAAATTAGTGGAATAAATGCACCACTAAAAAGACATAGAATGGCAAAATGCATAAAATATCATGAGGTAACAATACATTGTCTCCAAGAGACACATCTAACCAGAAAGGACACTCACAGACTCAAAGTAAGAGGATGGGAAGCAAAATTTCAGGTGAACAGATCAAAAAAGAAAGCTGGAGTGGTGATTTTAATATCATACAAAACACCCTTTAAGCAATCCAAAAATTTTGAAAGATACAGAAAGTCACTAAATAATGATAAAAGGTTCAATCCATCAACAAGAAATATCCATCCTAAATATATATGCACCCAATATAATAGCACCATCTTTCATAAAGCAGGTTCCAGGTAAACTTAAAAAAGATATTGACTCTAACACTACCATATCTGAGGATTTTAATAACCCACTCAAAACCCTAGACAGATCATCAGGACAAAAAATTAGCAAGAAGACCCAGAACCTCATGTGGTTGACCAAATGGACTGAATTGATACCAACAGAACACTCCACTCAATGACCATAGACTATACATTCTACTCATCACTGTATGGAACATACTCATCACTGCATGGAACATACTCGGCCATAAATCAAGCATAAACAAATTTCATAAAATTGAAATTTTGCCATGCACTTTCGCAGACCACAGTGTAATAAAAATAAATATCAACATCAACAAAGTTCCCCAAAACCCACAAAACCATGGACACTAAACAGCATGATGCTAAGCAACTCCTGGGTCGCAATGAAAATCAAAACAGATATTTTAAGGCTCCTGGAAATAAATTAATATGAAGAAACATCTTACCAAAATCTCTGGGATGCCATGAAAGCAGTAGTAAGAGGGGAATTCATATCTCTGCAAATGCACTAGAAAAAAATGTAAAAATCACAAGTTAAGAGCCTAACAAGCCACTTAAGGAGCTGGAAAAGCAAGACCATCAAAATCCTAACTTCAGCAGAAGAATCCAGGCCACCAAAATAAAAGCCCAAATCCAGGACATAAAAGACAAAAACATAATACAAAAATCAATGAAACAAAAAGCCGGTTCTTTGAAAACATAAGCAAGATTGATGGTCCCCTAGCTAGACTAACCAAGAAAAAGAGAGAAAAAGTCCAAATAGCAGAAACAGAAACACAAAAGATGAAGTTGCATCTAATTCCAAGAAAAACAAAAGATTACAAAAGATAACATTGTACATTGTATGAAAACAAACTTGAAAACCTAAAGGAAATGGAGGATTTCTGACATCACACAACTTCCCTAGGTTGAAACAAGAAGAATTAGAAACCCTAAATAGACCAGTAACAATCCAGGAAATTGACTATGCCATAAGAAAACTACCTACAAAAAAAAAAAGCACTGGACCAGGTGGTTTTCCAGCAGAATTCTGCAAAACATACAAGGAGGAAATGATACCAATCCTATTGGAAGTATTCCAGGTGATTGAGAAAGATGGAACTCTTCCCAAATCATTTTATGAAGCCAACATCACATTGATAACCAAGTCAGCTAAAGACCAAACAAAGAAAGAGAACTATAGGCCAATATCCTTGATGAATTTAGATGCTGAAATTCTCAACAAGATCCTAGCAAACCAGATGCAACAACACATCTCAAAAATCATCCACTATGACCAAGTAAGCTTCATCCCCAGGTTACAAGGCTGGTTCAAATTCATAAGGCCATGAATGTAATTAAACACATCAACAGACATGAAAACAAAAGCCACATCATTATATCATTAGATGCAGAAAAAGCTTTTGATAAAGTTCAGTACCGGTTTTTGATAAAAAGCCTTGAACATCTAGGCATAGATAGATCTTACCTCAAAATAATAAAAGCCATCTACGAGATACCCACTGTCAGCAGACTGCTAAACAGACAGAAATTTGAATCATTTCCCCTGAAAACTGGAACAAGACAAAGTTGCCCATTCTCACCCCTCCTGTTCAACATAGTTCTAGATGTCATAGCTAGAGCAATCAGAGAAGAGAAGGCATTCAGGGGTATCCAAACAGGAAGAGAAAGTCAAATTATCTCTCTTTGCAGATGACATGATTCTACACCTTGAAAACCCAGGAGAATCTTTTTAAAACCTCCTGGCACTGATAAAGGACTTTGGCAAAGTCTCACTGTATAAAATAAATGTGCAAAAGACAATCTCATTTCTATATGTCAAATATAAACAACCAGAAACCCAAACAAAAAGCACAATTCCATTCACAACAGTCACAAAAAAAATGAATACCTTGGCATCTTCCTAACCAGAGATGTGAAAGACCTTTACAATGAAAAGTATGAAACACTGCTCAAAGAAGTCAAAGATGACACAAATAAGTGGAAAAATATTCCATGGTCATGGATTGGAAGAATCAACATTGTTAAGATGTCTATTCTACCTAAGCAATCTATATATTTAACACAATATCCATCAAACTATCAGCAACATTCTTCTCAGACCTAGAAACAACAATACAGGAATTCATATGGAAACATAAATGATCAAGAATAGCCAAAACAATCCTCAGCAAAAAAAAAAAAAAAAAAAAAAGCCGGATATATCACACTCCCAGACTTTAAACTTCATTATAAAGCTACAATAATCAAAACAGCTTGGTATTGGTACAAGAATAGGCATATAGATCAATGGAATACAATTGAGTTTCCAGAAGAAAAACCTCAATTTCTCAACCAACTCATCTTCAACAAAGTCTCCACCACCAAACACTGGGGAGAGGAGAAACTATTCAGTAATCAGTGCTGGGAAAACTGGCTGACCACAGGCTGAAGATTCAAACAGGAATCCTACCTATCCATATACAAAAATCAACTCTAAATGGTTCAGAGACCTAAATGTAAAATCTCAAATAATAACCTTTGAAAATGCAGGAGGCACTCTTATGGAAATTGAAAATGTCAACCAATTCCCAATCAAACCCGAAGTGCTCATGCTGTAAGAGAGAAGATAGACAAATGGGACCTAATCAAACTGACAAGCTTTTGCAAAGTCAAAGTGCCCATCAAAAGAGCAGGGAGACAGCCCACAGACTAAGAAAAAATATTTGCTAACTCCATGCCTGACAAAGGACTAACATCTAGGATCTACAAGGCATTCAAACATGCTGAAAAGAAAAAAACAAACAGCCTCATTACAAAGTGGGCAAAAGATATGAATAAGCAGTTCTCAAAGGAAGACATACGAACAGCAAATAGATACAGGAAAAAATGTTCAGACTCACTAGTCATCCAGGACATGCAAATTAAAACTACACTGAGATACCACCTAACTCCAGTCAGAATGGCCATCATCAATAAATCAAAAAATAACAGATGCTGGAAAGGATGTGGCGAAAAGGGATCAACACTTCTATACTGTTGGTGGGAGTTCAAACTAGTACAACCTCTGTGGAAAACAGTGTGGAGATTCCTAAAAGTTCTAAAAATTGACCTTCCATATGACCCTGCAATCCTCCTAATGGGAATATACACAGAAGATCTCAAATCACTCTATGAAAAAGATACCTGCACATGTATGTTTATTACAGCATTATTCACAATAGCAAGAACATGGAACCAACTGTGCTGCCCATCAAAAGAGAACTAGATAAAAAAATGTGGTGCATATACACAATGAAATATTATGCAGCCATAAAGAAGAACAAAATCATGAACTTTGCAGCAACCTGGATGGAATTAGAGTCTATAATATTGAGTGATCTTTCACAGAAACAAGAAACTGAGCATCACATGTTCTCACTCATAAGTGGACCTTGAGCAACCACTGCAATACTACAAGAAAAGGATTGGCTTTAGTGGGAAACTAAGGGCGGGGGAAGGCAGGATTGACAGTAGTGGAAATTTACTTGGAAAGGGGAGTACATCTCATCAACAAGGGTACCTGCACAGTGAATATTTGTATACCTAACCTTGAAATGTACCCCACAATTTTAAAATAAAAAAATTTTAAGTTAAAAAGCAAAGTTGGAAATGAAGAATAAACCTAGCAATTCAATATTCCAACCCTAGTACTGCATAAATGACATAAAATCTTATTTGTGCACTAAAGAAGGTTCTTATCTCCAGTAGCCACAGGACTGAGATTACTGAAAATCAAATGTAGAATCTCACTCACAAGGTGAATTCCCAATTTTGCAGAGTGTTTGCTGTTAAGTAAAATTGTTGATTGTAAAGTAATAGATCCTGAAAGTTGAAATGGGGACCGTGGAAAGACTGATGAAGTCAAGGAAAATAAGTCTCTAAATTCTGATGGATTTTCTTTGTCAGTGAAAGTGGTCTCTCTACCTTTAGTTGAAGAACCCCCTTATTCCCAGTGGAAGTCACCTCCCAACCAGTCTATGAAGATTAACATTTTATTGTCTGATGAAATAGTAATGACCACTTCTGAGGCAGTTGCCAAACAAGACATAGCTGATTCTTCTCGCGACCTACCCACACCACCCCTTTTTGCCTCTAGGTATATAACTAAACTCAAATCCCAGCAGACCACTTAAGGTGAGGTACAAAGTGTGATCCATGGGAAAGTACACTACATTTTAAAAGAATTACTTGAATTTTCTAATCTGTACAGATAGATGTTGAAGAATATTCATGGGAATAGATATAAGAGTGTGAAATGGTGGAAGAAATGTGTAGCTATATCAGGTTGAATTTATTGAATTTATTCACTAAGCAGAGAATCTGCATTTAATGTTGCAGATTTGAGGAACTAGAAAGGATTCTGTTTGTTTAGTCAACTGGCTGACTAAAATATGGACAAAAAAATGGCACACATTGGGAGAGATGAAAATGTTTAAGTGGATTTGTTATTTAAAGTCTACTCACTCAACTTGGGAGGATTCAGAAGATATACCATTCAATCAGTACTGTGAGGAAAACAAGTTGTGAGGGAAGTTTTATTATCCTTGAAAATATCTGTGATTCCTCTTCTTTTTAGACCAGATATTAGAGTGAAAACTGGAAGCCCAAATCCAAATGGAGAATTGGATTTTAGGATGGCAGGGGCCAAATGGCAGCCTTCAATCTCTAAAGGAAAGGTGGATATAGTTACTGTAATAGACAATGGTGTCAAATCAACAATCATAATAGTCTTATTCTCACAAATATGTGGTATTGGGTAGATGATTATTCTGTTTCTAGAAATGAAATCGATAGGAAGGCTTCTAAATCCTTACTTTATCTATATAAAATAAAAGCTTCAGATTAAATGAAAAAAAGTCTTGCCTAAATCATGAAAGACAGAGAGTCACAGTCTCTTAATTAATTTCCAGACTTTAGCCAGTTTGCAGAATAAGAACCCATTGTATAAAGAGAAGGTTGGATCTCATTGAGAAATGACCCAAACATACTACCAGAAATCTATACTGTTAATATTTCTCTCAGCCTGCTCCAAAGGAACTTATAACTTTTTTATCAGGTAACTGCACTGGAGCATATAGAATAACCAGACGCACAGACTGCTGAGCACCAGTTCTTAAATGACACTAATTCCAAAAGATCTAAAACATCACTGGAGTAAACTAATCATGATAGAGACTTATGGAGGTCAGGTGATCAATGGAATTTTAGTTCAAACCCTCTCACAGTTGTCCTAGTAGGTCTGCAAACCCAACCCGTAGTTATTTCTCTAGTTCCAGAAAGCATAATAGGAACAGATATACTCAGTAGCTGGCGGGATCTACATATAGGTTCACTAAACTGTGGATTGAAAGCTATTTTGAAGCCAGACTCGGTGGCTCAGCCTGTAATCCCACACTTTGGGAGGCTGAGGTGAGTGGATTGCCTGAGTCTGAGGGTTCGAGACCCGCTTGGGCAACTTGGCGAGACCTCATCTCTACAATAAATCAAAAAATCAGCCGGGCATGGTAGTGCATGCCTGTAATTCCGGCTACTTGGAATGCTGAGGTGGAAGGATCGCTGGAGACCAGCGGGTCGAGGTTGTGGTGACCAGGAGCAGCCACTGCACTCTAGTCTGGGCGACAGAGTAAGACTCCAACTCAAAAAAAAAACAAAAAAAAGCTATTGTGATAGAAAAGGCCAAGTGAAAGTCGACAAAACTGTCTCTACTTAAGAGGACTAAAGTAAACCAATAGAAATGCTGTATTCCTGGAGGGATTATAGATATTAGTGCCACCATTAAGGACTTGAAAGATGTATGGATGATAATTCTCACCACATTCTCATTCAATTTACCTATTCAGCCTATGAAAAAGACAACTGGATATTGATGAATGACAATAGATAATCATAAGTTTAACCGGGTAATGACTCCAATTGCAGTGCTGTATCAAATATGGTTATATTGCTCAAGCAATTTAACACATATTTTGGAACTTGGTATGTGCTATTGATCTGACAAATGGTTTTTTCTTGATACATGTTTGTAAAGACCATTAGAAACAATTTGATTTTAGTTGGCAAGGACAGCAACACACCTTTACTGTCCTACCTCAGAGAAAGATCAGCTCTTTAGGCCTGTGTTATAATTCAGTTTACAGGAATCTTTATGGCCTTCCCCTTCCATAATGATTTGTTATGTTAATAGAATTGTAATAACTGGGTTTAGTGAGCAAGAAGTAGCAAATATCCTAGACTTATTAATAAGACATCTGCATGCCAGAGGGTGAGAAAGAAATCTGACTAAAATTCATGGCCTATCTCAGTGAAATGTCTGGAATTTAATTGGTGTAGGGTATTGCTATGGTTTAAATGTGTCCCATCCAACATGTAAAGACACAGTGTTTGTCCCCTCTGGAGGACACAGCAACGAAGTATCATCTTGAAAGCAGAAAGATCAGAGCCTTACCAGACATTGAACTTGCAGTCACTTTAATCTTAGACTTCAAACTATCTAAAACTGTGAGGAAATAAATCTCTATTCTTTACAAATTACCTAGTCTCATGTGTTTTTTTTTTTTTTTTGACAGTACAAGCAGACTAAGACACATGTTGAGATATCCCTACTAAGGTGATATATAAGGTGTTTCATCTTTCCTCTTCTACAACAAAAAGAGTTACAATTCCTAGTGGGCCTCTTTGGATTTTGGAGACAACATATTCTTTATTTGGGTATGTTACTCCAGTCATTGACTGAGTGACCCCAAAAGTTGATAGTTTTAGGTAGATCCAAAAGCAAGAGAAAGCTCTACAACAGATTCAGGCTTCTGTGCAAGCTACTTTTCCACAAGGGCCAAATGATCCAGGATATCCAGTGGTGCTTAAAGTGGCAACGGTAGATAGAGATGTTATTTTACTTTCAGCAGACTCCTATTGGTAAAATACAGCACAGGTCCATAAAAGTTTGGAACTAAGTTCACCATCCTCTGTGATATCCACTCTCCTTTTGATAAACTATTCTTGGCCTGATACTGGACCTTAGTAGACACTAAAAGCTTAATTATGGGACAACAAGTTACTATGAAAATTGAACTATCCTTCATGAAATGATTGTTTTCTGATTGACCAAGCCAAAAATTGAAGTATGCACAGCAACACTTTATCATCAAATGAAAGCGGTATATACATGATCAGTCCCAATCAGGTCTTGAAGAAACAAAAAATTTACATGAAGAAATAGCCCAAATGCCCATGATTTTCACTCCGACTATATTACCTTCTCTCTCCCAGCTTGCGTTTTTGTCCCCATAAAAAGTACTTATGATCAGATGACTGGAGAAAGTAGATTCAGCATGGTTTACAGATAATTCTTCTTGAAAGACAGAGACCACTCAAAAGTGAGCAGCTAGCTGCAAAACTGTAGTCCCTTTCTTGGATATCCTTAAAGGACAGTAGTGAAGAATAATCTCAGTGATCAGTACTTGGACAGTGCCCACTATTAGTCAATTTGCTGGTAAAGATAAATGGCCAGCTGTGTAATTATATACTAATTCATGAGCTGCAACCATTAGTTTGACTGGTTGATCAGGGAGTTGAAAGGGACGTGATTGGAGAATTGGTGTCAGAAAATTAGCATAGATGGTATATGGATAATCCTTTGTGAATGGATAAAAAGACATTATAACATTTGTTTCTCTTGTAAGTGCTCCATATAGAGGGATCTCTGCAGATGAGAATTTTAATAGTCAAGTGGGTAACATAATCCATTCTTCCATGTTCCCCAGCAACCCCTGTCATTGCCCAATGGACTCTTGAACAAAATGACTATAGTGACAGGGATGGAAGTTTTGCTTGGACTCTGCAACATGTACTTGTACTCTTCAAGGCTACTTTTGCTATGATAACTCCTGAACTCTCAATCTGCCAGCGGCAAAGAATAACAGACAATGAGTCCCCAACATGATACCATTCCCCCTGAGTAATCAGATGGCTACTTGTGGCAAGCTAATTTCAGTAGTCCCTTTACATCACAGAAATCTTTTGTGCTTACTAGAATATGCATACTCTGCATACAGTTTGCCTTCCCTACACACAAATTCTTATAATAAACCTATTTATCTATATGAATGCATGTTATTGGTCATGTTTCTCTGGTGGTTCAGCCTGTAATCCCATGCCTTTGGGAGGCTGAGGTGAGTGGATTGCCTGAGCCCACAGGTTCAAGACCCACCTGGGCAGCAGGAACTCATCTCTACAATAAATCAAAAAATCAGCTGAGTGTGGTAGTACATGCCTGTAATTCTGGCTACTCAGAAGGGTGAGGCAGAAGGATCGCCGGAGCCCAGCAGGTCGAGGCTGCGGTGGCTGGGAGTGGCAACTGCACTCCAGTCTTGGTGACAGAGTGAGATTCCAACTCAAAAAAAAAAAAAAAGAAAGTTATATAAACACAGAACCCACATATGGAAATAGTAAAGTTTCAAATGAAAAATTTTTAGCTGCTCAATCTAGCTATTATTAAAGTGTATCTTTAGATTTTTGTCATATAAACTAGTCCTAGTGGACATCTATTATTTGTAACAAAAAAAAAAAACCATTGCCATACAACTTGAACAGTTGAAATTATTACTCTTTAAATTCCTATACGAAAACTTCCTCTTTGGATTTCTTTTTGAGTTGGAATCTCACTCTGTCGCCCAGACTGGAATGCAGTGGCTGCTTCCAGCCACTGCAGCCTCAACCTGCTGGGCAACGACGATCTTCCGCCTCAGCCTTCCGAGTAGCTGGAATTATAGGCATGCGCTACCATGCCTGGCTGATTTTTTGATTTATTGTAGAGATGAGGTCTCAGCAAGTTGCCCAGGCAAGTCTCAAACCTGCAGGCTCAGGCAATCCACTTATCTCAGCTTCCCAAAGCTTTTTGGATTTCAATCATTTTCTTTCCAGTCTCTAGTCTGTCAGATTCTAACTTAAATTTATACAAGTGAAAATTCATTGCAGTATGATTATAATTATTATGCAGTTATCTTGTTTCTTTTCTCTTTGTGAGGTAAGAGTTTTACTTTTTCTTTTTAGTTCAAAAATCTTGTCAGCACTCATTTAAGAGTGGTACTTCTTTCATACAACTTTGTGGTATTAAGTCTGTCTTTTTTATATGAATATGCAATTATTTTTTATTTTGTTCAAAACTCAGTGAAGATTGTGTTTAATTACTATTTTTAAAATAGATTTTTTTCTGTCTCTCTTTTTTTTTGAATTATTTGTTTCCCCTCTCCCTTCTTGCATTTATTTCCTCCTTTCTTCTCTCCTTCCTTCCTTCTTTCCTTTTTACCTTATTTTCTTCTATTCTGCCTTCCTTCTTGGAATTATTTGTGGAAAGCAGTGTGACATTTTCTCAAAGAATTACAAATTGAGGGACTTCCGGCAAGATGGCAATGGGGCAACCCGGTCTGTGAAAACCTCTGCAAAGGAGAACTGCAGTGGGTCTCTGACTCTCGCCCTGGGGGCTATGGACCCCAACATCGCAGCCTGCTCTTCACATGGAGCTCAGCTATTGCCACCGCTGGAGCATCGCAGCGGTCTGGACAGCCACTGCAGTGCAGATGCTGCCGCTGCAGCTGCCACAGCCACCGCAACCACCACCACCGCCGCCGGTAGCACATTGCACCACCTGGGCTGGAGGCGATCCACAACTTCAGTCCTTGAAGCCTCTTCAGGGAAGGTCTGCTGGGATCGCTGCCACCTCTCCTGCAACCGAGATGTCCTGCCTGCCATAAGTCTCCTGCCATCTGCCCTGAGGCAGGCAGCCATCTTGCCATCTTCAGCCTCTGCTGTCCCTGTCCTGCCCCACACCCTCTAGGAGCAGCTGAGATAGCACCACCTGCTGGCGATTCAAGGTAACAACGCCAAAATGGGAGAAACAAGCTTGATAAAGACATAGGCCAGAGTGGTGAACAGAGGGTGACCTGAACTGTCCTTCACAGCAGACCAGGGCAACTGACCCTAACTGCAAATTAATTTACCAGCTTGAAAAGAAAACTAGAAATCAGACCTGAAAGGACATTGGACTTAAACGAGATGTCTCAGAGTGTGATTCATTGATTCTGTTAGTTTGATGACTTAATTCTATTCCTACTGTATTGCTCCTTTTTGTCTTTTTTTCTCTTCCTTTTCTTCTCTCTGTAAACCAGATCTTTGTATAGAGGAACAGCACACCAATAAGGTGGTTGGATAGCTGATATGTTAGCATCACTATATATTTTACTTTTGTTTGTATGAGTGTTGGTTCATCTGTAGCTGTGGTCTATTGTTTTTATCTGTTTCAGTATAGGCCTCTCTCTCTATTTGTTGGCACACTCATTTGTTTCCCCCTTACTCCCCTATCGCTCCAGCCCCCTCTTCAACCTACTGTCTGCTCCATTCTCTCCCCTCTGCTAACCACATTTTATTTCAGGGAGTAAATTTACAGCCTCACTGAACGGACAGACTCCAAGGCAGTGGGAAGTGGATTCCAGATTATTCACACACCTATCAGTGAATACCAGGACCTTCAGATAGATATTGAATCACAGTTTCCCCCTTAAGTACAAATGAAGAAAAGCCAAAAGAAGAATATAGATCTCACACAGATCCCTGGGAGATCAGACACTGAGAAAACGGATTCTGGAACATAAACAATGAAGAGCCCCCAGAATGACTGGATACATGCAACAAAACGAGACACCAAGACATTAATAGAGAGAATTTTTAAAAATGAGGAGAGACAAGAGGAAAATAGGAAGGAGCTGATGCCAGAAATGACAGCAGTAAAGAATACTGTGATGGAAATGAATAACAGACTAATAAGCATGGAAAGCAGAATCAGTCAAGCAAAAGAAAGAATCTCAGAGGTCGAAGACCAAAACACAGAACTAACCCAAACTGTCAAAAGCATAGAAAAGAAGCTCAAAAAGACAGAACAAAACCTGCAAGGGATGAATGATCACTTCAAGAGACCAAACCAAAGAGTAATTGGGTTTCCTGAGGTAGAAAGAGAGCTAGAGAGCACACTGGAGCAAACATTTCATGAAATCATTCAAAAAAACTTCCCACATCTCATCAAGGATGAAAAAATTCAAACACAAGAGATTCAGAGAACCCCTGCAAGACAACAAATGAGAAGACCAACTCCCAGAAACATAATAATTCGCCTAAACAAAGTAGCTATAAAAGAAAAAATCCTAAAGGCAGCAAGAGAAAAAGGCCAGACTACCTACCAGGGAAAACCAATTAGAATAGCAGCAGATTTATCTACAGAAACCCTTCAGGATAGGAGAGCATGGAGCCCTATCTTCAAAGTACTAAAAGAGAAACAATTTCAACCAAGAATAACCTACCCAGTTAAACTAAGCTTCATCAGTGAGGGCGAATTGAAATCTTTTCCAGATATCCAATCCCTAAGAACCTACGCTGCCACCAGACCACTTCTACTAGAAACACTTAAGAAAGTACTGAACACAGAAGAAAAAGAAAAAAGAACAACAACATTCTTCACTAGAGTACAGGCAAAAGATTAAAAACACACATGAACCAACTCCAAAACCCAAAGAAAGACAACAAACAAACAGGATCAACTCTGTAAGAACCTTATGACAGGGATCAACTCTTGCATTTCAATTATTAGCCTAATTGTGAATGGACTAAATGCACCACTGAAAAGACATAGAATGGCAAAATGGATAAAATATCATCAGGCAACAATCTATTGCCTTCAAGAGACTCACCTCACTAGAAAGGACACCCACAGACTCAAAGTAAGAGGATGGGAAACAAACTTTCAGGTGAATGGAATACAAAAGAAAGGAGGAGTAGCAATCTTAATTTCAGACAAAATACCCTTCAAGCTATTAAAAATCAAAAAAGATACAGAAGGCCACTACATAATGATAAAAGGCTCAATCCATCAACAAGAAATATCTATCCTAAACATATATGCACCCAACATAGGCGTGCCAACTTTCATAAAGCAACTTCTAGGAAAACTAAAGAAAGATATTGACTCTAACACCATCATAACTGGGGACTTTAATACCCCACTCACAACCCTAGACAGATCATCAGGACAAAAAATCAGCAAGGAGATCCAGAACCTCAATGTGACTTTGGACCAAATGGACTTAATTGATACCTACAGAACACTCCATCCAAAGACCGCAGAATACACATTCTACTCCTCACCACATGGAACATATTCTAAGATTGACCACATACTCAGCCATAAATCAAGCATAAGCATATTTAAAAGGACTGAAATTCTACCATGTACCTTTTCGGACCACAGTGGAATAAAGATAAACATAGACACCAACAAAGTCCCCCCAAAACCCACAAAGACATGGACACTAAACAATATGATGCTAAACAACTCCTGGGTCAATGATGAAATCAAAACAGAGATCAAAAGATACCTGGAAACAAATGAAAATGAAGAAACATCTTACCAAATCTCTGGGATTCCCTGAAAGCTGTAGTAAGAGGGGAATTTGTATCCCTACAAACACACATGAAGAAAATAGAAGGAACAGAAATTCACAACTTAACAAGCCACCTAAAGAAACTGGAAAAGCAAGACCACAAAAACCCTAATTTTAGCAGAAGAATCCAGATCACCAAAATAAAAGCCCAAATTCAGGACATAGAAGACAAAAAGATAATACAAAAAATCAATGAAACAAAAAGCTGGTTTTTCGAAAGGGTAAACAAGTTTGATGGTCCCCTAGCTAGACTGACCAAGAAAAAATGAGAAAAAAACCAAATAAGCACAATCAGAAAGACAAAAGATGAAGTCGCATCTGAAGAACTACAAAAGATCATTAGAGACTACTACGTACACTTGTATGGAAACATACTTGAAAACCTTAAGGAAATGGAGGACTTTCTGACATCACACAACCTACCTAGGTTGGAACAAGAAGAAATTGGGACCCTAAATAGACCAATAACAATCAAGGAAATTGACTACATAATAAGAAAATTTCCTACAAAAAGAAGCCTGGTCCAGATGGCTTTCCAGCAGAATTCTACAAGACATTTAAGGAGGAGCTGATACCAATCCTACTGAAGGTATTCCAGACGATTGAAGAAGATGGAACTCTCCCCAAATCATTTTACAAAGCCAACATCACATTGATACCCAAGCCAGGTAAAGATCCAACAAAGAAAGAGAACTACAGGCCAATATCTTTGATGAACATAGATGCTAAAATTCTCAACAAGATCCTCGCAAACCGGATTCAGCAATACATCTTAAAAACCATCCACCATGACCAAGTAGGCTTCATTCCTGGGATGCAAGGCTGGTTCAATATTCGTAAAACCATAAACGTAATTAAATTCATCAAGAGATGTCAAAACAAAAACCACATGATCATATCATTAAATGCAGAAAAAGATTTTGATAAAATCCAGCACCCCTTCTTGATAAAAACCCTTGAACATCTAGGCATACGGGGAACATACCTCAAAATAGTAAAAGCCATCTACGAGAAACCCACAGCCTGCATACTCCTAAATGGTCAAAAATTGGAACCAATTCCCCTGAGAACTGGAACTAGACAAGGATGCCCACTCTCACCCCTCCTGTTCAACATAGTATTGGAAGTCCTGGCTAGAGCAATCAGAGAAGAGGAGGCAATCAGTGGTATCCAAATAGGAAAAGAGGAAGTCAAGTTATCTCTCTTTGCAGATGATATGATCGTGTACCTTGAAAGCCCAAGAGAATCTGTTAAGAGCCTCCTTACATTGATAAAGGCCTTTGACAAAGTCTCAGGATACAAAATAAATGTACAAAAGACAATTGCATTTCTCTACACCAATAATAAACAAACAGAAACCCAAATAAAAAACTCAATTCTATTCTCAATAGCCACAAAAAAAAAAAAAATGAAATACCTTGGCATCTTCCTAACCAGAGATGTGAAAGACCTTTACAATGAAAATTTCAAAACACTGCTCAAATAAATCAAAGATGACACAAACAAGTGGAAAAATATTCCATGCTCATGGATTGGAAGAATCAACATTGTGAAGATGTCCATCTTACCTAAGGCAATCTACAAATTCAATGCAATACCCACCAAATTACCAGCAACATTCTTCTCAGACCTGGAAAAAACAACACAGGAATTCATATGGAAACACAAACTATCCAAGAATAGCCAGAACAATCCTCAGCAAAAAAAACAAAGCAGGTAGTATCACATTACCAGACTTCAAACTTCACTATAAAGCTACCATCATCAAAACAGCTTGGTATTGGTATAGGAATAGGCATATAGATCAATGGAATAGAATTGAGATTCCAGAAGCAAAACCTCAATTTCTCAACCAACTCATCTTCGACAAAGCCCCCACCACCTACCACTGGGGAGAGGAGAACCTATTCAGTAAATGGTGCTGGGAAAACTGGCTGACCACATGCAGAAGATTGAAACAGGACCCCTATCTAACCCCATGCACAATGGTTAACTCCAAATGGATCAGAGACCTAAATGTAAAACCTCAAACCATAAGAACCTTAGAAAAGGAAGGATATACCCTCATGAAAATCGGAACTGGCATCCAATTCCTGAATAAAACCTGAAACCCACAGGTCATAAGAGAGAAGATAGACAAGTGGGACCTTATTAAACTGACAAGCTTCTGCAAAGCCAAAGAAACCATCAAGAGAGTAGGGAGACAGCCTAAAGACTGGGAAAAAGTATTTGCCAACTCCAGGTCTGACAAAAGCTTAACATCCTGGATCGACAAGGAACTCAAACGTGCTGAAAAGAAAAAAACAAACAACCCCATTATCAAATGGGCAAAAGATATGAACAGACACTTCACAAAAGAAGACATCCAAGCAGCCAACAAACACATGAAGAAATGCTCAACCTCACTAATCATCAGGGAGATGCAAATCAAAACCACACTGTGATACCACCTAACTCCAGTCAGAATGGCAATTATCAACAACTCAAAAAATAACAGCTGCTGGAGAGCGTGTGGTGAAAAGGGAACACTTCTATATTGTTGGTGGGAGTGTAAACTAGTGCAACCTCTTTGGAAAGCAGTGTGGTGATTCCTAAAAGCTCTAAAAATCGACCTTCCATATGACCCCACAGTCCCCCTACTCGGAATATACCCTGAAGACCTCAAATCACTCTATAAAAAAGATTCCTGCACACGTATGCTTATCGCAGCGTTGTTCACAATAGCAAGAACCTGTAAACAACCATGCTGCCCATCAAAAGAGGACTAGATAAAAAAAGTGGTACATATACACGATGGAATACTACGCAGCCATAAAAAAGAATAAAATCATGAATTTCGCAGCATCCTGGCTGGAACTGGAGTCTATAATACTGAGTGACTTCTCACAGAAACAAAGATCTGAGTATCACATGTTCTCACTCATATAATGGACCTTAAACATCCAATGTAATACTATAAGTAAATGACTGACAGTACTGGGAAACTATGGGGGGGAGGGGGATGGGATTAATAGTCGCAAATATATCTGGGGATGGGGAAACACCTCTTATCAACAGGGTACCTGAATGAAACATAATTGTACACCTAACCCTTAACTGTACCCCACAAAATCATAATAAAAAATATTGATTATAAAAAAATAAAATAAAATAAATAACACTGAAAAGCACTAGGAAGAAGAGACGCCTGCAACCACCAGGCTATGGTCTAAAGCTATGTTAACATTTTGGTGAGCATCCCTCCAGGTTCTATGAATACAGACACACAGAGATATGTGCAAATTTACATCAATGGGACCATGCAACATATATAATTTTATAGCCTGACTTTTTCCTCTCAATAATATACTGCAGACATCTGAACAATAAATATATGCTACATCGTTAAAAAAAAAAAAGAATTACAAATTCAGCTAGCCATTTTACTTCTGGTAATAAACCCAGAGATAAATAAATTATTCTATCAAAAGATACCTGCATATGTTTGCTCATTGCAGCACTATTCACAATAGCAAAAACATTATGAAATCAGCCCAAATACCCATTGAAAGTGGAGTGGATCAATAAAATGTTCATACACAGAATGAAATACTACACAGTCATAAAGAAGAACAAAATCATTTCCTTTGCAGCAACATGAATGCAGCTGGAGATCATCATTGTAAGTGAGCTATCACAGGATAAAAAGAATACTACATGGTCTCACTCATAATTGAACCATAAACATTGGGCATGCAAGCACAAAGATCGGGACAACAAATGTTTGGGACTGCTAAAGGATGCTGGGAGGGAGGGAAGGAGATAAGGATCAAACAATTGTCCATTGGGTGCCATATCATGTCCACTACCAGGGGCAGAGAGGGTCTCACTAGAAGCCCAAATCTTACTTGCACGCAATTGACTTATATAGCAAATCCTCTCATGTACCTCACAACTCTAAAATTAAAAAATAAGTAAAAATAATTTGGGGTTAAATTTAATTTGACATTAATTGGATCTCATAATAGCAAAATGACTGTAGTGAAAAATCTTGTGAAAACAGAAGATAATCTGGAGTATAGTTAATAATAATGTACTAATGTTAATCTTTTAATTTGGATGATTATGCTATAAATAAGTGCAATATTAACATTAGGGGAAACAGTAAAAGATATACTGGAATTCTCTGTACTACCTTTGCAAGTGTACTGCAAATCTGAATTTACTTTAAAATATAAAACAATAGTTTTGGGGGAAACACTACTTCCCACACACAATTTTTAGTTGAGGTCTAACATTGTCATCATAGGTCTGAAAAAGTACAAAGAATATGATTTCTGCTATGTTGTAAATATTACATTGTAAAACAAAACTGTGGCATCACACTTTTAAATATATCCAAAGAAATATAAATATTATAAAGAAAAAGAAATAAAATAAACCACAAAGTCCCTCTCCAATGGGCTAAAATTGTTCATTATTTCTAATTCTCCTGAGCTTATTTTGTTTATTTCCACTTCTATCCAGAATTCTATCCTAATATAATTTATTTTAGTGTTTAAAATATTTTGTTTAGTCTTCTATTATACTTATGAAAAATAACATATAACTAAACTGAAACTAATTATTTATAAATTCCCTGTGATCATTTCTTTCAATTCTTATAAGAAAAGTTATCCTGTATCAAGTTATCTTTACAAGTATTAATACTACATCATTAATAAAAAATGAAGTAAAATGTTTAAAATGAGAGATATGCATTTCTTTTATAAAGTAGAGGAAAGGAAATCATGAAAGCAGAGATATAAAAAGTTAATTATACATGATGCCCCAATCAGAAGTGCATGTCAGGGTGGATCAATTTTATGAAAGAGTACTTAGAAAAATTAAAGATCTAGAAAAGTATTCATTTAAAACTATTTCTATGTCTTTATAAATTTCCAAGGTTATATGTATTCCATCTGAAAGACAGTATCCATTCTATTGTTCAGTTCCTCTGCTGAATTTTAAATTGGACATAATGATATTTATTTTTAAACACTTATCTTTGTTACCTTTTCCCCTATATCTATGAGGTTTTATCTGTTAATTGGTTTTCTTTTAATTTTCCCTTTAAATCAATCTAAATAATAATTGTTTTTCATCTAACAAGCTATTTTGTATCCTAAAGCAGCCTGTGATTTTTCTGGGTTTTTCTGAAGTCATCACAGATCTTCCTTACTGAGTTTTAAATTGGGGGGACAATAAGAAAGAAATTTACTTTTCAGTCATCTGTGGTCATTTGAAATGCATTTTTCAATTGTCCAGTGTGTTATTTGGAATCAGCAAACTTTTTTCAGAGCTTCTAGCAGCAAGCAAACAGAAGCTACTTTTTTTTACCAGGTTGTAAAAATATCTACCATCTTATTTGGCAAAACCACTCAAGATTGTGATTGTTGTTTCAATCTCTGACAAAGAGATATATCTCCTTCCAAGTGCTTGATTCCTAGGCCTTCTAGCTTTAAAAACTAAAATGATACTTGGAAATTAAATTCAAAACTTACTCTCCAAATTCACATCGTATTTTTTTTTTATTTTTGCATTATCAACAACATAAATAAAGATAATAATTCATCCTTCACTCATTGTAATGAAGACAAATATTGACGTTATGTAACATTATGTAATGAAGACAAATGTCTTTAATTTTATTAGGAGGCTAAATTTTCTTTACTTAACAGAAATGAAAAATTGTGTTACATTCAAAGACCATCCTACATTTTGGATTAGATTTTGAAATTTTATATTGTGGCTAATGAGAAATCATGTTGTAAAATTCTATCTTACATTTTATTTCTAGATTACTGATCTTTATAAAGTCATATCATGTATTTCTGAGACAAGAATAAAGCTTAGCTTTGTGGTAGATAAACAGTCATCTAAACAAAAATAAGTCAGGCATGGTGACTTGAGCCAGTGTTGTCTCAGCTACTTGAGAGGCTGAATTGGGAGGATTCTTTGAGCCCAGGA
The DNA here is from genome assembly GCA_027257055.1 of Cephalopachus bancanus. Lineage (NCBI taxonomy): Eukaryota > Metazoa > Chordata > Mammalia > Primates > Tarsiidae > Cephalopachus > Cephalopachus bancanus. The sequence continues at coordinate 286,188 of JAPVLO010000862.1, forward strand.
ACTCGAGGCTGCAGTGAGCTATGATTGTACCACTGCACTCTAGTCTGGGTGACAGAGTAAAATCCTGTCTCTTACAAATATTATTATTTAATGTCAGAAGTTATGTTACTCTTAGAAACAAATTATAGCATAAATCAAGGTCCCCCCACTCCTGGGCCACAAACAACAGGAGGTGAGTGGTAGCTGAGTGAGTGAACCTTAATCTGTATTTACAGTGACTCCCCATCACTTGCATTACCCCTGAGCTCCATCTACTGTCAGATCAGCAGTGGCATTAGATTCTCATAGGAATGCAAACCCTGCTGCAAATTGCACATGCAAGTTAGCTAGGTTGAGTGCTCCTTAAGAGAATCTAATATCTAATGATCTGTGGTGGAGCTGAGGTGATGAAACTAGCACTGGAGAGTGGTTGCAAATAAAGATTAACATTAGCAGTGAGTTTTGACAACACAGAGACCATAATGAATCATTTGCTTGCTCATATCAAAGCCCTGTCAGTGAGTGGCAAGTGAGTTGATGTACTTCAGTTGCACAGCAGAATCTTACGTCAGGCTTTAAGTCATGACATTTATTTTAGTCTGCATATGGCCCGCCTATTATTTTATTTACCACTTACATTTACACCTCTTGTGGTGAGTTGTATAGCTATTTCATTATATATTACAATGTAACTATAATATAAATAAAGTGCACAATAAATGTTATGTGCTTGAATCATCCCAAAATCACTGCCCTCCCCTCACTGATCTGTGAAAAATTATCTTTCACAAAACCAGTCCCTGATGTCAATAAGGTTGGCGACCACAGGTATGAATTGTAACAATACACTTGAAATGCTAATGTAAAATTTATTGTAGGGGTATAATACATATTTTATGAAAGCATAAACAAGGATGACACTGTTGTATCCTAAATTTTTTAATCTTAATTTTAAAAATAATTTTTTTCACATCACATAATCTTCAAATTCATGACAATATTTTATCAAATACTACTGAGGGTTTAAAAGTATTTTAAATATCAAGACTGCAGCAAACAATTACTGTTAAACTTTTACTAATTTATGGACTTTATGCTACACATTGCAGTTGTTTTACCATATAATTTCTAGAGTATATTTGCAAATAATTGAAGTTTTTACTGCGTATTTTTGCTATTTAATTTTTTACAATTTTATATATATATAATTGTTTGGATAGTCCTTTAGTTTTTCATGTGTTGTAGCTTACAAACTGATAACACATGCTGAACTGAATGAAGAAGCACTCCTCTCTCTTGATTCTTTGTCTCTCTTAAAGTATAGGATAAAGTTCTCTGAAGTTCTTTTACCTTTCTAGAAAGAAACCTACCAAGGAAAAACACAATAGGCTTCCCTGAGTTTTCCTTAAGTGAACTCACTTCACAGAGATCCCGAAATCTGTCAACACACCTGGCATATTTTTTTTTTTTTACAATAAACAAAGTCTGCTATATGGGACAAACACACTTTTTCCCAAGCTATTGTACGTTCTCCAAGCCCATTTCATGTGCCTAAAAATTATTTTCTATCCTCAAATTGCCATATTTCCCATCCTTCCCTTCCCCCATGACTAAGGGTATATAAATAGTTGTACCCATTGGATTACTGGATAATAATTCTCCTATGTTTCTCTCTTACTATACAAGTTAAAATAAATTTTGTATTTCATTCCTTCTATAGTCTGCCTTTTTTCTGTTGATTTTTCAGCAAAGCATTAGAAGGCGAAAGGAAAGTATTTCCTTGACCCTTACAAATACATTTACTTATTTTTTTAAAAAAATTCTGTTATAAAAAGATATAAAGTTTAAGTGTTCTTTTTATATAAGTTAAATTTGCAATCTATACGAGTGTGAAATGATTAGGATACCAAGAACGAATGTTTATTAGTACACAACTTCAGTCACTATAATACTCTTAGATTATATTCATAGTCTACCACCTTCCTACATTTCTTTGGAGTAATTGGCTCTCCTTACTTTAGTCATATGGACTGAATATAAACTGTTGTTATTTTATGTGACTTTATTACCATGGGCACCATACATAGTCAGGGAATGGGCACTTACCTGAAATTGAGATAATCAGCTTTTTGAGTCTTTTTTTAAACTAAGAGCTCTTTCCTTTCTAGTCACAAAGACATAAGAATATAGTGTAGAACTACTGGTGGACATATTCTTCATTTTATAAAGAAAACTAGTCTTACAGAATAAAACACACTAAGGAAGAATATATGAAGGTTAAAGAAACATCTCTTACATTATCAGAGCCCCTTGTTCTAGACTTTTCTGCCTTTCTTAAGGTTGTTTATTGTTCAATTATTTATTTTAACCTGGGAGCTGAATCACAGTGTTTTTTTTTCCAATAACTTTTTTTGAAATTTAACTTTTTCTTTACTTAAGCTATCCAAGTTTGTTTTCTGTTACTTGCAAACCAAAATGTCTAAATAAACTGCGTAATGTATAAGGTCCTGCCACTGCACATATCTAAAGTCATTCATATGAACATAATTTCTGAGCAGTATGTCTTAAGTCATTTCCTACCAATGACATAGCCCCTTCTTAGGGAATAACTCTTATTTTACATTCAGCCTCCTTCCAAGGAAGAGACACTAAGTTATCATGCACTGGAGTCTATTAACAAGCCTACTGGCAAATCAAATAACTTATGACAAGCACCTGGATCAAAGACAATCAATTCTGTCTGCAGTGGCTTATAACCTTGTCTGACATGGAAATCTCTATCAAATCAAAGGTGATGAACTAGGCAGTAGAACTATTAAATATAATGAAAGAATGTACCAGTTGCTAGCAATAAGAAAAGCCAAAAGTGACTCAGAAAAGTCAAGTTATAAGTAAGGAGAAGTGGTAGATTAAAAAAATTATGAAATATACATATATGTGTGTATATATATGTATATATATATGTGCGTATATATATATATGTGTATATATATATATATATATATATATATATATATATATATCGAGAGAGAGAGAGAGAGAAGATGCATAAAAAAACTGAGGCAAATTGTTTGGAGTAACAAGTATCGAAGAAGCAGAGACAAGAGGAAGGAATTATCAGAATGGAGAAGGTTTAATGAATCCATGCTGCTGAAGAACAAATACAGTAATCTTAAACTTAGAAAACTGGACATTCTCGGGTCCTAAATCGCATTTCATCTCCAATTGTGCAGTTACATAATTATTTTGCAATTCTACAATATTTCTTTACTTTATGATTGTATGTGGCATTTATTATTTATCCCTTGAGTTATTTGACTAAAATTTCTATTCTATTTGACTAAAATAAATATTCTAATTCTATCCTTTTATACTATTTCATACCATTGTGAATTACTTACAAATAGATGAGGGGTACCAAAAATACACTGAATTTATTTTTATAAATATTTTTAAATTTTTTAAATAAATTTTTAAATTTTTTATAAAATTATGTATTTATTCTTACTTGTTTGCACTTCAGTCATATTCAAAGCACTCTCTATTCAATGCAATATACCAAATGATATACCTTTTCCACTGCTCAAAACAGTTTTTAAGCTCATCAATTTTAATGTCTTTTCTTTAACCTCTTTCCCATTGGCAAAACGTTTCTTTTTCTTTTCTTCCTTTTTTTTAGTGGCTTTTTTTTTTTTAATTTTGAAGGCATGGGATACAATTCAGGGTTACTTATACAAATGTTCACTATGCAAATACCCTTGTTGATGAAGTGTGCCACTCTCTCCCCTGGCAGTTTCCCTCAACTGCCAATCCCACCCCTCCTTCCCATGGCAGTTTTCCACTACTGCCAATCCCTTTCTTATAGTACTATGACAATTGTTCAAGGTCTGCTTATAAGTGAGAACATATGGTACTCTGTTCTTTGTTTCCATGGTAGATCACTGAGTATGATAGACTGTATCCATCCAAGTTGCTGCAAAGTCCATATGTTTGTCCTTCCTATGGCTGCATAATTTTCCATTGTGTATAGGTACCACATTTTTTTAACAAGTCCAGCTTTGATGAGCAGAATGGTTTGTTACATGTTTTTACTATTGTGAATAGAGCTTCAACAACCATGCATGTGCAGGTATCTTTTTTCTTAGAATGATTTGAGTTCCTCTGGGTATATTTCCAATAGAGGCATTGCTAGGTCATATGGAAGATCAATTTCTAATTTTTCAGAAATCGCCACACTGTCTTTCAAAGAGGTTGCACTAGTTTCCATTCCCACCAGCAGTGTATACACATTCCTTTTGCCCCCGCATCCTCACCAGCATCTGTTGTTTTTTTTTTAGTAATGATGGCCATTCTTACTTGGGTTAGGTGGTATGTCAAAGTGGTTTTGATCTGCATTACTCTAATGATTAGTGAAGCTGAGCACTTTTTATGTGTCTCTTGACTGCCCTTATATCTTCTTTAGACAAGTGTTTATTCATGTCTTTTGTCCACTTTTTAATGGGGGTATTTTTTTTCTCTTTTCAGCACATTTGAGTCTCTTGTAGATCCTAGATGTTAAGCCTTTTTCAGAAACGGTTGACAAAAATTCTTTTCCCATTCTGTGGGTTGTCTCCCCGCTCTCTTGATGTTTTATTTTGCTTTACAGAAGCTCTTCAGTTTGATGAGGTCCCACTTGTCTGTCTTATTTCTTATGGTATGGGTTCCTAAGGTTTTGATCAGGAATTGGTTGCCAGTTCCAATTTCCATAAGGGCGTCTCCTGCATTTTCTAAGATTCTTATAGTTTGAGGCTTTACATTTAGGTCTTTGATCCATTTAGATTTGATTTTTGTGTATGGTGATAGGTAGGGGTCCTGTTTAAATCATCAGCATGTGGTCAGCCAGTTTTCCCAGCACCATTTACTGAATAGGTTCTCCTCTCCCAGGTGGTTTTTGTTGGAGGCTTTGTCAAAAAATGAATTGGTTGAGAAATTGAGGCATTGCTTCCAGAATTTCCATCCTGTTTCTTTAGTTTATATGCCTTTTCTTGTACCAACACCAGGCTGTTTTATTTACTGTAGCCTAATAGTAAAGTTTGAAGTCTGGAAGTGTGATACTTCTTGCTTTGTTTCTATTGCTAAGGATTTTTTTGACTATTCATGGTCATTTATGTTTCCATATGAATTTATGTATTTTCATTCCCAAGTATGAGAAGAATGATGTTGTCAACTTAATGGGTATTGCATTGAATTTGTAGATTGCCTTTGGCAGGATGTACATATTAACAGTGTTGATGTTTACTATGAGTATGGAATATTTTTCCATTTGTTTGTGTCTTCTTGGATTTCTTTGAGCAGTATTTTGCAGTTCTCATTGTAAAGGTCTTTTACTTCTTTAGTTAGGAAGATGCGGAAGTATTTCATTTTTTTGTGGCTATTGTAAATGGGATTGTCTTTTTTATTTGGCTCTCTGCCTGCTTGCTCTTGGTGTATAAGAATGCAACTGTCTTTCGCACATTTATTTTGTACCGTGATACATTGTCAAAGTTCTTTTTCATTGCAAGCAGGTTTTTGACAGATTCTCTTGGGTTTTCAAACTACAGGATTGTATCATCAGCAAAGAGAGATTACTTGACTTCCTCTTTTTCTATTTGAACACCCCTGATTTCCTTCTCTTGTCTAATTGTTCTAGCTAGGACTTCTAAAACAATGTTGAACAAGAGAGGTGGGAGTGGGAAGCCTTGTCTTGTTCCAGTTTTCGGGGGAAATGTTTCCAGTTTCTGTCCATTTAGCCATATATTAATGGTAGGTTAATTGTAGATGACACATTATCTTGAGGTATGTCCCTTTTATACCCAGGTATTTGAGGGTTTTTATCAAGAAGGGATGCTGGATTTTATCAAAAGGTTTTTCTGTATCTAATGATATAATCACCTGGTTCTTGTTTTCACATCTGTTGATGTATTTCATTACATTTATGGTCTTGTGGATGGTGAACCCACTCTGCATCCTAGGGATGAAGCCTGCTTGGTCATGGTAGATGATTTTTTGAGATGTGATTTTGGATATGATTTGCTAGAATCTTATTGACATTTTTTGCATCCATGTTCATAAGGGGTGTTGGTCTGTAGTTCTCTTTATTTGCTGAATTTTTTCCCAGTTTGTGTATCAGTGCGATAATAGCTTTGTGAAATGATTTAGGGAGAATTCCATCTTTCTCAGTTGCCTGGAATACTTTCAATAGAATTGCAATCAGCTCCTCCTTGTATGTTTGGTAGAACTCTGCTGGAATGCCATCTGCTTCATGACTTTTTCTTCTTTTTGTAGGTAGTTTTTGTATGACAGAGTCCATTTCCTGGGTTGTTATTCATCTATTGAGTGTCTCAATGTCTTCTTGTTTCAACCTGGGGAGGTTGTGTGATGTCAGCAATTCCTCCATTTCATTTAGATTATTAAATGTGTTTCCATATAGGTGTATATAATATTTTCTGATAATCGTTTATATTTCTTTGGGGTCGGTTGTGATTTGATCTTTTGTATCTGATTGTGTCTATTTGGACTTTTTCTCTCTTTTTCTTGGTCATTCTGATTAGAGTTCCATCAATCTTATTAATTACTTCAAAGAATCAGTTTTGGGTTTTTTTTTATGTTTTCTATGATATTTTTGTCTTCTATGCCCCCTGTATGGGCTCTTATGTGGGTGATATGGATTCCTCTGCTAAAGTTAGGGTTTTGGTGGTCTTATATTGTGATATTGCCATTTTCTTATGTGTGCTTTTAGAGATATAAATTTTCCTCTTATAATTGATTTCATGGCATCCCTGAGGTTTTGGTATGATGTTTCCTCATTTTCATTTGTTTCCAGGAATCTTTTAACTTCTGCTTTATTTTTAGTGTTGACCCAGTAGTTGTTCATCATTATGCTATTTAGTGTCCATGTATTTATAGGCTTTGGGAAAATTTTGTTGTTGTTGATATTGTTTTTATTCCACTGTGATCTAAGAAGGTGCATGGCAATATTTCAACCTCATGGAATTTGTTTATGCTTTATTTATGGCCAAGGACATGATTGATCTTGGAGTATGTTCCATGTGGTCATGAGTAGAATGTATATTCTGTGGTTGTTGTATAGAGTAATCTTGAGATATCTATTAAATCCATTTGGTCAAGTGTTGAGTTTAGTTTCTGGATCTCCTTGTTGATTTTTTGCCTCGATGATCTATCTAGGGCTGCTAGTGGAGTATTCATGTTCCCTGCTATAATAGTGTTAGAGTTTATATCATTTTTTAGAACACTTAGTAATTGCTTCATAAATGTTGGTGCTCCTGTGTTGGGTGCATATGTTTAGGATGGATATTTCTTATTGATGGATTGAACATGTTAACACTATGTAGTGTCTTTTTGTACCTTTTAAAATTTTTGAAAGGTTGTTTTGTCTGATATTAAGATGGCAACTCCTGCCTTCTTTTGTGATTCATTTGCCTGAAAACTTGTTTTCCATTCTTCAACTTTGAGTCTGTGTTCATCCCTTGCAGTGATATGAGTCTTTTGGATGCAGCAAATAATTGGGTCGTGGTTTCTTATCCAGTTTGCCATTCTGTGTATTTTCAGTAGTGCATTTAGTCCATTCACATTGAAGCTGATTGTTGAAATATTTATCCCTGTCATGAGGTTCTTATAAAATTTTATTGCTGTTGTTTTCTTGTTTTCGTTTGACTTTGAGGTTGATGTTTGTGTGTTTACAAGTTTTTTGTTGCTCTGTATTCGCTGTTGAATATGTGTTCTGCTGTTTTCTTGGGAATTATGTGGTCTTTTTTATTCTTTCTTCTGTGCTTAATACCTTTTTAAGTGTCTCTTGTAGAGCTGGTCTGGAAGCTGTATAATCTCTTTGGGATTGGATGTCTGGGAAGGATTTTAATTCTCCATCCCTGGTGAAGCTGAGCTTGGCTGAGTAGGAAATTATTGGTTGAAATTATCTTTGAGTACTTTGAATATTGAACACCAGTCCCTTCATGTGTATAGTGTTTCTGCTGGTAGGTCTGCTGCTATTTTGATTAGTTTTCCCTGGTAGATAATCTTATCTTTCTCTCTTGCTGCCTTTAGGATTTTTTATTTTGTGCTTGCTTTGTGTAGGTGAATTACTATGTGTCTGGGAGTTGGTCTTCTCATCTGATGTCATGTGAGAGTTCTCTGTATCTCTTGTGTTTGGCTGATAACTTTTCTGGTAAGATGGGGAAGGTTTTCTTGGATTACTTCCTGGAATACTTGCTCCAAGGTATTCTCCATCTCCCTTTCTTCTTCTGGGATACAAATCAGGCATAGATTCAGCCTCTTGATGTAATTGTACATCTCTGGCAGGTTTTTTCTTTCTTTCTGAGTTTTCTTTCTATGTTTTTTTTTTTTTTTTTTTGAGTTGGAGTCTCACTCTGTCGCCCAGACTGGAGTGCAGTGGCCGCTTCCGGCCACCGCAGCCTCGACCTGGTGGGCTCCGGTGATCCTTCCGCCTCAGCCTTCCACGTAGCCGGAATTACAGGCGTGCGCTACCACGCCCGGCTGATTTTTTTTGATTTATTATAGAGATGAGGTCTCGCTGCCCAGGCGGGTCTCAAACCCGCAGGCTCAGGCAATCCACTCACCTCAGCCTCCCAAAGGCGTGGGATTACAGGCTGAGCCACCGAGCCCGGCTTTCTTTCTATGTTTTTTACAGATCAGGTTATTTCCATGTTCTGATCTTCAAGTTCGGAGATTCTTTCTTTGGCTAGATTAATTATGCTTTCCACAGTTGGCATCTTGCTATTTATCTCCCAGACAAAAAATTTTATTGTCAAAATTTCTGTTATGAGTTCTTTTAGTTTGCGTCTTGTCTTTCTTCAGTCTTATTCACTCTTTTTCTTCCATCCTCTAATCCCTGTTGAATTCTTGGGCCAACAATTGGTGACTTCCATTGTTTGGGCTCCAAGGTCTGATTTTTCAGGAGTTTTCTCTTTGTTACACTTGAAATTACCTGTGCTCCTCCTTTGGTTTTTCCCTCATTCATAATGGATATATTGCTTTTCTCTTTAGTTCTGTTATTCATTGTCAGTGGAAGAGGCTTTCCTTTCTGATGTTTGTTCAAATTTCTATTCTTCTTTGATCTGGACTCTGGAATTGTTCTGTTTTGAAACAGGACTGTGGATAGGAAGTTTTACTGTTCCTTGTTATTGAAAGTTAATAATGTAGGGGATGGGGAGCTAAGATTCAGAAACTACTTGCAAATTACAATGTTCACTGATTATGGTACGTGTTCCCTGAGACCCACTCCCTACCACCACATTATATGACAATGCAATGTGTATGTGTGTATACCCCTGTTTCCAAGATACAGTGACAGCAATGGAGAGCACAGAGAAACATAGAATTAAATAAGATGGACAAGAATTTTGTTAAAAGAAAGAAAAAACAGAACAATTAAAGCAGAAACCAAAGGAAAAAAAAAGAAAAGAAATGAAATGAACACACACACACACAGAGAAATACACACACACTCCAAAACAAACTGGAATAACAACAAAGTGAAACAAAACAAACAACAATAAAAAAAAACCAGGGAAACTAAACACACACACACACACACACACACACACACACACACACACACACCTAGCACAAAATTAATAGAGAAGAAAAAGAGAAAGACTAAAGAAAAACAACAACAACAAAAAAAAAGGAATTCAGATTGAGCCCTCGCACATATATTGGCACACACCTTAAACTAAAAAGTGTTGGGAGCCAGCCATGGAGGCCCACTGAGTATTAGGGATCAGGAAGGTCCGTTGATGCTGAGACCACTAGGATGCGTTCGGGAGCTATTTGACCTCATTTCCTCCCCCTTTCTACTCAGCACTAACCAGATTAAGCTCCTGTGAGCTCAAAACATAAAAACTCTGAGACCGGGATGAACACAAGCTAACTTTAGAAGCTCATTGCTCCCATTCTTCCGCAAACTGCAGTTTTGGCTTTCACACAACTTATAATTCAAACTCGTGTCACATATAAGAGCCTTAGTATTGGTCACAGGCTTCTGGGTCATGATCTTAGGATTTATTGAAGGTGTAAATTGTAGAATATAGTTTTAGAAGACTGCCATTTTGTTGAAAGAATGTGGCTGGGTTACTTGCAGGTAGCCTAATGTGAACTTTGGACTGGGCCACATTCCAAACATTCTCGGATGGGCCACTTTCGTTTGTAAAGTAAATACTTAAGCTTCTATAGAATTGTTTAACTTGGCATAAATCAATCAGCTTAGGATGAAAAAGGTTTATAGAATATGTCAGTCACAGATTAGGTTATCCTTCGTTATGGGATTTTAAGATTATCATATGAAAAGCTTTTAAGGCAATCATTGATTAAGTTTTCATGAATTAAGGTTTCTGGTGGGTGGGGGACACCCCTCCCACATCTGACTTTGTGTATAAAAGACCCGTTGTAATTCCCAATAACACACACATCACTGCTGCACTAGACCGGAGTCCAGTCTCTTTTCTCTCTCTCTCTTTCTCTCTTCTTCCCCCCAATTGCCGACGCCATCTCCACCTTTGGGGTACCCTGAACCCAGCTGGAGCTGGACTCCGGCAAGTGGCACCCAATATGGGGCCTCAAATTAAGCTTTCTTTTTCTTTTTTGGAATGGATAGGCCCTCACCCAGAGTGCTGCAGACCCCTCTGTAGAGACAAGCAGAGCAAGGAAGGGTGAGCAGTTTAAGAGCCATGATAGAATCATGGGCCAGAGTGAATCTAAAGAAAGGAACATGTCTACTAGTATTTTGAACATATTGTCCAATAGAGGAACCAATTGGCTTGCCTTTTGCATTTTGTATGCCTTAGCTTTATGGAATATTATCCGAGATGCTTTAAATCCACAGCACGATGTCTCTAAAATGCTGGTCAAAAATAAAGACACTGCCCTGCTGGCCGTAGCCTCGGCACCTCCTTTAGATGATTGGAGTTGGAGGAGGAAGTGATTGGGTATCACAAGCTAAAAAATCCTGGTAATGTTGCCAAGGTACCTCCTCCCATACCCTTTACTAAAAATAAGGTGAAAACACCGAAATTCACACCTGGGTATGTGTCTCTGTCTAATGTGTCCCTTAAGGGGACTTGGAAGGAACAGACAGGGCATAAAAGGACCTGTTCAGGTTGTAGAGAGGAAAGACCGGTCTGGTATTGCCTAACCCAAAGACTGAGATGAGTGGCATGAATCCTGTTGAATCAAAGGAATAGACTTGAGAAAAATGTAAGCAAAATAAGGGTTCTCACTTCCTTTGTCCTCTCCTATTCCTCCTACAACTCCAGTTCCTGCCTTCCCTACTAATCTTGTTTCTTGTAATCTTTTCTGTGAGTCCCTTCACCTTTATCTGAGAAGGAAGGGCAGGCGTCTACTGCCATGGTGCCTAGCTCTAACTTTCAGTCTTTCTCTTTTACCTTCGGAGAAGGGGCAAGTGCCAAAGGCCACGGCACCTGATCCCCAGCCTCCAGTCTTTCTCTTTTACCTTTGGAGAAGGGGTGGGAGCCAAAGGCCATGGCACCTAACCCCAACCTTCAGACTTCTCACCTCCCCTTCTCAAGGGGGTGGCTCGGACAAAAGGATGTTAAAAATTCTTCTTTGTTGTCTTCTTATGATAAATTTCTCTCAAATTCAACTTTCCCAGACAGAAGTAAAGGAATCATATAAGTGAATCCTGTTAGCTAACTACAAAATAGGTGTTAATAAGCAGACTAGACTGGAAGGACAAGTTCTTTTGGATGTATTTTATCTCTCAGTCAGCACTGGCACAAACTCCAAAAATTAGAAAAGGGCCCACAAACCCCTCAACTATAACTATTGGACACAGCCTTTAAAGTCTTTAACAACTGGGAGGAGAAAAGAATGCAGGACCAAAAACATAAGACAAACTTACTGTGTGCAGTCCGAGACATTGAGGTGGGAGAAGAGCTCACCATCTGCTACCTGGACATGCTGATGACCAGTGAGAAGCACCGGAAGCAGCTGAGGGACCAATATTGCTTTAAGTGTGGTTGTATCTGATGCCAAACCCAGGACAAGGTGATCTGCAACTCTTTCACCATCTGTACTACAGAGATGCAGGAAGTGGGTGTTGGCCTGTATCCTAGTATGACTTTGCTCAATCACAGCTGTGACCCTAACTGTTCCATTGTGTTTAATGGACACCACCTCTCAGCGTACCTGCTTGCCCCTTCAATGATACGGAAAAGGACTGGTCTCTCATCCAGCGAGATACTGGCTTCCTGAAATGGAGAGACTGTGCCTATACTCTAAGGTGGACTTACTGTACCTGGTGAAAGACTATATATTAGTGACTGGGGTTTTAATGGCTCTATGCAATGTTTATAAGGTGTCTTGTACTGGGTGTATTTTTAACTAATTGTTTAATGCCTTTTACAAAGGTTTTGTTATTCTTGAGCAGCCATCTTATTTGATGATTCTTGTATAATTGTCATCTTGTTGGTATGATGCATATGGTTTACAGATATTGTATGAGTCTAATGCTCTTTTAGAAAGACAGAAAAGACTTTTGGCTACTTTTAATTTTAGGAGTTACAGCTTTAATAGCTACTTTTGAGCTGTAGCATTATCTAGAGAAGTTCATACAACTACATTTGCTGATCAGCTGTATAAAAATGTTTCTATTGCCATAGCTATTCAGGAAATCATAGACCAGAAGTTGGAAAGTAAGGTTAGTGTTTTGGAGGAAGGAGTTTTAGCAGTATGGCAAGAACTTGTGACCATAAAAAAGAAATTGACTCTCTAATTTCACTCTGAGTTTACATCTGTCCATACTTGGGACAAAGTAACTTGGGATTTGGAACCATTCAGACCTGAGTATAGACCTTACTAAATTACATTAAGAAATTCAGATATCATTTGCTAATCAAAAAACATTAATGTCTATACTCATCAATGTGGGCATTTGTGGAGCAGTGATTTTTTTGTTGCTGTGTTTACTCCCAATCCGCTTCAGAGTGCTAAAGAAGAGTCAGTTCAATATGGAGTTTCATGGTTTCATGCAAAAAAATAAAAAATAAAAAAGGGGGAGATGTTGGGAGCCAGCCATGGAGGCCCACTGAGTGTTAGGGATCAGGAAGGGCCACTGACCCCGAGACCACTAGGATGTGTTCGGGAGCTATTTGACCCCATTTCCTCCCCCTTTCTACTCAACACTAACCAGATTAAGCTCCTGTGAGCTCAAAACATAAAAACTCTGAGACCGGGATGAACACAAGCTAACTTTAGAAGCTCATTGCTCCCATTCTTCCGCAAACTGCAGTTTTGGCTTTCACACAACTTATAATTCAAACTTGTGTTACATATAAGAGCCTTAGTATTGGTCACAGGCTTCTGGGTCATGATCTTAGGATTTATTGAAGGTGTAATTTTAGAATATAGTTTTAGAAGACAGCCATTTTGTTGAAAGAATGCGGCTGGGTTACTTGCAGGTAGCCCACTGTGAACTTTGGACTGGGCCACATTCCAAACATTCTGGGATGGGCCACTTTCGTTTCTAAAGTAAATACTTTAAGCTTCTATAGAATTGTTTAACTTGGTATAAATCAATCAGCGTAAGATGAAAAAGGTTTATAGAATATGTCAGTCATGGATTAGGTTATCCTTTGTTATGGGATTTTAAGATTATCATATGAAAAGGGTTTAAGGCAATCATTGATTAAGTTTTCATGGATTAAGTTTTCTGGTGGGTGGGGGACACCCCTCCAACGTCTGACTTTGTGTATAAAAGACCCGTTGTAATTCCCAATAACACACACATCACTTCTGCACTAGACCAGAGTCTAGCCTCTTTCTTTCTCTCTTCTTCCCCCCAATTGCTGACGCCATCTCCACCTTCGGGGTACCCTGAACCTGGCTTTAGCTGGACTCCAGCAAAAAAGTAAATAAAAAAAAATTAGCTGGGCTTGGTAGTACATGCCTGTAGTTCCAGCTACTTGGAAGGCTCAGGCAGAAGGATCACCGGAGCCCAGCAGTCTGGGTGACAGAGTGAGACTCCAACTCAAAAAAAAAAAAAAGTAAATAAAATAAAATAAAAGTGCTGGAGCTGGTAGTCTTTCCCCACTTCTTCACAGGAAAACTTTTGTCCCTTTAAAAAAAATGGCATTCATCTTCTGCCACCTTGGAAACACCACAGATCAAGCAGAGAAGCTGCAGCACCTTCTGCTGCACCAGGAGGGCCCTGGCCACTTCTTCATGAGCCCCCACTTAGTCAGTCTCTCTCAGCATTCTCGTCCCAGGAAGGGTTTTGTGGATTAAATTTTTTAAAAATAGCACTTGGCTTCTGCATCACAGGAATTGCTAGGTTCCAAGCAAACAACTGGGGCACCAGCTTCTGCACCAGATGATCCTTGGCTGCTAGCTCCCTAGCCCTCACTCACTTGGCCACTCACCCACCCACTCACTCACCTGCACGTACACAAAATTTTCCATACATTCACTCACTTACACCAGGACTCACATTGTCTGACTGGCTCAGACACCATCTTCCCTGACTCCCCAAAATACTTCTTTTCTAAGATTTTCTTTATCCAGGGGAAAAAAGTTGCTCAGGGTGAGATTGGGTAGATAGGAAAGCTGGGACATGGGAGTTATGCCATTTTTACTCAAAAACTGCTAAACATTCAGTGTGATGTGGGCAGGTGTGCTTATAAATCACTCATTAAATAGGCAAATGCATTGAAGGAATCTCCCCCTCTTAAAAAATCACTGAAGCCAAATACAGCCTCTCACTACAATGCTAGCAGGTACACTGATGCTGTTGTGTTGTTAGAACATTTAACTAGTGTGAGAAGCCTGTACTACAAGGGGGCTACTCTCCCCAAAGTAATTCCAGTTCATTTTGGGTCCCCCTTCATATATAGTTTGAAAAGACTTCTTAAGCAAATAATGAAAAATCAGATATCCATAAGCAATGTACTCATGCAGCAAACAGTAGAAGTATTTTTTCTATTATAGAGTAAAATTGTTATACTAAAAGTTGTTTCTTTCTTCTAAGTTATTATTTTTTCTTCTAAATTTTATAAATATTTTCTATTTTTTCTACCTTGTTTCTATTTATTTTTTAAATGTATTTATTATAGAGTTGTAGAGTACACAGGAGAATTAACTGCATAAGTAAGGTGCACACAGATGAAGTTTGGGCTTCTAACTGGCCTTCACTCCCCCTAGTAGTAGACAAGGTACTCTTTGTATTGTTATGTGTCCCTCATCCTTCTCCTTCCCTCACTCCTCTAGCAGTGTCCAGCAACTGCCCATCCACCCTTGTGCTATGTGACTAGTGTTCAAGGCCCACTTATGAGTAGGAGTACATGATGTTCAGTTATTTGTTTCTGTGATAGTTTACTTGATATGATGGTCTCCAATTCCATCCAAGTTGTCCAAAGTCCATGATTTTGTTCTTCTTCATTGTTTCATAAAACTCCATCATGTATATGTACCACATTTTTTAAAAAATCCAGTCCACTTTTGATGGGCAGTAGTGCTGGTTCCATGTTTTTGCTATTGTGAATAGTGTGGCAATAAACATGTGTGTGCATGTGTCTTTTTGGTAGAGCAGTTTATGTTCCTCTTGGGATATTTCCAGGAGAGGAATTGCTGGATCATATGGAAGATCAAATTTAAGTTCTTTTAGGAATTGTCACACTGTTTTTCATAGAGGTTTAACTAGCTTGCATTCCCACCAGCAGTGTACAAATGTTCCCTTTTCTCTGCACCTGCACCAGCACCCATTGTTATTGAATTATTAATTATAGCCATTCTTACCTGACTAGGATGACAGCTCATTGTAATTTTGACGTGCATTTCTCTGAGGATTAGTGAGGCTGAGCATTTTTTAATGTTTCTGTTGGTTGCCTGTTATCATTTTTTGAGAAGTGTCTGTTCACCATCTCCGCTCACTTTTTTTTTTTTTTTTGAGTTGGAGTCTCACTCTGTTGCCCAGACTGGAGTGCAGTGGCACCACTCCCAGCCACTGCAACCTTGACCTGCTGGGCTCCAGTGATCCTTCCACCTCAGCCTTCTAAGTAGCTGGAACTACAGGCATACACTACTACACCTGGCTAATTTTTTTTATTTATTGTAGAGATGAGGTCTCGTCAAGTTGGCCACGCAGGTCCACTCACCTAGGCCTCCCAAAGTGCTAGGATTATAGGCTGAGTCACCAAGCCTGGCCTCTTTGCCCACTTTTTAATGGTGTTGTTTGTTTTTCCCTTTCACTTTGTTAGAATTCCTTGTATATCTTAGATATTAGGTCAGATGCATAATTTGCAACTATTTTCTCCCATTCTGTGGGTTGTATCTTTAATCCCTTTATGGGTTCTTTTACTATGCCAAAGCTTTTCACTTGGTGAGGTCCCACTTGTCTATTCTTAGCTTTTATGACCTTTGCTTTTGGGGACTTGTTCAAGAATTCATTGCCTACTCCAATGTGCATCAGGGTGTTTCCTATGTTTTCTTCTGGGATTCTTAAGGTTTGAGATGTTATGTTTAGGTCTTTGATCTCTTTTAAGTTGATTTTTGTTTATGGTGATAGGTAGAGGTTCCGTTTTATTTTTTGGGGTGTGGTTACCCAGTTTTCCCAGCATCATTTACTAAATATGGTTTCCTTTCCCCAGTAATTTTTATTGCTGGCTTTGTTGAAGATGAGTTAATTGAGAGATTATGTTTTTGCTTCTGGTATCTCTAGTCCTGTTCCACTAGTATATGTGCATATTCCTGTACCAATACCATGCTTTTATGAATTCATTGCCTACTCCTACGCTTCTTGGTAGCTGTAGCCTTATAATCAAGTTTATAGTTTGGGAGTGTGATACCTCCTGCTTTGTTTCTTTTGCCGATTTTATTGGCTATTTGTGTTTTTTTAAATTTTCATATAAATTTCTTTATTGTCATTTCCAGGTCTGGAAAAAATATGTTTGTAATTTGATGGGTATTTCATTGACTATCTAGGCTGCCTTAAGTGGGATGGACATCACGACCATATTTGTTCTTCTAATTCAGTAGCATGGAATATTTTTCCATTTTTGTGTCATCCTTGATTTCTTTAAGCAGTGCTTTGCAATTCTCAATGTAAAATTATTTCACTTCTCTGGATAGGTGGATGCCAAGATTGTGTGTGTGTGTGTGTGTGTGTGTGTGTGTGTGTGTGTGTGTGTGTGACTGTTGTGAATGGGATTTATTTTTTATTTGATTTTCCACCTGCTTGTTGCCAGTATATAAAAATGCACTTGTCTTTTGCATGTTGATTTCTGTAACCTAAGATTTTACTAAAGTTGTTTATCAGTGTAAGGAGGCTTTTGAAGACTCTCTAGGGTTTCCTAGGTATGCAGTCATATCTACCCTAGATCTTTAAAATAAAAATAATAAATTAAATTGAGAAAAAAAATCTTATTATCTGCAAAGAGGGATAGCTTAACTCTCTCTTCTCCTATTTGGATACACTTGATTTTCTTTTCTTCTCTGATTGTTCTGGCTAAGACTTCCAATACTATGTTGAATCAGAGTGATGTGTGGGCATCCTTGTCTTGTTCCAGTTCTTAAGGGAAATGCCTCCAACTTCTACCCATTGAGCAAAATATTGGTTGTGGGTTTATCATGGATGACTCTTGTTGTTATGAAGAATGTTCCTTCAATGCCTTGGTGCTCGGTTTTTTACCAAGAAGGGATGTTGGATTTTGTCAAATGATTTTTCTGCCTCTAGTGAGATAATCATGTTGTTCTTGGTTTTACATCTGTTAATGTGCTGAATTAAGTTTATGGTCCTGCAAATGTTGAACCAGCCCTGGTCATGGTGAATGATCTTTGAGATGTGTTGTTGTATCCAATTTGGTAGAATCTTGTAGAGAATATTTGCTTCTATGTTCGTTAAGGGCATTGGTCAGTAATTCTCTTTCCTTGTTTACTCTTTGTCAGGTTTGAGTATCAGTATGATCAGTATGATGCTGGCTTCATAAAATGAGTTGGGGAAAATTCCATCTTTCTTAATTGCCTGGAGTATTTTCAACAAGATTTGTACCAGTCCCTCCTTGTATGTGGAATTTAGCTGGTGAGAGATATGAACCAGGGCTTTTTGTGGGGGGCATGTTTTTTATGACTGAGTAGATTTTCTGGATTGTTATTGGTCTGGTGAGAGTTTTAATTTCTTCTTGTTTCAAACTTTGGAGATTGTGTGATGTTAGAAAGTCCTCCATATTCTTTAGATTGTCTAGCATATTTTCATACAGGTGTTCATAGTAATCTCTGATGATTTTTTAAATATCTTCAGGGTCAGTTATGACTTCACCTTTTTCACTTCAAATTGTGTTTATTTGAATTTTCTCTCTCTCTTTCTTTTTTTTCCCCTCAATCTAGCCAGAGATTCATCCAAATCTTATTTATCCTTTAAAAGAACCATCTTTTTGTCTTGTCAATCCTTTCTATGATTTTTTTTTCTGCTATAACCTGTAATTGTGACTTTATCTTAGTGATCTGGATTTTTCTACTGAATTTAGGATTTAGATGATCTTTCATTTCCAGTTCCCTTAGGTGTAACACTGGGCTGTTTACTTGTGATCTTTTTTATTTTCTTGATGTGTGTGTGCAATGCTATATTTTTTCTCTTAACACTGCTTTCATAGCATCCCAGAGATTCTGATATGATATATTTTTTTAAATTTTGTTTGCTTCCAGGAATCTTTTTATTTCTGTCTTGATTTCTATGTTGACCCAGAAGTCGTTCAACAGCATGCTTTTAGTGTCTGTGCCCTTGTGAGATTTGGGAATTTTTTTTTTTTTGGTGACAATATTCATTTTTATTCCATGGTGATCTGAGAAGAGACATGGTATTTTTTGACCTTTTGAAATTTGTTCACACTTGATTTATATATGAGAATGTCATGAGTCTTGGAGTGTATTTAATGTACTGATAAGTGGACTATATACTCTGTAAATGTTAAGTGGAGAGTTCTGTAGATGTATATTAAATCCATTTGAACAAGCATCAAGTTTAGGTTCTGAATCTCTTTGTTGTTTTTTTGTTTTTGTTTTTGTTTTTTTTGCCTTGATGATCTGTTCAGGGCTGTTAGTGGGATATTTAGGTCACCACTTATGATTGTGATAGTGTCAATGTTCTCTCTTAGCTTATGTAGTAGTCGTTTAATAGAATCTGGTGCTCCTGTGATGGGTGCATATATGTTAAAGATGGATATTTCTTGAGGATAGAACCTTTCATCATTATGCAGTGTCCTTCTAAACTTTTGATGTTTTGAAGTCT
Organism: Cephalopachus bancanus; assembly: GCA_027257055.1. NCBI lineage: Eukaryota > Metazoa > Chordata > Mammalia > Primates > Tarsiidae > Cephalopachus > Cephalopachus bancanus. The sequence continues at coordinate 305,455 of JAPVLO010000862.1, forward strand.
GCTTTTTTCTGACATTAGAATAGCTATCTCTGCTCTCTTCTGTTTTCCATTTGTCTGAAAGATCATTTTCCAGTCTTTAACTTTGCACCTGTGGATGTCCTTTGCAGTAAGATGAGTTTCCTGAAGGCAGCACATGTTTGGATCATAATCTTTATCCAGTTTGCCATTCTATGTCTCTTCGGTGATGTATTTAGTTCATTTACATTCAAATTAATTTTTGAAATGTGAGACTTTATCCCTGTCATGGGGCTCTTAGGGGTTAATTTGTTTCTTTTTTAACTTTTGTATGTGAGTATATTTTTTTTTTGGTGAATTCTCTATCTGCTCTATTAACTCTGCGCTTAACTGTACTTTTGTGATGGTCATAGTCCTTCTTTATATCTTATTTTATTTATTTATTTATCATTTTATTTATTTATTTATTTGGTGTTCAGCACCTTTTCAAGCATTTCCTGAAAGGCTGGTCTGGATGCAGCATATTCTATTACAGACTGGATGCCTGAGAAGGCTTTTAATTTTTGCTCACTAATGAAGCTTAGCTTGGAAGTTATTGACTGGAATTGCTTATTTTTAAGAATTTTAAAAATGGGACTCAAATCCCATCTGTTTATACAGATGAGTCTGGAGCAATCTGATGGTCATCCCCAGTAGGTGGTCTGACCCTTCTCTCTTACTGCCTTTAAGATTTTTTCTTTCATGCTTACTTTGTGGATGCTGCTTACTATGTGTCTTGGGGATAATCTTCTCAAGTGATGACTTTCATGGAATCTTTGAGTGTATTTCACTTAAATGGATGATTCTGTAGTGAGATATGGAAAATTTTCTTGAATGATCTCATGGAATGCTTGTTCTGTGGTGTCTTCAGTTTTCCTTTCTGCTTCAGGGATACCAATTGATTTGACTTCTAGACATAGTCTTGCATCTCTTGGAGGCTTTGCTCATTCTTTTTGAGTCATTTTATGTTTTTGAAGACTAGGTCTTCATACTCTGAGATTATTTCCTCTTCCTGATTGGTCCTGTTCACTATGCCTGTTACAATATTTCTAATTTTCTGTATGAAATTCTTCATTTTAATTATTTCAGAATGGTCTTTTGTGAAATTGGCAACCTCTGCTTTTACTTCCTGTTTGACTTAGATGAATTTTGCTTTAGTTTTCTGTGGTTCACTTTATTCATTTTAGCTCTTCAATATCTTATTTCTGTGATTGTCATCTGTGGCAGGTCATTCTGGGGTACTTACAGTGTTCGTGCTCTGATAGTTGCTTTTTCAGGTGCTGTCTCTTTAAGATTGAGAATTGTCTGTGCTTTCTCATTGATTCTTCCACATTTGTAACAAGCTTCCCTTCCCTCTCTGTCTGTTCTCTTTGATTTTTTTTGCTCTAAAACTAGTCAATGACCCTCTATTCTAGGATCCTTTCAGTCATTTAATATAGGTCACTCCATGAGAGAGAGAGGGTGACACTGGCTTCTGCTCTATACAGCACACTGTAGAAGACCTTTCTACCACAGATTTTCTCTTCTACTGCTAATCCAGTAGGGTTGGCGTTTAGACACTGTAGCAGGGACTCTTCAGAGAAGAGGTTAGAGTATGTATCCCCATCTGTTGTCTGTGATTTGAAGTCCAGAAGCCTTGTTACTGGGAAAGCCTTTGGTAGTTTTTTGTGTTGCTCCTTCCCTGTTCAAGTTCATGCTTGTTCATTGAAAGATAGTGAGTTCCACCAACTCATCTTTGACAAAGTCTCCACCACCAACCACTGGGGAGAGGAGAACCCTATTCAGTAAATGGTGTTGGGAAAACTGGCTGACCACATGCAGAAGAATGAAACAGGACCCCTATTACCATTCACAAAAATCAATTCTAAATTTACCAAAGACCTAGATATAAAACCTCAAACTATAAGAATCTTAAAAAAATGCAAGAGACACCCTTACAGACACTGGAATAGGCAGCCAATTCCTGATCAAAACCCCAAATGCCCATGCCATAAGAGATAAGATAGATAAGTGGAACCTCATCAAACTGAAAAGCCTCTGCAAAGCAAGAGAAACCATCAAGAGAATGGGAACAGCTTACAGAAAGGGAAAAAAATCTGTCAACTGTATATCTGACAAAGGCCTACCATTCAGGATCTACAAGGAACACAAACATGATGAAAGGAAAGAAAAACAAATAGCCCTATTTAGAAGTGGACAAAAAATATGAACAAATACTTATCAAAAGAAGACATACAAGCAGCCAACAGATACATGAAAAAATTCTCAACCTCACTAATCATTAGAGAAATGTGAATCAAAACCACATTGAGATACCACCTAACTCCAGTAAGAATGGCCATAATTAATAAAAATAAAAATAAAATAAAAAGCAGATGCAGAGAAAAGTAAACACTTCTACACTGTTGGTGGGAGTGCAAGCTAGTTCAACCTTTATGGGAAGCAGTGTGATGATTCCTAAAACAACTATAAACTGACCTTCCATATGAACCAGAAATCCCCCTTCTGAGACTATACCCAGAGTAACTCAAATCATTATATAAAAAGATACCTATACACTCATTTATTGCAGCACTGTCCATAATATCAAAAACATGGAACCAAACATGCTGCCCATAGAAATTGGATAAAAAAAAGTAGTATGTATACACGATTGAATATTAAACAGTCATTAAGAAGGACAAAACTATGGACTTCACAGTAACTTGGATGGTTTTGGGGTCTACCATACTCAGTGATATCTTACAGAAACAGAGAAATGAGTACCACATGCTTTCATACATACGTGGATTATGAACACTTGGCATAATACTACAAGAAAGGGATTGACAGTGGTGGGGCACTGCTGCAGGAAGCAGGAAGGCACATAAAATCAATAGGTGTGCCTGATCTTAATCCAGGTGGGATGAGGGCCAGCAGGAGACCCAAACTTCACCTGTACTTAGATCACTTATGTACGCAATCCTGACTTGTAACTCAAATCTTTAAAATAAAAAGTAAAAACTTAAAAAGACAGCAAGTTTCCTGTCCTGGGGAAATTTACCCTATGGGTGCTCAGGGCTGGGAGGTGATCCTCCTTGATCTGATGGGGTGGGGGTTTGGTTGCCAGATGTTGATGGTGGGTACTAGCCAAATTCAATCTGCAGGCAAGCTTTCCAACCCTGAGATACAATTGAATGTTCTGCTGGCAGGTGTGCTCTTCGTGGTTGTTTGAACTTGGGTTTGTTCCCTTTTCTGCTTGGGCTCTGGTTGCCCAACACTGTTCTCTGACCAGTACTTCTCCCACATGGAACCAATAACTCATGCCTGACTTAGAGGGAAGAAGCGACCCAAAGCATGTCACGATCACTCAGTCCTTCTCATTTACAGGTCAGGGCTTCATATTCTGTGCAAGTCTGGTGCACAACGGGGGATAGGGTGCCTGGATTTCAGCATTTGCTTTTACTTTCTGGTCTCTATGTGTTTGAAGAGACCTTTGCTGGGTGTAAGGTGCTTCAGTCATCCAAAACTGTTCAGGGTGTCTCCATTTTGGAAGTTGGGTCTGTAATCTCTACTTCTCTCAGTGAGAGAGGTGACAGTCTGCTGCGTTATGGTAGCCATCTGGGATCCCTCCTTCTTGTTTCTATTTCTTAATACACTATTTCAAAAAGTATATGCTTCACAGAGAATTGATTATGATACTGTCAATCTTGGCAAGGTATACAAAAAAGAACATAAATCTATGGAGATGTACTTATTATTTTTGATACATGTTTTCATTGAATTTTAGTAAAATAAGCATAATGTCACCAATTGGATAAAACTCTTACACAATTTACATACATCTATGAATGTACACAAATATATTCATATACATACAGATATGTATTATATGTATACATATAAGACCTTGGCAGAAACACATCTACATTGACATCAGATATGTATTGTCAAGAAAAATAAACTAAAGAATGCAAATACTAATAAACAACATACTTTACTGTAAATGCTTATTTTACTTATATATTACATTGCTATATTTTTTAAAAATTAAAATTTTTCTTACCTTGATAAAAATAACTGGTAGTGCACTTTCTGTCCTGTGAGAAACAGCTAGAAGACTGGAAAATATAAATAATATATTGCTTTCAAGCATGCAATCTATAATTGCAATTAGTGAAGAAATAAAACAAGATAAGGACTACAATATCTTAGAAAAAGAGGGAATGTAAGCCCAGGGAAAACCAGTGAAATCCCTAAATTAAAAGAAGAATTAAAATTTAGGCAGGTTTACATAGCTAGATTTTGAAAAGTAGAGTAGAACAGAGGAAGAAATAGCTCTGCAGAAAAGCTCCAGATATCTGCATAGGAAAGCCATTGAGATTGTTGCTCAATTGAAAAAATTAAAAAAAAAATTGCATGCATAAGATAAAGCCCCATGAAGTTGAATGGATAGCAACAACTATAGTGTTCTAACCTGAATTATTCTAGAAATTACACAGGATTGACAAACATATGAATTCTAACCAATCTGATTAGAAAAACTTTTTGCATCACAAGATATTTAATAGAGAGAAATCAAGCTGATCTGTAGGTAATATCACTGCTTGTCTAAATATAATTAAAACACTTTAAAGCAGGCAAAATATATAGACATTTGATATCATATTATTACAGATGCATAACATACAATCAAAGATTGCTAGATATGTCAAGAAGCATAAGGAATATGACACATAAAAGTAAAGTGGGGAGAAAGCTACACCATGCTAACCACATTAGTAAAAGGAAAGTTGCAGTAATTATATTAATTTCAAACAAAGCAGATCTCAGAACAAGGAAAATTATGAGATGAAGAAGGGTATTATATAATACTAAAGGAGTCAATTATTTAAGAAGATACAATACTCCTTAATATGTATGTGTTTAACACAAAGCCTCAAATATGTTAAACAAATTCTGAAAGAACTGAAAGGAGAAATGGAAAAACTCATCCTTACAGATGAAGATTTCAACAACTTCATTATCATTATTGACAATGTCAGTAGGCAGACAATCAGTAAGGACATAGTTGACCACTACAGTACGATCAAATGAATCAAATTGATATTTATAAAATAATTCATCCTAAAGCAGCAGAATAAAAACTTTTCTTAACCTTACATGAGACATTTACCTAGATAGGCAATATTCTGGGCCCTTAAATATGCTAACAAATTTAAATAAATAAAAATTACACAAAGCATACTTTCAGACCACACTAAAACTAAACTAAAAATCAATAACTGAAGATAGCTGGAAAACCTCCAAAAATTTGGAAATTAAACAACCTATTTTAAAATTATATATGAATCAAAGCATAAGTCAAGAAAAAAATTAAAAATGTTTTTAAATAACAAAAATGCAAAATTTCAAAATTTGTGGGAAGCACTCAAGGCAGTGCTTGCAGAAAAATGTGTAGCATTGAACACATATATTAGAAAAGAAGAAAGAACTAAAATAAATAAGCAAACTTTACACTTGGGAAACTAGAAAAATAACAAATTGAGTCTAAAATATATGAAAATTAAACACAGGAAATAATAAAAATAATAATAAGTAGACCAGAAATCAATAAAATTGATATAAGATCATCAGTACAGAATATAAATAAAACAAAATGGTTTGTTGAAAAGATCAACAAAATTGATAAACCTTTGGCCATATTTGGTATAAAAAATGAGAAAAGACATGAGTTACTAACATCAGAAATGAAAGAAAAGCCATAACTATGGATCCCAGTGGTAATAACACTCAAATAAAAATATTATTAAGCCAGGCTTGGTGACTCAGCCTATAATCCCGTGCTTTGGGAGGCTGAGGTGAGTGGATTGCCTGACCTCGTGGATTCAAGCCCCACCTGGGCAACTTGGTGAGACCTCATCTCTACAATAAATCAAAAAATTAGCCAGGCATGGTAGTGCACACCTGTAGTTCCAGCTACTTGGAAGGCTAAGGTGGAAGGATCACCAGAGCCCAGCAGGTTGAGGCTGCAGTGGCTGGGAGCAGCCACTGCACTCCAGTCTGGGCAACAGAGTGAGACTCCAACTCAAAAAAAAAAAAATTAAAATTAAAAAATTATTAAAACTGTGTCCACAACTTAATAAATTAGATAAAATAAAAAAATTAATTGAAAGACATAATCTGCAAAAACTCACAAAAGAGAATAATGTAATGAAAATAGGCCTGTGTCTATTAAACAAACTGTATCAATAATTAGTAAACATTCATGGCAAAAAACACCAAATCCGGATGGATTCACTGGAAGATTTTAGTAATTATTTAAGAAAAAATTAATGCTGGCTTCTTACAATGTGTTCCAGAAAATGAAAAACAAAATACCTTCTAAGTCATTCTATGAGGACAGCATTACTTTGAGGACAGCATTACTTTTTAGAATGACTGAGGACAGTCATTCTATGAGGACAGAACAAGACACTGCAAATTAAAAAACAAACAAACAAACAAACAAACAAAAAAATTAGAAAATCCTTTTCATGAGTGTAAGTCCAAAAATCTTTAAGAAAACATAAAATCAAACTCAACAATGCATACTTCAGAAATATATAGTCAAAAACAAAATCAAACAAAATAATAGAACTATATAGTATGTTCTCCAGGCATAGTGGCTCATGCCTATAATTCCAACATATTGGGAGGCCAAGGAGGATGGATTACTTGAGTCCAGGAGTTGGAGATCAGTCTGGGCAAGATAGCAAGATCCCATCTCAAAAAAGAAGTATATGGTATGATTAAATAAGATTTGTTTCAGGTATGCAGGGCTTGTTCAATATTTAAAACTAAATTAATATTATGAATCATGCCATCAAGGTAAAAAATAAAAAATATAAAATTATATCAGCATATACAGAAAAAGCATTTGACAAAATCCAGCATTCACTGACAATCTCAGGATACTAGGACCAAACAAAAATTTCCTCAACTTGACAAAAGATATCTACAAAAATTCTACAGCTGGCATCATACTTAATGGTGAGAAACTAGATTTTTTTCTTTTGATTGATGCAAGGATGTCTGCTCTTACTACTACAATTAAAAATTATACTAGAAGCCCTAGTTAATTAAAAAAAGATCAAAAAAAGAGGAAGGAAGGAAGGAAGGAAGGAAGGAAGGAAGGAAGGAAGGAAGGAAGGAAGAAGAAAGAAAGAATATAGATTGGTTTAAAAACACTTAAAAAATAATAAACAAAAACATTTTCTGTGTTCTCTGATGACATAATTGTCTATGTAAAAATTCTGAAAAACAAAAACACAAAAATCTTTCTTAGAATGAATAAGAAATCATAGCAAAGTTGCAAGACACAAGTTTAACATACAGTAGTCAATTGGTACCTATATAGTAGCATTTCACATTGCAATTTAAAATTTTTAAAATGCCACTATTTAATTCAGCAGCAAAAAAACTTAGAAATAAATATAGCAAAAGTGTGTACAATATTTATATAATAAAAACTGTAAACTTCTAAAATAAACAAAAATATATAAATGAATGAAAAGATTTTCTTATTCATAGATAGACTCAATATTATTCAGATGGCAGTTTTTTCAAAATAGATTTATATATTCAAAATAATCCAAGCAAAAACCCCAGCAAATTACTTTGTTATTTCAGCTTATTCTAAATTTTATAGAAAAAGCAAAAAAAAATCCACATTATCAACATGTTATTGAAAAAAGAATAAATTTAAAAGACTGACACATTTAAATTCAAGGGTTACTATAAAGACACAATTTAAGAGTGTTGTATTGATAAAAGAATAAAAAAGGTCAATGGAACACAATATAAAACTTAGAAATAGACATCCTCAAGTATAGCCAATTGATCTTTGAAAGAGATAGGCAGGCAATTTATAGAAGAAAAAATCAATTTTCTAATACATTGTATTGGAATAACTGGGCATCCATAATCAAAATGCAAAGTAAAATGAAAAGATAAAAAATCCAAATACTGACCTTATCAAAAATATTAACTAAAATATCATTCTTAATATCAAAGAAAATTAGATTACCTTTAAGATTATAGCAATATAAAATTGTCTGAAACTCAAATTAAATTTTGAAACTTTTAAGTGACAGCATAGGGGAAAATCAAGGTGAATTTCAATTTAATGATAATTTTTCAAATACAGTACCAAAAACATGACCTAAGAAATAATTGGTATATTTGATTTAACTAAAATCCAAAATTTTGCTTTGTGAAAAACATTGCTAAAAATAAATTGACAAGCCAAAAACTTGGGTAAAATATTTATAAAACACATATCTTATAAAGACAGGTATCCAAAATACACAAAAAAGCTCAATAGTAAAAAATCTAACAACCCAATTAAAAAGCAGGCAAAAGATCTCAACAGAGACTTCATCAATTAATATACACTAAATGGTAAATAAGCATACAAAGATGTTCAATACTATATGTCATTAGAAAATTGAAAATGAAAGAGAAAACATAACTACATGCCTATTAGAATGGCAGAATTCCAAAACACTGACAATACAAAATGCTGATGAGACTGTAGACCTACAGGAGCACTTATGCATTGCTGATGAAAATAAAAACTACTAGACTACCTGTTAAGTACAATTTGGCAGATTTTTGCAAAGTAAGACACAGTCTTAACATTTGATCTAGCAATTATGCTCTAAAATATTTACCCAAGTTTGCTAAAAACTTACATTCACAAAAATACTTAATGATGTATGTTTGTACTGGTATTATTCATAATTGCTAAAAATTGAAAACCACCAACATGTCCTTCAACAAGTAAATGGATAAACAAACTGTGCCATATCTAGACAATGGAAAATTTTGGCAAGTAATTCTATGTGATACTCTACTAGTAAATACATAGCAGTATGCAATTGTCTAAACTTATAAAATTGCATACAAGAAAGAGTGAATCTGAATCTAACTTAAGCTCTTTAGTTAATAATATTGCATCAATGGACACTCGGCAAGATGGTGATGGGACAAGTCGAACTGTGAAGATCTCCACAAAAGATGACTCCTGAAGGTAGTTTCATGTGCCCCCGCAGCCACCGCCTACACAGGGAATGGCTGCTACAGCCAGTTCCACCCAGCAAACTGCCTCCACCACACTACAGCCTCTATAAGGGATTACTGCTGTGGCTGCTGTGGTTGCTACCAGGGAGTGAACAGGTGCTGACTCTGCAGCTCTAGGCTCCAGACCCCAGGGAATTCCTGGCTCCCTCCTCCACCCCAAGCTGCCTGTGGCACACCAAACTGGAGCACGCAGCTATCTCATTGGTTCCCAGTGCCTGATGCCAGACACACACCATCATCAGCCATCATAACTGATCAACTGGGGCCCAGGAGGAGTGGAGAGAGAGGATCAATGAAAGAGGAGTCGCCTACCACAGCCAGTTCCAGGCAGAGATTTGCATTGCCTCCCATCTCCATGCAGTCTCCACCTTGTTTTCTAAGGTAACCTCACCAAAACAGGAGACGGAAGCTCCTCCCCAATGCTGAATCAGACACAGACAACTCAGTTCTGTGTGGCAGATGTGCCAGGCAGCAAGTCAAGAGAACTGACCCAAGCTATGAGTAACCCTATCTGCAATGAAAACAAAGGGGAGGGGCTAGAGATCAGAGCTGAAGAGAGTTTAGACACTCAGGAAAGATCCTAGAGATAGTATGGTTTCTTACTTTGATTTTTTATTTTATTGTTTTGACTGTTTCTTTTGTTCACTTTTGTTTGCTTTTTTATTTAGATTACCTGTTTGTGTTGGGGAAGAACACAACAAAAGTCATAATTTTATTGGACTGTCTTTGTGTGATTACTGGTATGCTTTAGGAAATTTGTTTGTTTTTTACTCTTTACTGGCCTTGTGTCTCTTTTCATTCATTAGTTGGGATGTATGTCTGTTTTCTGTCTTACTCCTCTCTCTCCAACTCCCTCTTGACTCCCCCCTTCTTCCATTATTTTTCTTTTTCTTCCTCCTTTTGTTCCAGGGAGCAAACCTAAACTCCCAATGCATGGACAGATTGTAAGGCAGTGGGAAGTGGGTTCCAGCCCATACATCCATTGGTGGATACTGGGATCTGCAGATAGATTCTGACTCAGAACTTCCCCCTAAATCAAATCTCAAAACTGCAAAAACTACAGCCCCAAACCCACAGTAAAAGCTAAGAAGTGAACAAAGTCAGAGAATCCTCATAAGGAAGAGCAGGAAATTGAACAAAAAGAAGTAAAAGCAACCCCAACTTCCTTGAAAAACAGAATAAAAGAAGGGGAAGGAAAAGGGGAGAGAAAAATCTACACAAATGAAGAAAAACGAAAAGAAGAATATAGGTCTCTCACAGACCTCTGGGAGGTCAGACACTGAGAAATCAAGCTTTGGAATGCAAACAATGAAGAACCCCCCCAGAATGATTGGTGTCAAACTACAAACCCAGATATAAAGACATTAATAGAGATATTAAAAATAATTGAGGAGAGATGAGGAAAATAGGAAGGAGTTGATAACTGATATAACAGTAGTAAAGAATACTTTGAATAAAATAAATGACAAATTAGTAAGCATGGAAAGCAGAATTAGCAAGCAGAAGAAAGAATCTCAGAACTTGAGGACCAAAATATAGAACTAACTCAAACTATCAAAAACATAGAAAAGAAGCTTAAAAAGACAGAACAAAACCTTCAAGAGATGAGCTATTACTTCAAAAGGCCGAATCTAAGAGTAATTGAACTTCCTGAGGCAGAAAGAGAGACAGAGACCACCCTGGAACAAACATTCCATGAAATTATTCAAGAAAACTTCCCTCACCTCATGAGTGATATGAAAATTCAAACACAAGAGATTCAGAGAAGCCCTGCAAGACAACAAATTAGAAGACCAACTCCCAGACACATAGTAATTTGCCTGAACAAAGTAGGTATAAAAGAAAAAATCCTGAAGGCAGCAAGAGAAAAAGGTCAGACTATCTACCATGGAAGACCAATTAGAATCACACCAGATTTATCTACAAAAACCCTTCAGGCTGGGAGAGCTTGGAGTCCTATCTTCAAAGTTCTAAAAGATAAACAATGTCAACCAAGAATAACCTACCCATCCAGGCTAAGCTTCCTCAATGAGGGAGAATTAAAATCTTTCCGAGATATCCAATCCCTAAGAACTTACACTGCCATCAGACCACCTTTACAAGAAACACTTAAGAAAGTAGTAAACACAGAAGAAAAGGAAAAAAGAATAACAGCATTCTTCACAAGAGTACGGGAAAAAGATTAAAAACACACATCAACCAATCCAAAAGCCAAAAGAAAGACAACAAACAAACAGAAACAACAATAACTCTATAAGAACCTAATAATAGGGAGCAACTCTCACATTTCAATAATTAGCCTGAATGTAAATGGACTAAATGCACCACTGAAATGAAATAGAATATTAAAATGGATGAAAACCACCAGGCAACAATATATTGCCTCCAAGAGACTCATCTCACTAGAAAGGACACTCACAGACTCAAAGTAAGAGGATGGGAAGCAAAATTTTGGTGAGTGGAACACACAAAAAAGGAGGAGTCACGATTTTAATCTCAGAAAAAATAACCTCTAAGCTATCAAAAATTTAAAAAGATACAGAAGGCCACTGCATAATGATAAAAGGTTCATTCCATCAACAAGAAATATCCATCCTAAACACATATGCACCCAACATAGGAGTGCCAACTTTCATAAAGCAGCTTCTAGGTTAACTCAAAAAGATATAGACTCTAACACTGTCATAGCTAGGGACTTTAATACCCCAGTCAGAATCCTGGACAGATCATTAGGACAAAAAATCAGTAATGAGATCCGGAACCTAGATGTAACTCTCGACCAAATACACTTAATTGATACCTACAGAACACTCCACCCCATGAACAAAGAATATACATTCTACACATCACCATATGGAATGTACTCTATGATCACTCACATCCTTGGCCACAAATCAAGCATAAACAAATTTCAAAGGATTGAAATTTTGCCATGCACCTTCTCGGACCACAGTGGAATAAATATAATCATCAACAACAACAAAGTTCCCTGAAAACTAACAAAAACATGGACACTAAACAGCATGATGGTAAACAACTCCTGGGTCAATGATGAAATCAAAACAGAGATTAAAAGACACCTGAAAACAAATGAAAATGAAAATGAAGAAACCTCTTACCAAAATCTCTGGGATGCCATGAAGGTTGTATGTAGTAAGAGGGGAATTCATATCTCTACAAACGCATATGAAGAAAATGGAGGCATCCCAAATTAACAGCCTAACAAGTCATCTGAGGAAGCTGGAAAAGCAAGACCATCAAAACCCTAACTTCGCAAAAGAATCTAGGTCACCAAAATAAAAGCCAAAATCCAGGACATAGAAAGCAAAAAAGATAATACAAAAAAAAATCAAAAAATTTGTATCAACACTTGTTAATAAATTGTGGCAAATAAACCACACTAGTGAACATAACAAATTTTTTTTTAAATGTGAAAGTGAGAGAAGGTAGGGGAATATTTACAATTTCTGCTCAATTTTACCAAAAACTTAAAAATAATCTCCAAAAATAAATCTGATAATTTTTAAGAGAACATATAACATATTTGTAACATAAATCAATAGTAATGCTCAAAGGAAAATTTATAGCCACAAATGCTTATTTAATAAAATAAAAATGTCACGTGACTTCTGGCAAAATGGCTTGTCCATTTGGTGAGGTCCCACTTGTCTATCTTATCTCTTATGGCGTGGGCACTTGGAGTTTTGATCAGGAATTGGTTACTAGTTTCAATTTCCATAAGTATGTCTCCTGCATTTTCATATAGTATTATGATAAATGTTGAGGGCCCATTTGTGAATGAGACCATGTGGTCCTCAGTTCTTTGTTTCTGTGATAAATCACTGACTATGGTATACTCTATATCCATCCAAGTTGCTGGAAAGTGCATAATTATGTCCTTCTCTATGGCCGTGTAATATTCATTCCGTGTATATTACCGTATTGTGTTATCCAGTCCAGTTTCAATGGGCAGAACAGTTGGTTTCATGTTTTTGCTGTTGTGAACAGTGCTGCAATAAACATGCATATGTAGGTATATTTTTTGTAGAATGATTTGAATTCCTCTGGGTATATTTTGTGATGGTGAATTGCTGGGTCATATGGAAGGTCAATTTTTAGAACTTTTAGAAATTACCACACTGTTTTTCACAGAGGTGGTACTAGTTTGCACTTCCACCAAGAGTGTTGAAGCATTCCCTTCTCTTCCCATCATCCCCAACATCTGTTGTTTTTTGAGTTACCAATGATGGTTATTCTGTCTGGAGTTAAGTGGTATCTCAGTGTGGCTTGATTTGCATTTCTTTTATGATTAGGTAGGCTGAGCATTTTTGCATGTATCTGTTGGCTGCTCATATGTCTTATTTCGAGAAGTGTCTATTCATGTCTTTTGCCCACTTTTCAATAGGGTTGTTTGTTTTTCTCTTTGTAGCATTCTTGTGTTCCATGTAGACCCTTCATGTTAGGCCCTTGTCAGATATACAGTTGGCAAATGCATTTTCCCATTCTGTGGGCTGTCACCCCACTCTCTTAATGTTTTCTTTTGCTTTGCAAAAGTTTTTCAGTTTGATGAGGTCCCTCTTGTGTATCCTATTACTCATGGCATAGCATTTTGGAGTTTTGATTAATAATTGATTGCATAATCCAATTTCTCTCCTGTGTTTTCTAAGATTCCTACAGTTTGAGTTTTTACATTTAGATCATTGATCCATTTAAGGTTGATGTATGGTGATAGGTAGGGGTTCTGTTTCATTCTTATGAATGTGGTCAGCCACTTTTGCCAACACCATTTACTGAATAGGTTCTCCTTTCCTCAGTGGTTGCTGGTGGAGGCTTTGTCAAAGATGAGTTGTTTGAGAAATTGAGCTTTTGCTTCCAGAATCTCTATCCTGTTCCATTTGTCTATATGCCTGCTCTTGTACCAATACCAGGATGTTTTGATTATTGTAACATTATAATAATATCTGAAATATAAAAGTGTGATACCCGCCACTTTTTTGTAAGGTTTTTTTTCTATTCATGGTCATTTGTTTTTACATGGATTTCTTTATTGTTATTTCCAGGTTTGACAAGAATGATGTTGGTAATTGTAACAGGTATTGCATTAGATCTGCAGATTGCCTTTGGCAGGATGGACATCTTAACAATATTGATTCTTCCAATCCATGATCAGGAATATTTTTCCACTTGTTTGTGTCTTCTTTGATTTCTTTGAGCAGTGTTTTGTAGTTTACATTTAAAGGTCTTTCATTTATTTGATTAGGAAGATGTCAAGGTATTTCTTTTGTGTCTGGTGTGTGGCTATTGTGAATGGGGCTGTGTGCTTTTTAATTGTTTCTCTGACTGTTTGTTGTTGCTGTATAGCCATGCGACTGTCTTTTCACACTGGTTTTTGTACATTGAGACTTTTCCAAAGTTCTTTATCAGTGCAAGGAGGTTGTTGACAGATTCTCTTGGGTTTGCAAGGAATAGGACCATGTTTTCAGCAAAAATAAATAACTTAATGTCTTCTTTTCCTGTTTGGATATGCCTGATTTCCTAGAACGATTGCTTTAGCTAGGCCTTTCAACACTGTGGTGAATAGGAGTATTAAGAGTGGGCAGCCTTTTTTCTGGGTTTCAAGGGGAAGTACACTCAATTTCTGCCCATTTATTTTGAGGTATGTTCCCTCTATCCCTAGGTATTCAAGGGTTTTTATCAAGAAGGTATGTTGGGTTTTGTTGGAAGCTTTTTCTGCATCTAATGATATAATCATGTGGTTCTTGTTTTTACATCTGGTGATGGATTTAATTACATTTATGATCTTGTGGATGTTGAACCAACCCTGCATACTGGGGATGAAGCCTACTTGGTCAAAGTGTGTTGTTGGATGCGATTTGCTAAAATCTTGTTGAGAATTTTTGCATCTATGTTAATTAGAGATATTGGCCTGTGATTATCTTTGTTGAATTTTTACCTGGTTTGGATATCAGCATGATGCTAGCTTTGTATAATGATTCGGGGGAGAGTTACATAGATAAATGCCCATTGATGAATGAATAAATAATTATAATGTGACTTGTGCATACAGTGTGATATCCAGTCTTTAAAAAGAAGAAAATGTTGCCTTATACAACAACTTGGGTGAAACTTGCAGACATTATCCTAATAAAATGTCAGTCACTAAAGGCCAATTACTACATGATTCCACTTATATGAGCTATAATATTAAAACATAGACTTAGATAGTGTAATGGTGGTTGCCATGGGCTGAAAGAAGAAACAAATATGGAATTGCTAAGCAATATTCATGCATTTTTTATTATACAAGATGAATTAGCACTAGATATCTACTGAACAATTTTTTTCTGTAGTTAACAACACTGTACTTTACATTTAAAAATTTCAGAGGGTATTTCGGGTGTTAGGTTTCATGACAACAAAATAACAAATTTTTTAAAGAAGAAGTTAAACTTCAAGACCTTGCATTTGCCAAAATTTTTAAAGCTATTATATCAAAACAAAACCAACAAAGAAAACAGTGGTAAATTGAACGACAGTAGAATTAAAACTTTTGAACATCACAGGACAGACTATAGAGAATGACAACAGCAATCCACAAAAATTAAGAATATATATATAGGTAATATATCTGATAAACTTATGTTTAGGGTTTGTTAAAAGCTTTTATTATTCAGCAACAAAAAGACAAACAACCCAATTAAAAATATAAGCAGGGAACTTTTAGGTATTTAACCAAATGAGTTGTAAACATATGCCTACATAAATACTTGCACATCCATGTTTATGGCAGCTTCATCCATAATTGCCCCAAATTGAAAACAGCCTAAATGTTCTTGATGTGTGAATAAATAAACAGACCATGGTACACTTATATAATAAAATATTATTCTCATCTACTAAAACATAAACTATTAAGCTGTATAAAAACATGGAGGACTTTAATTATATATTACTAAGTACGAATAAGCCAATCTGAAAGGCTACATACTGCATGATTCCAATTATATGACTTGCTAAATAGGGCAAAACTATAGACAATAGAAAGATCAGTGATTGCCATAGGCTCAGGGATGGTGGGGATATAGATAAACAAGTGCAGTGCAGGAAATTTTTAGGTCAGGGCTACTACTCCATGTGGTACTGTAATGGTGGAGACACAACATTCATTATGTATTTGCCAAATCTCATAGAACTGGAAAACACAAAGAATGGATGCTAATATAATTTGTAGACTTTAGTTAATAATAATGTATAATTATTGGCTCATCAATTTTTAAAAAATGTACCAAGCAGTGCAAGTGGCTAATAATAGATGAGACTGTACATAGAGAACAAGGGAGTATATGGGAACATTGTGCTTTCTGTTGACATAATGTCTTGCATAACTGTTTCCCTGAAGACTATATACAAATAGCCAAAAAACACATGAAAAGATGCTCAACATTGTTAGCCTTGAGGCAGATTAAAATCACAGAAAATGTCACTTTATACTCACTAGAATGTCCATAAAGAAACAAACCAAAACAGAAATAGAAAATAATAAATGTTGGTGAAGATGTGTAGAAATTGCAAATTTTATACATTGCTGGCAGAAGTAAAAAATGATATAGTCCATAGAAGTAATACTTAAAATGGTGGGCACATTAAATACCTTGACTTAATCATTACACATTCTATGCATGTAACAAAATATTACATATGCCCATAAGATATACAAATAGTATGTATCAATATATTTGTCTTCTAATTTTATCTATGTAGAGGTTACAAGTGAAGATTTTTTACATGTCTGTATTGCATCATGATGAAGACTAGACTTTCAGTGTATCTATAATCTGAATATTGTACATTGTAACAATTAAGTAACTTTTAAACACTTATCTTCTTCCTACTCTCCCATGTTTTGTAGTATCTAGAGTCTATTATTCCACTCTGTATGTTCACGTGTACCCATTGTTTTGTTTTGTTTTGTTTTGTTGAACTGCAAAAGACAGATTTATTAAGGAAAGATACATTATGAAGGGCACAATGGGCAGGACAACACCCAGAGTGTCTACTGTCTGCTGTCTGCTGCCATGTGTACTCACAGTTTAGCATCCAGTTATAAATTAAAACATATGGTGTTTTACTTTCTATTTTTGAGTTATTTCACTTAAGATAACGGCCTCCAACTACATCCATGTTGCTGTAAAAGACATACTTTTATTTTCATAAATGAGAGGTATGCCATAGTATGTGTATATATATCTATTTATTATTTATATATATTCATGCCTATAAATATATACATATTTATATGTACCACATTATTATCCAATCCTCTTTTGATCAAAACTTAGTTTGACTTTGTATTTTCAATTTCATAAGTAGTGCTTCAATAAACATATGAGTGCAAGTATCTTTTTGATATAATGATTTCTTTTCCTGTAGGTATATGCATAGTAGTAGAACTGTTGGATTGAATGGCAGTTCTATTTTAGTCCTTTGATAAATTTTCATACTTTTCCACAAAATTTATACTAATTTATATTCTCACCAACAGTATATAAACATTTTCTTTTCTACACATGCAAGCTAATATCTGTTGGTTTTAGTATTTTTAATAATAGACATTGTGACTGGTGTAATATGGCATCTCATTATGGTTTAAATTTGCATTTTTCTGATAATTAGTGATGCATGCTGAGCATATTTCAGATTGTTTATTGGCTTCATGAATGTCTCCTTCTCCTCCTCCTCCTCCTCCTCCTCCTCCTCCTTCTCCTTCTTCTTCTTTTTTAAAGGCTGTTCATGTAGTTTTCCTACTTTTTATTTTTTGAGCATTTTCTGTAAGACCAGTCTAGTGATGACAAATTCCCTCAATGTTTGCTTGTCTGGGAAACACTATTTCTCCTTCATTTATGAAGCTTATTTTGGCATGATACAAAATGCTTGACTAACAACTTTCATTCAGCACATTAAAAATGCCATGCTAGCCAGGTTCAGTGAGTGGCTCAGCCTGTAATCCCGCGCCTTTGGGAGGCTGAGGTGAGTGGGTTGCCTGAGCCTGAGGGTTCGAGACCGCCTGGGCAGCGAGACCTCATCTCTACAGTAAATCAAAAAATCAGCCGGGCGTGGTAGCACGCGCCTATAATTCCGGCTACTCAGAAGGCTGAGGCGGAAGGATCGCTGGAGCCCAGCAGGTCGAGGCTGCAGTGGCCGGGAGCGGCCACTGCACTCCAATCTGGGCAGCCGAGTGAGACTCCAACTCAGAAAAAAATAAAAAAATTAAAAATGCCATGCTATTTTCTTCCAGCCTTTAAAGTTTCTGCTGAAAAGTCTGCTCCTAGTGTGAAGGAGTTTTCTAGATGACTCTACATTTTTTTAGTTTTAAAATCTTCTTTTTTTGCTTTGACTTTTGAATTTCTGAATATAAGTGTGTTGTGATGAAATTTTCTCTGCAATATATTTACCTGGGGATCACTGGGCCTCCTGTATCTGAATATCTAACTTCCTTGATAATTGTGGATAATACTCATTGATTATTTTCTCAGATATGTTTTCTAATTTTTTAAATCCCTCTTCTCCATCAAGAATGCCAATAATTAATAATTATGGCTGCTTTACATAGCAAATTTTTTTTTAAAAGAAATCAACTAAAAAGAATAGCACAGGACTGGACCAGAGTAAAGAGAAAGACGCTTAGATTATTTGAATATCTATTTCCTTATCTATAAAATAGGTGGATTTTTTTATATTGGTTTTTAAGAGTCGGGCAATGGCTTATATATATGTATATATTCCATATACCCCTGGGCTACCCTAGAAATATCACTGATAACTAAACACTTCAGTGTTTTTTCATATTTTGCATATTAAAAAAATTTTAAAATGTAAATTAAAAAAATGATGTAGCCACTTTAAAAACAGTATGGTAGTTACTCAAGAAATTAAATATAAAATTATCGTATAATCCGGCAGTTCTGTTTCTGAGTGTATATCCAAAATTATTTAAAACAAATACTCAAACAACGATTTGTAAAAGAATGTTCATGGAATCATTATTCACAATTGTTCAAAGCTGGAAACTACCCAGATTTCTGTTAACTGATAAATGCACAAACAGAATTTTGTAAATATATAAAATAGACAATAATTTGGCTATAAAAAGAATAATATACTAATATTAATCATAACATACATGAATCCTGAAAAAAAATGCTAAGTAAAAGAACCCAGACACAAAGATCATGTATTGTGTGATTCTGTGTATACAATATACTAAAGCCAGCAAATTTATAGGGAAAAAAAGCAGATTTATAATTGCCACAGATTGTGAAGAATGGATAATTGGATGTGATTGTTTAATAAATATAATATTTTCTTTTTTTGATGATGAAAATATTCTGGAATTAGATAGTGGCAATGGCTGCACACAACGTGATTGTACTAAAATGTAACTAAATGTAAATTTTGTTTCACATTTATTTTAGCATAATAAAAAAATTAAGAGACAAAATTAATTTCAGGATCCCTTTATTCTGAAAATTTAATGGAAATTCAGCCTAAAACTTTTGCATATATAGAATATCTTATAAACTGTTCATACTAGTATTTTTAAGAATATAAAAATAATGTTAGCTTAAAATAAATAATAAAATTAGCAAATTAGAACTATAAGCTCTATATGAAGACCTGTAACTGTTTCCTTCAATGCTGTACTCCAAAGTATTTTACACAATAGGTGTTGATTAACTATTTTCTTATTGAAGAATGATTTATTAGTGCACATATATAAAGTTATTCCAAAGATCATATACAGTCCCAGGATGAAAGACATAGACACTAAAATTGATTTTAATATATCCAATAAATTAAATCTGAAAAAAGGAAATAAACCCTAAGTCATAACAATATTGTGAACTAATTTACCTGTCAGCTCTTTTACCAAATTCAAGCACGTCATAGAATCAGAGGTAAAGGTCGACTAGATTTATTTAAAAATTAACACTTCTATTATTAGAAATTATTGGAAAGGCAGAAAATGGCTTACTACTATGGAAAGAGATTCAAGATTTTCAGTTATATTCTTGTTTCTCCAAAACATTGTGCTGAAATTGTTTTTTCAAACACCATTAACATTACAGAAAAACAGTAGTTCAGCCAATTAACAGCTAGTGATGGCAGTCTATAATAAAGGCAATGATGTACTCTCAACCTGAATGCAAATAAAATAATTTTTAAAAATTGGACAAGCCCTGTAAAATTTCTTTTTCTTTCCACCCTCTTCTCTTCAGGCACACTCATCTAAAGGGAGAGGATATTTTAACCAAAAGTGACCTTCTTTTGTCTGTTTTTTTTTAAGTATTTACCTAGCATGTGTGTAGTTGGAGTTTCTCTGAGGATCAGTGTCATCAAGTGAGGTAGCCAAAAGTCAAATCCACATGTCAATTCCAGAGGTTTTTCATCCGGACTTGTATTCCCACTTACTAACACACACACACACACACACACACACACACACACACACACACACACACAGAGAAACACAATAGAAGCACTACAAGTTAGGGCCTAGACTTCAATATCTGTTTTTTTTTTCCAGGAAAAGAATAATAATTTAAAACAACTTATAAATTAGAGTTCTATTCAAAAAATTTTAAATGAATAAAATCCACTGCCTTATGGAAAATGCCAAGATTCTGCAAAATTATGTGAGATAGGAAATACTCCATTAGCTATTCCTGTAAAATAAAATCAACCACAAATATTTCATAAAATGATTATATGTGGGCAAGGTAATAAAAAATCAACCGTTAAAAAATATCTGTCTTAAAGAAAAGGTAATTGAAATACTATGTCTTATTATAAGTAGCAGATTAACATTCTTAACATAACAAGCACAGTATGAGTTTACTAAAAAAAGATACTACAGAAATGCAACATTTTCAGTACATGGACATAAACAGTACAAACAGCCCATAGAAATATCTTGCTTCAAAATTGTATAAATCACATTTTCTCTTTTTAAATGAAATAATGGTTTCATTTGGGAGCAAACTTGTAATGTGAATATAATAAATAATTATAGTTAATAAAATATCTATTAAATAGCCTTTGTTGACTCTTGTTGCATTACTATACAATAAGTGACAAAAATAAGTAAATGACATTTTAAAATTATTTCACAGGGGTCAGGAAAATGTTAGCCGAGCCACACAGATTATAGCAGTCCTGGTGTGAGTGAGTGAGTGTATGGAAAACTTTGTGTATGTGCTGGTGAGTGAGTGGGTGTGTGAGTGGCTGTCTGAGTAAGAGCTAGGGAGTTAGTGGCTAGGGCTCTCCTGGCGCAGCAGCTGGTGCAGCAGGTGCTAGGCTTGGTTCTTAGCAATTCTCAGAATGCAGAAATTGAGTGCCATTTTAAAAAAATCAACAAAATCCTTCCTGGGAAGAAAATGATGGGAGAGACTGACTAAGTGGGGGCCTGTGAACAAGTGGCCAGGGCCCTGGTGCAACAGCTGGTGCTGCAACTTCTCAGCTTGGTCCCTGACTCTTCCCAGGTCTCAGAAGTCGAGTACCATTTTTTAAAAAATGAACAAGTTTTTCAGTGAAGAAGCAGTGGGGAGAGACTACTGCCCCAAGCTCTGCATCATTACTGCAGCAGGAGAGATTGCCAGCTCCAGGCATTGCCTCATCACTTCAGTGCCTGGCCAGACACTGGCAGCAAGGACTGTGGAAGGAGTCTAGGGGCAGAGTCCCATGGAAGAAGACAAGAGAGGCACCCCACCACCATCTTTAAGGTGGGACAGGAAAGTGCTCTGACTTGCTCACCATGAAACAACAGAACCAATCTCTGTGATTGTTGAATCAACTACTCAGGGGTTGCTCATGACCCAGAGGGAATATCCTGAAAGCACAAACTTCAGAGGGACCTGACAAGTGCTGAGTCCACAGTGCCCCACTCCCAACCATGATCCAACAACAGGACAAAGGGTGTGGCCAGAAAGGTGAAGAAATACTCCAAATAGATCAATGGTGAGTTTAAGGCTGAACCAAACCCCTTCCTCCATAACAATCCTCTGAAGGTTAAACCCACCCATTTGGGTCACAACAGAGAAAGCTGAACTCAGGTGGAGCCTGAAGGTCAGTCACAATAGGAGAACTCCATTCCAGGATAGGCCTGGCTGGGGTACCCCCACAAGTACAAACCTGGGGAAGAGACAATTCCACAACAACCCACTGTAGGAGATCTCCCTGACCATAAGAGAGTGGGAGAGGAGGACTGTAGCCCTACTCACTTCCACTACCTCTCCTCCTTCCCTTCTCCAAACACTGGGGAGAGAGACAAAGAGGTGGAAGTGATGCAAGAGAGACCAGATTAGAGGAACAATTACAGAGTCTGCCACAAGAGTGCAGTTTTTTAAAAATGTTTTTTTTTTTTGAAAGTTTTTGCCTGTTTGGTTCATCTATCTTAAAAATATTTTTCCTTTGTGTATGAATGTGTATGTGAGGGTTTGATCTGTATCCCCCTCAATATTTTTCTTTTCTTTTTCTGTTTCTTTCTTCTTGTGTTTATTGTTTACTGTTTATTTGTGAATGTGAATGATTGAATGTTCAATTTTCAATTTTGTTGTTTTTTGGTCTATTTTTGTTCTTTTGTATATTTTTATTTTTACTTTTTATAGTTCAAGGTGTGTGTCAATATATGTGTGGGACTTCCCTCTGAATTCTGTTTTTTTTTTTTACTCAGTCTTTCTTTTTCTTCTCCATTCACTTTGTGCTAGGTGTATGTGTGTGTGTGTGTGTGTGTGTGTGTGTGTGTGTGTGTTCAGTTTTCTTTGTTTTCTTTGTTTTTGTTTGTTTTGTTTCACTATGTTGCTATTACAGGTTGGTTTGGGGAGTGTGTGTATATCTGTGTGTGTTCAATTATTTTTTTGAATTGGTTTCTACTTTACATCGTCATATATAATGATGGTGGGGAGTGGGTCTCAGGGAACACATGCCATAATCAGTGAACATTATAAACTGCATGTAGTTTCTGAATCATAACACCCCATCCCCTACATTATTCAACTTTCAAAAAATACGAGAGACAGTAAAGCTTCCCAGCCACCATCTTATTTCAAAATAAAACAAATCTAGAGCATGGATCAGGGAAGAATGGAGGGCTGAGCAAACATCAGAAAGGAAAGCCTCTCTGAGTGACACTGAATAACAGAATTAAAGAGAAAAACAGGAGATCTGTTACAAGTGAGGAAAAACCAAAGGAAGATCACAGGCAATTTCAAGTGTAACAAAGACAAAATTCCCGAAACATCAGACCTTGGTGCCCAAACAGTGGAAGTCATCAACAACTGGCCCCAGAATATGACAGGGATTAGAGAATGGATGGAAAGAGTGCCTAAGACTCGGAAAGACAGGATACAATACTGAAAGAACTTGTAACAGAGATTCTGGCAATAAAAATAAATTCATCCGGAAAATAAATAACAAGATGACAAGCATGGAAAGCAGAATTAATCTAGGTGAAGAAAGAATCTCAGAACTTGAAGAGCAGAACATGGAATTAACTTAATCTGTAAAAACCATAGAAAGAAGACTCAGGAAGAAATAACAAAGCCTACAAGAGAGGTGTGATTATATTAAGAGGCCGAACCTATGCCTGATCAGTATCCCAGAAGAAGAAAAGGAAATGGAGAAAAACTTGGAGCAAGTATTCCAGGAAGTAATCCAAGAAAAATGTCCCCATCTCAGCAGAGATGTGACTAGCCAAGTCCAAGAGATACAGAGAAACCTCAAAAGACAACAAATGAGAAGACAATGTGTAGACACAAAGTAATTTGACTATACAAGGTAGGCACAAAAGAAAAATTCCTAGTCGGGCTCAGTGGCTCAGCCTGTAATCCTACACCTTTGGGTAGCTGAGGTGAGTGGATTGCCTGAGCCCATGGGTTCGAGACCTGCCTGGGCAGCGAGACCTCATCTCTACAATAAATAATAATAATTAAAAAAATCAGCCGGGCATGGTAGTGCATGCCTGTAATTCTGGCTACTTGGAAGGTTGAGGCAGAAGGATCGCCAGAGCCCAGCAGGTAAAGGCTGGGGGGCGGGAGCATCACTGCACCCCAGTCGGGTGACAGAGTGAGACCCCAAACTAAAAAAAAAAAAAAAAAAGAAAAGAAAAAATCCTAAAGGCAACAAGAGAAAGGTCAGGCTACCTATCGGGGAAAACCAATCAGAATAGCAACAGACCTATTGACAGAAACACTACAAGCAAGAAGTGACTGGAGTCCAATATTCAAAGTCCTCAAAGATAAGCAATTTCAATCAAGAATTTCTTACCCAGTCAAGTTCAGCTTCATCAGTGATGGAGAATTAAAATCCTTCCCAGACATTCAATCCCTACAAGATTATGCAACTTCCAGACCAGCTCTACAGGAACATTTAAAAAAGGGATTAAGCACAGAAAAAAGAAAGAAAAAAAAAAGACCACAAAACTTTCCCAGAGAACAGCAAGCACAGAATCAACAGAGAATACAGTGCAAAAACAACTGAAAACACAAACATACATTAACCCCAAAGCCAAAAGAAAACAAGCAAACAAAGGAAAACTGTATAAGAACCTCATGACAGGGATAAACAATCACATTTCAATAATCAGCTTGAATGTGAATGACTAAATGCACCACTGAAAAGACAGAGAATGGCAAACTGTATAAGAAACATGACCCAACTATTTGCCTCATCTAGGAAGTTCATCTCAACACAAGGGATGCACACAGACTCAAAGTTGAAGAATTGAAAACAAGTTTCCAGGCATATGGATCACAAAAGAAGGCAGGAATTACAATCTTAATATCAGACAAAACAACCTTTAAGCTATCAAAAATTTAAAAAGATGCAAAAGGATACTGCATAATAATAAAATGCTCAATCCATCAACAAGAAATATCTATGCCTAACATCACAGGGGCACCAGCATTTATAAAGCAACAACCAAGTAAACTAAAAAACGATATTGACTCTAACACTATTATAGCAGGGGAATTGAATATCCCACTAACAGTTTCTGATAGATAATCAAGGCAAAAAATCAACAAGAAGATCCAGAAACTAAACTTAACACTCAACCAAATGGACTTAATAGGTCCCTACAGATTATTCCATTGAACAACCACAGAATATACATTATACTCATCACCACATGAAAAGTACTCCAAGATCATTCACATCCTTGGCCAAAAATCAAGCATAAATAAATTCCTTGTGGTAGAAATATTGTCATGCACCTTCTCAGACCACAGTGAAATAAAAATAAATATCAGCACCAAAAAAATTTCCCCAAAACCCACAAAGACATGGACACTAAACAACATGATGCGGAACAACTTCTGTGTCAACATTCAAATCAAAGCAGAAATTAAAAAAATCCTGGAAACAAATGAAAATGAAGAAATATCTTACAAAAGCCCTGGGATGCCATGAAATTAGTTCTAAGAGGGGCATTTATATCTGTATAAGCACACATCAAGAAAAATGGAAAGATCACAAGTTGAGAACCTAACAAATCACCTAAGTGTGCAGGAAAGAGAAGACCACCAAAACCCCAACTTTAGCAGAAGAATCCAAATTACCAAAATAAGAGCCCAAATATGGGACATAGAAGAAAAAATATCATAGGAATCATCAGCAAAACAAAAAGCTGGTTCTCTGAAAGAATTAACAGTATTGATGGACCCCTAGCCAGAATGACTAAGAAAAAGAGAGATAAAGCCCAAATAAACACAATCATAAATACAAAAGATCAAATCACAACTGACTCCAAAGAAATACAAAAGATTATCAGAGATTATTATGTACACCTATATGGAAACAAACTTGATAACCTAAGTGAAATGGAGGACTTTCTGACATCATACAACATTCCCAGATTTAAACAAGAAGACACTGAGACACTAAATAGTCTAATAACAATCCAGGAGAGAATTGAAACACCTTTACTATGAGAACTACAAAACACTGCTCAAAGAAATCCAAGAAGACAAATATTCCATGCTCATTCACAGGAAGAATCAACATTGGTAAAATGTCCATCCTACCAAACAGAAACTACAGTTTCAATGCAATACCCATTAAGTTACCATCATCATTCTTCCAGACCTGGAAATGACAATAATGACATTCATATGGAAAAAAAAAAAAAAAAACACGAATAGTCAAAACAATCCTTAGCAAAAGAATCAAAGCAGGGGGTATCACATCTAATGTAGACTTTACATTATAAGTCTACAGTATTCAAAAGAGTCTGGTACTGGTACAAGAACAAGCATACAGTTCAATGGAACAGGATAGAGATTCTGGAAGCAAAGACTCAGTTTCTCAACCAACTCATCTTTGAATGCCTCCAACAAAAACCATTGGGGAGAGGAGAACCTATTCAGTAAATGGTGCTGGGAAAATTGTCTGATCACGTGCAGTAGATTCAAACAAGACCCCTACCTATCACCATACACAACAATTGACTCTAAATGGATCAAAGACTAAATGTAAAACCTCAAACTATAAGAATCTTAGAAAACGCAGGAGACGCCCTTATGGAAACTGGAACTGGCAACCAATTCCTATTCAGAACCTTAAATGCCCATACCTTAAAAAATAAGATAGACAAGTGGGATCTCATCAAACTAATGAGCTTCTGAAACGCAAAAAAAAAATCACCAAGAGAGCAGGGAGACAGCCCACAGAATGGGAAAAAAATATTTACCAACTGTATATCTGACAAGGCCTAACATCTAGGATCGACAAGGAACTCAAATGCACCAAAAGGAAAAAAAAAAAAACACAAACAGCCCCACTAAAAAGTGGGCAAAAGACACGAATAGACACTTCTCAAAAGAAGATATACAGGCAGACAAAAGACATGAAAAAGTGCTCAGCCTCACTAATCATCAGAGAAATGCAAATCAAAACCTCATTGAGATACCACCTAACTCCAGTTAAAATGACCATCATTAATAAAACAACAACAGATGCTGGCAAGGATGCAGAGAAAAAGGAATGCTTCTACACTAGTGGTGTGAATGCAATCTAGTGCAACCTCTTTGGAAGACAGTGTGGTGATTTCTGAAAGAGCTAGAAATTGACCTTCCAGCAATTTACTTATTGGGAATATACCCGGAGGAACT